>JALIZH010024993.1:0-324138 GCA_030522465.1 Rhipicephalus appendiculatus | reverse complement strand
TGAGCAACTCCAAAAACAAATAGTTAATATCGAGAATAGCCTCGATGAACGTTTCGCAAAACATGTGGCCCAGATGAATGACATGTTAAATGGTGCGATAGCTAAGCTCTCTGAGCAAGTGACTCAAATGCTCGCCGCGCACGTGGCGCGCATAGAAAACATTGAAGCCCGACTCCCGCCAGCTGCGGGCAGACCGATTAGAACGATGAGCAAGCCGTACGCCAGACAGCAACAGAATCAGCAGCAGCAAAAAACGTTGACAGACGCGGAGACGCAGATACAGCCGAACCCAAATCGCCTCGACGGCGATGGGTTAAATTAAACACAAGCGTCACCATGGCTAGACACGCACACATTCACACTAATACTAGTAAACAACAGTACAAGATCTGGCAGTGGAACTGCCGGGGATATAGGAGGAAGCGGGGCAATCTCGAGCAATTCATTCGCAGCCGTGAAACAAAACCGGATGTTATCACATTACAGGAGACAAACTATCCTGCAAAACTAGCTGGTTACAAAGCCATAAACGCGGCGGCGACGGACAGCAGGCAGAGGAAAAAACGGGCTGCGTCCTGCTCGGCACATGGTGTGACGTCGGGGGGCGGCCGCGGGGCACCGGCGGCGGGGCGATCCGCTCTCGTCGTCGGTGCGGTCGCTGCCGTCGCCCTCGCCGCCGTGCTTGTTAGACGTAACGTCACCGTGGCGCAGCGCGAACTTGAGTGTGTAAATATACCGCACGTTTTCGTAGAATTAATTCCCAAGCGCGGCCGAGGACTGTTTTACCTTAACGTATACAGTAAACCCACGCTGCAACACCGATTCGGGGAACTGCTCCGGAGGGCGAGCGCGGCCGCCAACGGTGAACCTCTGCTCGTCGCGGGCGACTTTAATGCGCCGCACGGAGCCTGGGGATACACGCGAGAAACGCCCAAAGGCAAACACCTTTGGGAAGACTCGCAAGACCAACGGCTTGAACTCATCGCGAACCCCGCCGATCCAACGCGTCGAGGAAACAGCGTGAGCTCAGACACGCTACCAGACCTTGCGTTCGTATCGAATGTAACCGCAGCGTCTTGGCAAAACACGCAGGAGGACTTGGGGAGTGACCACTCGCTGATAGAAATTACGATAGATACGGGCTCGAGCGTTCGTGGAGCATTCTCGGAAGGCAAAGGCCGTAAACTCAAGCTAGTGAAGTGGGACGCATTCCGCAAGAAACGAGAAGGAGGAGGGCGAGGCGACGAGCCGATCGTAAACATAGACGAATGGACCGCGACGCTCAATAGGGACGTAGACCAGCAACGTGTGACATCCCGCCCGAGGCGAAGCTCGAAGTAATCGACAGCAGGCTCCTACACATGTGGGAAGCAAAGCAAGCCCTGCTTAAGAGGTGGAAACGCCAAAGACACAATCGGGTATTGCGGAAACGCATGGCACAGTTAGACAGAGAAATCGAGGAACACGCGTTCAAAGTATGTATGGCACAGTGGGAAGACTTGTGCAATGGCCTATACTCCGTTTCACAAGCTGTTGGCAGTGCAGCCAAAGGTAGAGCTCTCTCGTCCAATCAGGGCTCTGTGAGCACAGCAAATAGTCCCTCAACTATTTTAGCAATCTAGTACTATTTTGCACACTACAAACGCATAAAGTGACAGTATATGGTACGGATTGATGTTTTAAAGCGTCCAAAAGTGTTTTAATAATTCGTGAAATTAATAGCAAAAGCTCGCATGGACGCGGCTGAGCGGAGGCTTGTTGTGAGGGGGGTGATGTGCCGCTTTTCGGCAACATAGCGTCGCCCGAGTTGGTCGTGTGTCTGCAACGCGTCCCACAAACTGTCGCCGGTGAGCCATCCATCGAGCGTGCGCGATTTTCCCAAGCTGGCGAAGCAAATAGCTTTAAACGCTAGCGCTTCGCGTCGAGTGCGGGGAAAGTGCAAGCGTGGATTCACTCACCAAGAGGACTGAAAAACCTATCCAGGTGAGCGAGCGAACGCTCTATCGGTGGAAAGCGCTGGCGGGGAACGCGGGCTGAGTCCTACCACCGTTCTTATTGGAAAGGCCGTGATCGGATGAGGAAGCTGGACGATTTTGACCTGAGCGTCTTTCGATGGGTGGTGTACATCTTTTTTGAGAACTATCGCCAAGGTGGTGCAGCGTTTCGAAGAGGACCGGCCGTGTACACAACGACGATGCAGAGGTGGCTGAAGCAGCGTGGCTTCAAGTACAAGGAACGCTCCCGGAACGCATTTCTCACAGAAGCGAGGCACAACGTCGCCGCCGGTTTCTGCGGAGCGGCGACGCCAAATACGAGTTGTGATGAGGACGATGAGATGTGAATCCTTCTAACGGCAATCATATACGTACACGACGGGCTTATTCAGTACTGTTGCAGTGAGAATAGCAAACATAAAACATGTTTTGTTATGTCGGAAAATAAAACATCGGATTGATGGATTCAACGATGCGCTCGTTATTTGACTCAATGATTCACTTAAATTAATTGATTCAATGATTAAAGTAAATATTTTTTTCTATACCCGTGGCGTAAACAATTCAGAAAGGCTCTGATGTGACGAAAATTTATAGGAACAAGTGACACTAAATATTGATAGACAAAGCCGGGTCAGTTGCTTTGAAACGGAAGTCGGCCCGTCCAAAAATAAACAGAACAGATCAAGATGGTGCCAAGCGCCACCTGCTACAAAATTAAAAGGTTAATTAGTATAGTACACATTTTTCCACACAGGCGAGGCCACTTGTCAGATTCACGGAAGCGACACTCGCGTAGGAACACACTTATGCAGTGCGCGCTGTCATGATTGGCTGAGGGCGCCCGTACCTTCCACAGTACTGCCAACAGCTTGTGAAACGGAGTATATAGGCAGATGAGTGGGGCGAGCGCTTGGCGTCTGTTTCGGCACCTATTAGATCCGGAGGAGACACGGGCCGCCCAAGGCCATAAAACTCGGAGACTTGTCAGAGATCACAAAGGCGATAACATCTTCGCCGCGATACGTGACCGTTACTTTAAGACGGGAGACAGCGTACAACAACCCGATTACGCTGGCGCTGCTAATGAGAAATTAGACGCCGACTTTAGCGAGGCAGAAATTCGGGCAGTCCTTTTTAAACTCAACTCACGATCGGCGCCAGGACCAGACAGGGTTACCAACAAGGCTCTCCGAAACTTAGACGACGAGTCTATCTCCCGACTGGTGACTTACGTCAACAAGTGCTGGCGAGACGGCTCCCTTCCGGAAGCGTGGAAAAGAGCTCGAGTTATCATGATTCCTAAACCGGGCAAGCAAATTGCGCTCGATAATCTAAGGCCAATTTCGCTTACGTCTTGTGTAGGAAAAGTCCTGGAGCGCGCAGTTCTCACTCGAGTGACCGACTTTCTCGAAGACCGCGACGCATTCCCGCACACCATGCTGGGATTCCGCCGCAATCTTTCCGCACAGGATGCTTTGCTTCAGCTAAAACATCACATTGTTGACGACACTGCCAGCTCCACCAAGGCGATTCTCGGTCTTGATATTAAAAAGGCCTTTGATACCGTGAAACACGAAGCGATTTTAAAACAAGTTGAGGCATTAGGACTAGGTAGAAAAGTATACAATTACATACGTGATTTTCTTGCCGGCAGGCGCGCATGCGTCGTCATCGCCGACCAGGAATCGCAAGAATTTGAGATGGGCTCGACGGGCACGCCGCAAGGCTCCGTAATTTCACCATTACTTTTTAATTTAGTACTATTAGGGCTACCCGAGAAATTAATAGACATACGCGGATTGTATCACAGTATATACGCCGATGACATCACCCTCTTGGTTCCCGGAGGAGGTTGTGACGGTCACGTCGAGCGAACGCTACAGGCGGGAGTAGACGAGGTTCAGGAGTACTTGCGAGGCACGGGCCTCGAGTGCTCAGCAAGCAAGTCCGAACTTTTAATATACAATCCCACGAGTAGAGGCCGCAAGACCCCGCGCGACGAGGAAAGGGAATCCTGTAAAATACACGTTCTATTGGAAGATGGTACTCCCATACCACACGTAGACAAAATTAGAATTCTGGGGTTACACCTACAAGCAAACGGCCATAATGGTGAGACGGTGCGCAGACTACGCCGTTCGGTGGATGACACGATCCGACTCTTGCGTCGTATCACAAATAGACGTAACGGTCTGCGCGAACACTGCGCGATCCGTCTCGTGCAGGCGTACGCGATAAGCCGCATAGCATACGTTGCCCCCCTACCTCAAGTGGATGGGATCAGAAAAAAATAAAATCGAATGCATGATACGAAAGGCTTTCAAGAGAGCGATCGGCCTTCCACTCAACGCGAGCACCGAAAGATTTCTAGCGCTCGGACTTCACAACTCACTCGACGAGTTAATTGAGGCCCATGACGCTGCGCAATACGAACGCTTAGCAATGTCGAAGGCGGGTCGACACATCCTTGAGTCGCTTGGCATCAGGTATCACACTCAGCAGGGCGAAAAGGCGGAGGTTCCTGCCTCGGTCCGCGACCGCCTGATCGTTCCGCCGCTTCCTAAGAATATGCACCCGACGCACCACGTCGGGCGACGTAACGAGCGCGCTAGAGACCTTCAAAAGAAGTATGGCACTAGTACTGACGTTGTATACGTAGATGCCGCGAGATATGGGGAAGGGAGAAGCGCACACGCAACTGTGGTCGTTGACTATACGGGCAAATGCCTCGCGAGCGCCACGGTGACCACGGGACACACGGAAGCGGCCGAAGAAGCCGCGATAGCATTAGCACTCGTCGCGGCGCCGAATGCAGAGATCGTGATAAGCGACTCGCAGGCGGCAGTCCGCGGTTTCGCGCGCAGCCGTGTCTCGCGGGAAGCAGCCCGAATTCTTCAAACGTGCCGCGATGGCGACTCAGCGTCACGCTCGCAACCCCAAACTCCGACAGTTTTCCTCCTATGGACCCCGGCACACACCGACGTCCCGCTCCCGGGAAATGAGGCAGCCCACGCCGCGGCTCGAGGTCTCACTCGCCGAGCCGCGGCCCATTACGTGGCCACCGCCTCCGACTCCGAGAACGGGGCTTTGGGTCTGCTGGCTCGAGAAACTTCGACAGGCACGCAGCAACAAGAATCAGAATGGACGTGGGGCGATCGTCTGACAACATTCCGAGATATTACCCAACACTATAGGCTCGAAAGGCGTAAATTCCCGCCACCACACGATAAATTAAACAGACGCGATGCTGTAAGCTTTCGCTTGCTCCAAACTCACTCATACCCTAGCCCAACCATCTTACGCCACTGCTACCCGAACCTCTACCCCACAGATCTGTGTAAAGCGTGCGGGCACAGAGCAACGCTGAGTCACATGCTCTGGGAATGTGCTGGCGACAACTGTCGCGAAAACGTCGCCGTTCGCGATGCGCCTATAACGGCCGGCAACGCCAGACCAGAGGAAGCTTTGAGCTCACTCGTTCCCACCACCGCCCCGGCTGCGGGAGTCGCGGGGGGACCTTCTTCGTCGGCGCCGCCGCCGCTGGGAGGCGGCCCTCCAAAGCTCGGAGCTGAACGACCAGCTCTGGGCCGTCCGGCAGGCCGAGGATGCCGCCCGAGTCCAGGGACTCTGAGCCGCCACCTGAAGCCACCAAGATCAAACTGCCGGCCCATTTTGTAAAATAAAGTCTTTTTCTCTCTCTCTCTCTAGGGTGTGAGCTTGCATTTTCCGGTAATCTAGCTGTTTGAAACAGATAAATCGGCAGATCGTAACCGTCAATGAAACGGTTTTCTGATGGCAACTGTTGTCGTTTTCAGGCCGCGAGAACTTTGCTAGTTTTCGTGCGTATCAGTCGAATGCTACGACAGTTTTTTAACTCGATTTTTGTAGTCAATATCCCCAATGAAAGTCGCATGGATTAATATGTCCCTCTGATTCTGTATTGCACTTCTTAATATCTATCTCGTACGAGCAGGGTGACGCGGAGTGACGCGCGATTGCATTGAGTACCGTACTTCCTTGGCGAACCATGACGCTTAATAGGATTGTAACCGCGATCTTTCTTTGAAGAAAATGAAGCCGTGCAAATGCTTATGATAGAGATATAACAGATAATTATCGCCTTCACTCAGCACTGGGGTAGTGTAGATCTTAAAGACTTCGTAGCGCAGGGAAAAACAGACACAATGAAACGACACCAGACAACATACGAGCGCTCGTATGTTGTCTGGTGTCGTTTCTTTGTGTCTGTTTTTCCCTGCGCTACGAAGTGTTTAAGATGATCAACCAACAGGCCCAATTCACCACAATTCGGTAGTGTAGAGTTCAAAAGACGTCTCAAAGTAATGTTGACACAGGCATCTTGAATCTTGTTTTTTTTTTTTTAATGTTACAATAACCCTACCAGCAGTGGCCGATGGCCGATGATTGGACACATATTGGATTCCCATCGGCTTCCGTTATCATTGGCCAACGCCCTGACAGCGTGGTAGAAAATCGCATGGCCAACAAGCAAAATATGGGCAAGATGGTAGCGAAAGTGGCGAATCTGTTCTTTAAGTGTGCGTTTCCCTTAGTTGTTGGCCCTTCTCACTTACTATAACGAAACAAAAGATTTGGAAAATATCTGCGATATTTAACATGGAGGCCAAGGGCTTTCCTGTAACATACCATGGTTGCTGGCCAATGTTCTCGGAATTTGCTTGGCCATCAAGCATACTCACTTCTGTGCATTATACAATTCCATGGAAATTCGTGGCACACGAACACGTACAAACCGTTAAAAAAATGAGGCGGAAGAGCGGATGTGTCCGTTTCTTTGGTACAATTTGTCATGAAGTCGTACAAACAGCTATCGAATAGCCACGGACGATCGTTTTTTTCCTGTCATTAATTCAGTTCGCAGTGGTTGCTCTACGGAATGCTGCACTTTTTTTTTCTTTTCTTCCAAAGGACCAGAACTACACTAGCACGCGCTCAGTGTCGCGTTTAAATTTCACACCCTTTCACGCGCGCGCGGCGCAGTTTGACCTGCGCACAGCCCTAGTGCGCTAAAAAAAATAGTTCACCAAAGCATCCAAACAGGAAATTTTCGAGAACTCCCAAAAGTGCAGCGACTGTTAAGCGCTTATGTAATAGTACAAAAGCCATAAAAAAATTGCAGTTCATGGGGCTTTAAGCATGTACTCGCATGCACCACATACACGCTCTCTTCCAGCGCATGTATCACTGCGCGCCGTCTTCGCGCCTTGTTCGCACGTTAGAGGTGTTCTCTGTCCATGCCGCGATGAGCTTCTTATTCAAGTTGAAATAGAAGGTGAGTAAATTTCAGCAGTCTCTCTATTTGCCTTGTTCTCTCAATGCTATATACGATTTGATAATGAAGTTTACGGAGGCGAAAATAGCGGATGTTTTAAGGAGCGGGCACTGCGTAAGTAGCGGCAGTAGCGGCTGTGTAGTCCTAGCTCCTCTCAGTTCGTGTGATCGCACATGCCGTGGTTTTCTCATGTTACCAGCGAAAACCTGGCATGCGAAACGTTCTTCGGTACTGTGTTCGGGCACCGATTCAACTCGCCTTAGTTTTTCATGAGTGATATCCTTATTTCGGGGAAAACTATTCGCGATATGAAATCAACTGAGCGGACGTCCTTGCACGGTCCGAACGACAGTTGCCGAGCCGCCGGCTGTGGACGCTGATGCAGTCCGTAGCTGATACTCGCGGTGGATACGAGGTTCCATTTGTGTTTGTGCGAAAGCGCAATAGACTAAGTATGCAGTATGACCATGCCTTCGCATATTTTCGCAAAGGGCGGCGACCAGATCGGATGGTTGGCCGCACTAGACAAGTGTTACAAGTCTGTTCTTGCCGTGAAATGCGTCGGCTACATCGATGCCAGCGGTACGGAACCTACATTTATTGAGGAGACTATGCCCTGTAACTCGTAGCAGCGATTGGTGCGCGGCGATTTCCCGTTCGCTTCTGGAGGAGTCCGCTGACGCGCCGTGCGATCTATGGTCGATGCCGGCGCTTTATTAACTAATTAGAAATTATAAACTTGTGCATGCGGTCATATTTCCAAGGTGAAATAGATGTGAAGGCTGGTGCAAATGCAAGAAAGTCATGGGATGATCTCCCTTCCAATTTCAACCATGCGTTTATTTTTTTTTTTCCATTTACGTACGCCATTGATAGGGTTCTCGCATGAATATGCAAGCTACCGCAGTAATAAACTTGTAGTTGAAAGAGGAAAAGAAATTTATCATGCTGTCCAATCAACTGTTGTTTTTCTCGTGTCTGTCCAGCTGGTGTCATCCTCATGATCATGCATAACCAATTAGCTTTCCGACCGCTGTGTGTTTTGTTGAAAATTGGTGAAAGCAAGTGCTTAAGATGTTAAGGCGTTTATTTGCCGGAACTGAGAGAAACTGCGGAATGGCGACAGCCACGGCCAGGCACGAACTCTGAGCGCGAGCGGCGTCCTTCTTTGGAGATGACCCACTAGAAGGCGCTCGAGAGTGCAACCCATTACTCAGTTCCAAGGCTTCGCTACAATTACCCCGGGTACGAAAAGGGAGCCGCCGGGCGACCTAACAGCTTGTCACAATGAGCGGGTCATAATAGGCCTTCAGACGGTCCACGTTGACAATGTCGCGCCCTCGACGGCGCATGTCCGAAGATTGTTCGATGGGTTCGAGTTGACCGGAGATGTGCGCTCGATGACACGGTAGGGGCCTTCGTATTTCGGCAGTAGTTTTGAAGAGAGGCCAGCTGCGGAGGCAGGGACCGAGAGCCATACGAGCGCTCCAGGGAGGAACGTGGGCTCAGTAGTGGCGGAGCCATCACGAATACTCTTCTGCCGCTCTTGTTCATTCGTCGTAAAGGTCTTGGCAAGCTCGCGACACTCTTCAGCAAGCCTGGCTGTGTCAGAAATAGGGACACACTCAGATTGATCCGGCGTGTACGGGAGTATCGTGTCGATGGTGTGCGACGGGTGCCGTCCGTATAGTAAGAAGAAGGGCGAAAAACCAGTAGTGCTCTGAGGGGCGGTGTTGTAAGCGTAGGTGACGAAGGGCAGTATAGCATCCCAATTCGTGTGGTCGGCGGCGACGTACATTAAAGCATGTCGCCGAGGGTGCGGTTAAAGCGTTCGGTGAGGCCATTCGTCTGCGGGTGGTAAGCAGTAGTTTTGCGGTGGACAGAATGGCACTCCGTGAGGATGGCTTCGACGACTTCCGACAGGAAGACACGGCCTCGATCGCTGAGAAGCTCCTGGGGTGGACCGCGACGCAGTATGAATCGGTGCAGCAGGAAGGAGGCAACATCGCGCGCAGTAGCCGCAGGGAGGGCGGCGGTTTCGGCGTATCGCGTTAGATGGTCTACGGCGACGATGACCCAGCGGTTACCAGCCGATGTCAGAGGGATAGGTCCATACAAATCGATACCCACGCGCCCAAACGGACGGTCAGGGCAAGGTAACGGTTGTAGACCAGCTGGAGACATGTGCGTTGACGGTTTGCGGCGTTGGCAATCGAGGCACGAGCGAACGAACTTCTGCACGTAGCGGTACATCCCTCGCCAGAAGTAGCGTTGTCGAATGCGGTGGTATGTTTTGGTTACCCCAGAGTGCGCGCATTGCGGATCCGAGTGGAAGGACTCACATATTTCCGACCGCAAACTGCGGGGTATCACGAGTAGCCATTGCCGGCCGTCGGCGTTGTAATTGCGTCGGTGCAGGAGGCCGTCACGTATGGCGAAATGGTGAGCTTGGCGACGCAAGGCGCGAGTGGATTGTGTTGCCGACGGATCAGAGAGCAAGTCGATCAGCTGGGCGATCCAATTGTCCTTGCGCTGTTCGGTAGCGATGATGTGAACATCGATGACAGAAACGGCAATGGAAGATACTGAGCAGGGGGGCATTGTCGTCAGGCAGTGGGGAGCGCGAGAGAGCGTCGGCGTCAGCATGCTGACGTCCGTTGCGGTATAGCACGCGGATGTCGTAGTCTTGCAGGCGAAGAGCCCAGCGGGCGAGACGGCCTGAGGGATCCTTCAACGACGACAGCCAGCAGAGTGCATGATGGTCGGTGACGACGTCAAATGGGCGACCATACAAATAAGGTCGAAACTTTGTAAGGGCCCAGACGATCGCCAGGCACTCTTTTTCCGTGACGGTGTAATTTGTCTCGGCTCTCGTGAGCGTACGGCTGGCGTATGCCACGACATATTCGGGGAATCCGGGTTTGCGCTGCGCCAGGACAGCGCCGAGGCCTACGCCGCTGGCGTCTGTGTGCACCTCCGTGGGGGGCCGTAGGGTCGTAGTGGCGTAGTATGGGAGGAGACGTCAACAAATGGCGGAGCTTGGCGAACGCGTCGTCGCACTCGGATGACCACGAATCAAGGGGCCCGTTACTTCCAAGGAGCTTCGTCAGTGGTGATATGATCGTGGCAAAGTTTCGTATGAATCGTCGAAAGTACGAACACAGGCCTACGAAACTGCGCAGTTCTTTGACGGACGCAGGTTTGGGAAATTCGGCCACGGCACGAAGCTTGGCCGGATCGGGAAGGATTCCGTCCTTGGACACGACGTAGCCTAGGATGGTGAGTTGCCGCGCTGCAAATCGGCACTTCTTCAGATTTAGTTGGAGACCGGCGTCACTCAAGCGCGTCAAAACATGCCGCAGGCGCTGAAGATGCGTGGAGAAGTCCGGAGCGAAAACGACGACGTCGTCGAGGTAGCACAGGCACGTGTGCCATTTCAGGTTGCGCAGAACGGTATCCATCATGCGCTCAAAGGTGGCGGGCGCATTGCACAGCCCAAACGGCATGACGTTGAATTCGTACAAGCCGTCGGGCGTGACAAAGGCGGTCTTCGGTCGAGCGTCTTGAGCCATAGGTACTTGCCAGTACCCTGAGCGCAAATCGAGAGATGAAAAGAATTCTGCTCCTTGCAGGCTGTCAATCGCGTCGTCTATTCGCGGTAGTGGATACACGTCCTTACGAGTGATCTTGTTGTGGCGTCGGTAGTCCACACAGAACCGCACAGAACCGTCCTTCTTCGCAACGAGAACAACAGGAGACGCCCATGGGCTGTCCGAGGGCCGAATTACGTCGCGTCGGAGCATGTCTTCTACTTGCTCATTAATTACCCGACGTTCGGCAGGCGACACGCGATATGGACGTTGCCGTAACGGTGGCTGGGCGCCAGTGTCGATGCGATGTGTAACAGCGGACGTGCGACCAAGAGAAGTTTGCCCGACATCGAAAGAAGAACGAAATTCTTGCAGCAGGCCCAGAAGCTGGGAACGCTGGACCGACGTAAGGTTATCAGCAATGGAGGGACCAAATACGTCAGCAGGTGACGGATCAGACGCGGAAATAGAACTGACGGTACGAGAACTGGGACAGTGCGAGTCATCGGGTACGTCCAGGACTTGTGCTTCGTCGACGGGTTCCACTCTGCCGAGACATTCCCCTCGAACCAACGTAACCATGTACGGGAATGGGTTGGTCACAAAAATAGCGGTGTTGTCCTGAGTTACTTGCACGGTCGCGAAAGGTACTAGCAACCCTTTCCTACTGCAACCACGGTCAGATGGCGAAAGGAGTGCAATTGTGTCTGAGAGACCGGCGCAGTACACTGACACAGCCGTTGACGAGCTTGGAGGTACTGTCGTATCGTCTTTGACGAGGATCTTTCTCAGTGCCGAGGGACTGTCTACTGGCGTCAAATGTGAGAACGGCGAGAGTTCGATTTCGGCAGAGGCACAATGAATGACGGCGTCGTGGCGGGAGAGAAAATCCCATCCCAGGATGACGTCGTGAGAGCATGCAGTAATGATGATGAACTCGACGACATACAGAACTTCCTGAATGACGACGCGAGCAGTGCACACTGCTGTAGGGTGAATACTCTGCGAACTAGCGGTACGGAGGGACATCCCAGAAAGTGGCGTCGTCACTTTTCGGAGTAAGCGGCAAAGTTTTGCGTCCATAACGGATACGGCAGCTCCAGTATCGATAAGGGCAGATGAGCGAACACCGTCCACAAACACGTCAATGACATTCCATGGATTTCTCTGAGGGCTTTCACAGTTCGATAGCGTCGCAGCCCTTGCCTCGTGGACTGCGACGACTAGTTTTCCTGCTCTTGAGCGGCCGAACTTGGCCGCATGGGTGACAGGGATCGACGTCGTGGAGACGTGGACCTACGAGGAGATGAAGCTGGGCGAGACGTCGGTGGCATAGACGGGGGTGAGTCGTGAAAGGGACGGCTCAGCTGGCCAGCGGCAGGTGACGGGACAGGAGGCGGTTGCACCCGAAAGCAATAACGCGCAACGTGACCGGCGTAACCGCATGCAAAGCAGATGGGCCGGTTGTAGGGTGTGCGCCATTGGTTCGCCGGGGTAGGTCGCGCCCATGTCGCAAGACCTGACGGACGGAACTGCGGCTGGCAATGGCTGGATGGTGGGCTGAAGTCGAGGCCTAGGGACGACGTCAGCATACGTAGCCGGCATACCCGCTTCAGTGGATGGAGGTCGAGCGGCGGCTTCGGCGTAAGTCAGAGGTGCGGCCGCCGGAAGTACTTGAGGCGGCCTGGAGACAACTTGAGCGTAACTCTGGGGCGCAGGAGCCGGAGATTGCTGGTGGTACGCTGGCATGACCTCCGAAATTTCTTGCTCGATCGCTCGGCGGAGGGGAGGAAGAAGGGTGGTCGCCGATTGTTGAACGGCTGGCGGGTGGGCAAAGGCCAGGAGAGAGAACTGCCGTGCGATTTCTTCACGGATGAAGGACTTGAGCTCTGTCAGCAACGCCGTCTGGTCAGAGGTGGCCACCAATCCAGCAAGATCTGCACCTCGTGAAGGGGAGCGACGGGTCATCGAACGCTGCCGGCGGAGCTCCTCGTAGCTCTGGCACAGCGTGATGACCTCAGCCACTGTGGCAGGGTTCTTGGCGAGCAGCATGGTGAAGGCATCTTCGTCAATACCTTTCATAACGTTGCGGATCTTCTCAGGCTCAGACATGGTTCCGTTGGCTTTTTTACACAAGTCGATGACATCTTCGATATAGCTTCACCGGCCTGCTGAGCACGTTCGCGTAGGCGCTGTTCGGCTTTCAGCTTGCGAAGGGCAGGGCGGCCGAAAACGTTGATGACGGCGGTCTTGAAATCGGACCAAGTCGCAAAATCAGACGCGTGGTTGTTATACCAGAAACTTGCTACTCCCGCAAGGTAGAATACCAAGTTTGTCAACTTTCCGTCGTCGTCCCATTTGTTGGGGATGCTCACGCGCTCGTAAAGTGCCAGCCAGTCCTCCACATCGGTGCTATCGGCGCCAGTGAAGATCGGTGGATCGCGGATGCGTGGGACACCGGGACAAGTGGGCGGCATGGGGGGGAGGCGTTTGCTGAGAAGCGTCTTGGGGCATGGTAGATGTCAGGGTACGAGATCGAAGCTCCACAGGCATCGAAAGGGAGCAGAGCACTCTCCACCAATTGTTAAGGCGTTTATTTGCCGGAACTGAGAGAAACTGCGGAATGGCGACAGCCACGGCCAGGCACGAACTCTGAGCGCGAGCGGCGTCCTTCTTTGGAGATGACCCACTAGAAGGCGCTCGAGAGTGCAACCCATTAGAGTTACTGTATATGCTACCTTTAGGTAGCAGAGTTGCGCATAGGTCCGCCATCTTGCCCGTCGAGGCATCCATGTCATGCAGGAAAGCCACCCCTTTCGAATGTAAGAGCCGACGCGGCCCAGCGGCTCCATGCGCTTTCTCGCTCGTTCATAACCCGTCGCTGGCGCAATGACATTGGCTTCGTAGAAAGAAAGAAAAAAGAACTCGAACGAATAATGACTCCAGATGAAACTGGTGCTATAGCTTGTTCGATGGCAGTCACCATCGGAAGTAATATTTTTGTTTTAAATAGCGAAAAGGAAAGCTTCGACCTAATTTGTCGAGATTCTCGACAACTTAAGTTGAGCACATCGCTCGATTCACGTAGTTTTTGACCCAGCGCTTTGGTGGCTCGAGCAAACAACTGCTAGAACTATCACTCCGCGTTTTACAAATAACGCAAGCAAACGAGAATTTTCCGCATATTTACGTAGCTGTGGCATGAAGTAAACACTCGGTGCGGTTTCGAATGCAATGCCGCACAGTGCCCGGACTGAATTATACTATTTCGACAGACCTGTAAGGTGCATATTCACGCATTCACTCGCGCACAATTTTATCGTTCCGTCCCGTTCGATTTATGTCAACGGCTAGCTAGCCGTTGAACAGTGAGCGCAAAACAATACATATCCTGTTTGTTATCGCCTACTCTAGTCGCAAAAATATTGCCATGAGATTTATAACTACACTATATAGACATATGTTAGTCAGTCGTGACGTGGATGTGCATTCTGGAGCGTACTGTAATGCTGGAATAAGCAGTGAGTTGTATGGAACTGCCTACACAATCGACCTGCAGTGACGATTTCTACGGCTGACGGATCTACTACATGTCGTGATCAATATACGAGCTGGAACACTGATTTCATTCTTATTCGACTACTTGCAATGTACTGATATGAATTTGGCGTACACAATTGCCAGAGCTACCTTTCGCTTGAGCATTTAGCGTCATGAACATTTTTGCTCACGCCAACTACGTTTAGCCGCTATGACACTTGAAATGTAATTTCAGGGTTCCAGTTCGCACTGCTCACGACAAAACATGCTGACCAACATCATTCAACAATTTTACTTCGAGTGTAGCTTTTTCTAGCACGTGTTTCAAAAGGCAAAGTTTATTTTGAACTTTGAAAATACAAGCCGCGGGTGAGAGCAGAACACGGTCGTTGACAACTAGGACCAACATACCTAGCTTAGCGAGTTGCAGGTTTGGCACTTCCTTTTTTGTCACGGTCACCATGAAATGGGCTATGCAATGAGACATGGAATGGAGAAGAAAGCCTATCCGTTTTCTTGTCGATTCGTGCAGTGGGGAGGGCAGCATCATGTCATCGTCGCAACTTCGCAGCACTGAGTCACGGCGCTACGCCGCACAGGCACAACTAACACATGACGTTCACTCAAAACGGACAACGCAAGACACAACCACAACACCAACGAAAAACATTCCGCACTCAGCCGGATCGGCTCGCCGGAGTGCTTGGGCAGCGATGGCGATAGCGGTGGCACCGGCGGTACAGAGCAGCGGCGGTGGCGCGGCGGTCGCCAGCACCTGCGCGGCCGTGAAGTTGGCTTTCCCTCAAAAGGATGCTTTTTGCGCACGTGAGCGCGCTTGGCGAATGGGGGGCGCGAGCGGCGAGTTCTATCAGAGGCGCAACTCTGCTACCTAAAGGTAGCATATACAGTAACTCTACAACCCATTACTCAGTTCCAAGGCTTCGCTACAAAGAGATAACTTTTTTAAAAGGGGAAGCTCATGATTTTTTGTCTCGTAGTATTTCAGGGGGGGACAGACGTACCCTGTTCAACACAACTGATGCAGCTGTTTCGGACGTAAGAAAAAGGTGGCTCATGTTCGCTTCAGATCAAGAAGGCGCACCTATGCAAAGAAGGCATGCCATTATGATGGAGGACCCCAACAGATGCCCAAGCAACACTTCATAATCGCAAGAGTTCAGGAAAGAATAGAAAGATGGCAAATTGCCTTGTATATATTCAGTGTAACATAAACCTGAAGCACCAGAAATATTTGCCTTGTGACTTATTTGGGGAGTGGGGGGGACAAAAATCTAGAAAAAAGTAGCCGGGCATCAAATTCTAGCCAAGACAAAAAACTGAAATTAATGAGCCAGAAAGGGCATTGGCCAAAATGCTTGGCTCCCATATCAAGAACATGCTTGGCTATTGCTTGGTATTCCATTATAGTGCCAACCATGGAAAGAGGTGTTTCCAATGATTTGCCAAGCACAGCCTTCCTTTGCTTGGCCAATGGTAGGCTTGTCACACTTGCCAAGCACATAACTCGTTTGGCCTCCAATAACTTTCCAATCATGGACAGCTTGGCCACTGGTGATTTACCATGCTTGGTCCAAGCAAATTTTGCTGGTAGGGAAGTAGCTAATGGTTCAGTGCACACGACGGCTCCGTCTTGCACACAATGGCTCACGAGGTTGTTTCAGTGCTTATCAAACTTTCAGAGGTCGTGACTTCTGATTCGTAAAGTACGCTGGCAGGCCACCGAACACGAGGAATGGCGTTTGCCTGAGTCGCGGCTTGTCTCGCAACAATACGGTGTCACCGTTTATCGTGAAATCGTGCACATGGATTATACCCGTTGAATCAAAGTGCTCCGCACACACACGCACATACTACGAATCAATGCGGAAGTCGTCCGTTTCTTGCCGCGCTATGGCTCACCTCGAGTTCTCGAACTTTCCACTAACACGTCGCAAAAAAAAAAAAGAGAGAGAGAAAAAAAGAAACGACACCTTTTCAGTAGTGCCCGGCACCTCGGTACGCAGCACCTGAACGGCATCGTCACGCGAACGTGCAGCTTCAACTGTTTAATGCCTGAACTTGGTCCTTATCCAAAAAGCAATCGCAGATACAGAGTACACGTGCAAACTTTCGGCTCGCGCCGGCCGCATGTGCGGTCTCTACGGGATCAAACCGGAGGCCCGGAGGGGCGCCGAAGCGTGGCCTCTGAACGACGGTGGCGCCGCGGCGCGGCAGCTTTCCGCGCCATATCAAGCTCCCCCATAGCGTGACGGCGAAGTTTCGTGACCAGAAAGAGTATTGAAGGACTGTACAGCTGAAAGTTCTGAGTGAAAGTGCCTACAGAATTTCACTTTTCTGAACGCGTACTGGAACCTTCGCTTGGGCTGCACTGAGGAGGAAAGTACAGGTCTCTTCGATTTGGCTTGCACTGCCTGCACTAGTTCCGAAAAGTGTCGCAGTGGTGCCAAGCGGTGCAGGGTGTGCGCCGCACCGGTTCAGCAAGTGCAGGTGCAGCCGCGACACGACTGCGCGGCGGCTGCCGCCAAAACGAAGACGCAAGTGCAGGCCGTGTTGGCCGACGCGGCGTGTATCGATGGTGCTGTTTACGAAAAGATTGCCGCGATACTGTCTTCGAAGCTGCCGCATATGAAACTGCTCGACAGTGACGACGATTTCGACAACGGCGACCCTCATAGGGTAACTCCGAGAAGGTGGTTGTGTTTTAATTGGTCGCCTGCTCGTTGGTACGTGAAGATGCCAATCGTGTTCCCTGGTACGGGAACGTCGTCGGAAGATTCCATGAGTGTGAGTTCAAGAGACTGTTCAGACTGTCTAGAACCACGTTTTACTTGCTCAGTGGTAAATTCCGCTGGTATCGGCCTTTTATTAAAGTGCGTGCGAGGCCGTAGAGCTAGCGAAAAATCTCGGGGGTCCTGTGACCGACGTTTTAAGACAACTTCACGTAAAATTTCACCTATCCATGAAAGTGTGCTCGCTTTGTGTTCAAAACCTTTTATTGACAGCGCCACTTTTCTTCACCATTAAGATGCTTACGCAAGCTCTCATGGTGAATACATTTTTAAACTCAGCAGTTTTTATTGAAGGTTTTCTATCGCACACAGATTTCACGCTTTCGCAAAGACGAAGTGAGAGCACAGCTCGTGCCACATATATTTATTACCAACCTTTTTTTTTTTTCTATGATTCTTATCGCCGTAAACCACGGTGGATTTTTCTGCTCATGAGTCATGTAAAAAGATACACCTCAGTAGCTGCCGAGAAGACGCGGCTAACATTACCCGTTGCACGCACGCACGCCCTGAACAAGAACACGCAGCCAACGCAGCGGCGTGCGTCTAAATGTCGTACAGAGTCCGTACCTAGAGAGAGAATCTCTAGGGATTTTTCGATCTAGGGACTTGCGATGGTGGTCTGGTGGTGCCGTCGGTGCCGTCACTTCGTAGCGGAGGTTTTTGGAACGCTGCTTATACCCCTGTCACACGTGGCAACTTAAGTGCACTTTGACCGAGTGCACTTCGCCGCGAGTGCCATTTGCACGCTGTCACACGAGAAAGTTTAGTGTCACTCGCTGCAAAGTGTACTTGCCGGCAAGTGCGTTCGCCAACCTCACTTCGCTGCGACCGAGTGTGTAGCCTCGGTAGCAGTGGCTTGCAGATAAATACGCTGTCGCAGAAAGCGGCGCTCATAGTATCTTTAGACCATTGTTTTCGTTATTAGGAATACTGCTATGTATTAAAACAAGTCATACTACAACAAAAAACCTCGCTACTCCCGTCCTCGGGCAGTTTGCGGCCACGTCCGCTAGGGGGGATGCGGGAGCACATGCCGTGTAATGGCCGCGTCCGTCGCGTTGTTTACTTCCTTGCACTACTTGCACACTTGCACATGTGTAGGTCAGTCGTTCTCGAGTCCTTTGCGATGGCGTGTGCCGCTGGTGCTACTTCCACGATGACAACGTGGTCCAACGCTGTGTCACGGGCCCAAAAATAACAAATATATGTTGCGCTATTAATCCGCCAATCGCCACTGTTATCATTTCCAAAGTACACTTCGCTTTCTCGTGTAGCAGCGCACCGCCAAAGTGACACTTTGTGAGCGTAAGTGCACTCGCTTAAAGTGCACTTTAGTTGCCACGTGTGACAGGGGTATTAGAGAATCTCTAGGGATTTTTCGATCTAGGGACTTGCGATGGTGGTGCCGTCACTTCGTAGCGGAGGTTTTTGGAACGCTGCTTCGCCGGCTGGTGTGGCCCGATATCGCCGTTATTTTCTCGAGCTAGCGCCCTGCTGGAGCGATTTTCAGCGTTCGTCTCTTGTCTCTGCTTCGACGACGATAGACGATGACCGCGAGTCCTGCAGCTTTCGTTTCGGCAGCGTAGTACGCGATCCGGTGTCCCGTAGCGACTTCGTCGTGACTTCCTCAGAGAACATCTATGACTGTCTTTGCTTGATCGGTGTGGCTAGGGTTACGTCCAGGCGTAACTGTTGCCACCGCTGTCGTTACGTCCAGACGTTACTAGCGCCTTTCCTTACCTGCCGTCACTATAGGCTACTGCTCACTGTAAGGCCAGTTTTACTAGCGCCTTTCCTTACCTGCCGTCACTATACACTCCGTTTGGGACCTATAGGGGGCGCCTTGAAAACCGCGCGCAGCGCCACGAGTGGTGCGGCGGGCGTGCAACGTTGAGAGCCCTAGCAGACAGCAGCGCTTCATTGCTTTGACAGCTATGGTGGCGCAAGCGCCCGTAGCCGCCGCATTAGTGCTTCGAGCTGGATTTAAAGATATCGTAGTGGGACATTCTTCCGCGATGCCACCAGGAATAAAGGGGAAAACCTGCACGAAAGCGGCCACGTTTTCCACGTTAGTGAGCGCCTTGCTGGGCGTCGTCAGTACTGACGGCTAAATGGGTGCGTCAGGTGTGTGTAAATCGAGATGCTTACTCCATAACTGTCGGGGCAAACTATCATTCTTTCACACTTAGAATATTATTGGTGCGTGCCCAATACCCGCGTACTTGCAAGTTGCAAAATACTCAGAGCATTTAGAATTATCGATGGCTTAACGGCCCCTCGCTGTGGAAATCACGGTGAGTGGCCGGGCGGCGTGCTCCTTTGTTGAGGCTTCGTGCCACGGCAATTTGCAGCCACCGAGTCTCGCAAAGTGATTTTCTTGACATTGTCACGGCATCACCATCGCTCATCATGATCATAGTCTTTACCTCACCGCTCGCGCTGCTCATGCTAAGAGCTTGAGGCGCGGGCGAGAAAGAGAACGTACTACGACTTTGGCCAGAGAGCACGCGGAAGCCCCGTATAGTATTTCGTTTCACCTTGTAAAGTGGCGACGACGACGTAGCGGTCACTTCGACCACCGTCACGTCTGTCATTCACTACAACCTCTTGCGTTGTTTATGGTGCCTTCCGAAACACACTGACATGCACACCCATCGCTACAGCATTCGCAAAGCTTCGCTTTTTCGTACAGACCCTGTAGTTCTCCTACTCTGCGTCCTAGCTTGATCCTGCCGAGTGCGCATAGCGCTGCTGGGCAGATAGTTGTGTTTACAGTAATATGCTACGTGACTCATTCGCCCCTTAACTGATGGCCCTGTCAACCCAGCAAAGCACTACTTTATCTCGCATTGCATTCCCCAAAACTGCGAAAGGTTGACGGCGAGTCAATAAGGCCCATTAAAACGTTCCATCAGTCTTGAGTGCTTGCATATATACGCAAGCAAAACTGAAAAATTTCGGGGGGGGGGGGGGGTTGAACCCCCCCCCTAACCCCCCCTCTTGGCTACGCCACTGAACGTATGCAAGGCATTTTATAAAATGCCTTGCATACGTTTCTTTTCTCACCAGCTCTATGGCAGCAGGAACACCACGCAAGATCATTGCACCTGCAAAGGTGGTGTCTCAGACCAATTCAAGCATGCAGCGGCAGAACGCGAGACGGTAGAGGGAGCGGGAACCAAACACTTTTTTTTTTTCGTCGCACAGCCGTGCTCCACTTAGGTCGCTGCCCAATAAAGCAGGGACGAGTCGAGAAACTGTGAAACGTCGTTTCCGCAGGACACCACGTGTACCTGTTGGTACAATCATAGGCGTGCGCACGAGGGGGGGGCAGAGGGGGCGGCCGCCCCCCCCCCCCTAGTCACCTGAGAGAGGGGGGGCGCAAATTCTGCCCCATACATTGACTTAATTGGAAGGGGGGGCGCTGCAATGAACCTTCGCCCCTCCCTGCCCCCCCCCCCCTGAAGGGGAACCCTGCGCACGCCTATGGGTACAATCGACTACGCAGTGGTTCATTGATTACGATAAACTACGTGCAAGCGGGCGTGGGAGAGCGTTTGGTTCTGCTCGGGCTCTCAACGACTGTCTTCTCTGACGGCCGCGCGGCGGCGCGCCAGTCGCAATGCTCGGAGTGTATAGGCTACTGCTCACTATAAGGCCAGTTTTACTAGCGCCTTTCCTTACCTGCCGTCAGTATAGGCTATTGCTCACTATAAGGCCAGTTTTACTAGCGCCTTTCCTTACCTGCCGTCACTATAGGCTACTGCTCACTATAAGGCCAGTCAAATATTTTGCCAGCGTTTGCTCAAGTGGTTTGTGTCATTACAGCGAAAGAGTGGCAGCGACGTGGGTTGGGGCGCCCGCCGCTGTCACGAAGGCGATTTCCTTAAAATATATATATATATATATATATATATATATATATATATATATATATATATATATATATATATATATATATTAGCGGCGCCCGTGGAACATTAATGCTATACTATTAGAACAGTACTTCAAAAAAGAAAAGTTTAAAAAAAAAACACCGTCGAGATTTGAAGCACCGACCTCTCTGCTCCGAGCACGGCACGTTAGCCCGCTGCGCCACTGAAGCTGACCGGTTAAGTAGGTTTATCTATAAATGTTGGGTTTAACAGGCGGAATGCCTACGCACACCGGCTGGCGAAGCGGCGTCGTTCCAAAAAGTTCCGCTACGAAGTGACGGCACCACCATCGCAAGTCCCTAGATCGAAAAATCCTAGAGATTCTCTCTCTAGGTACGGACTCTGTACGACATTTAGACGCTCGCCTCTCTCCCACGGCGCGCATATGGCGTCCGTCACACTGCCCCTTCTAGTATGGTCCCTAGAATATACTGGCTAGTCTGCCGTCTCCGCGCCGTCCCCATGCAAGGCCGCGTCCGCGCCGCTGATGCATGCGCAGAAGGCGCGCAGGGGGCGCTGCGATCCATCGGAGCGCGTGCATGGTGCATGCCGCGCAGGCCAACATTCTTGCTAATGGCTTAAACCTTCACGATTACCTAAATATAAAAACTAATCGTTCTCGTCGGTGCGTTTTCAAGCAACTCAATATTTGCGCGGATAGCAGCTGCATGCGTGACGCTCGCTCGCGCTTCGTCCGTCTGCTAAGTAGAGCCTGTTGCTGCGGTAGCGCCACCTGGACCGGAAGTCGGTTTTGCGCCGCTTTCAGCGTATGGCGGAGGCGGAGAGTTTGGCAACTCAACAGGTTCTAGAAACGTTGGCGCAGGCCGCGGAGAATTGCCGTTCATTTTGCGCTCCCGCATGAACTACACGTTTCCGTGCTGTTCGTGTGAGCAAAGACTGGAACGTCTTGGACCGATCAAACATTGCAATGCATTGCGTTGCACTGTTTTATGCCTCCCCCATTGAAGTCATATAGGACTGTTACGCAGGAATAAGCGGGAAATAGGCGCGAAGTGCGAATTGCAAAAAACAGCCAACGATAATTACGACTTTGCCGACAACACATAAAGAAACGATATCGTGCTATAGTATGCAAGTGCTTTGTTTTCTTCGTTATAGTTTTGTTTTGTTATAGTTTGCTACTATTCCTTTTTTTTTTTTTTTGAGGTATAGAAATAGCTGACCGCTCTTCCGCATCGTCGTAAAAGGTATTCGAAATGAGTTCCAAAACAGGAACACACATGACAGACAGCGCTGCTTTTCGCTTTTCTTTTCGTTTTTTCACGTTTAGGTTGTTCTACAGTATAGGTCTCACTTTCGCAAGCGGGCAGCGAGCACACATGTCCTCATTAAAGCATAATAAATAGAAATACATAATAAAAAGGCAAGACAGCTAGACAGCCGAAAAAGAGCCTAAGCGTCCCTCCAACAAGCGACTATAGGGACCATAAAGCGACGAAGATTCGTCACTGTGCAATGGCTTCACGTGAAAAAACAGAAACAGATGGTTTCACTCATAGGCGTATCAGCCGGGGGGGGCAAGGGGGGCGCGAGCCCCCCCCCACTCAGAAAGTTAGGGGGGGCTGAGCCCCCCCCACTTCCGACCGTGGTCACTGTTGGCTGCACGCTGGGAAACCAGCAACTAAGGCGAAGTTTTCCTTCACCACAGTAATCACTCAATCATATTGTTACGAGGGAATAGGAATGTTACGAGAGAATGTTACAATATAAGTTTTTCCAACATTTGTGCTGTGACGATTTTCCTTGTAGGCTCTTTGCGGTGGGGGGCCGCCTATGCGACGCTTTTTTTGCAGAGCAGGCTAGCGCTGAGCAGGGGCCCTATAACATTAGATCCCTCGTTCATGCTTTTATTCTGCTGTGCCTGGCCTGAAATTTAAACCATTGACGATGCAATTACGGATGGGATCGAGCAAACTTTTTATGAACCGGTCAAAGCACTTTCTGCTTCAGGAGAATCATTTTCTTTCATCGAAAAAGAATAGCATCACCACTGCTCTGTCGAAGCTGCTGTGAGCCGATGAGTGTGTCGAATCTTTTTCAATGTTTTAGTTTTGCCGTACTGGAAGCGCCAAAAAAAAAAAAAAGGTTTCCGCTTTAGTGTCCGATCAACCTGATCAGCCTTGCTTATGGTAGCTTGTAGCGATAGCGGCAGCTTGGAGCGATAGCGGCAGCTTGGAAAGTGGCGACGAATAAAGCAGTGGACTCGAGCACAGTGGGAAGCTCAACTTTTAAGCTTGCCCCGCAACTTGATCCACCGGACCAGGGAGATGGTGAAGGTCCGGGGTTTTTCGCACTAAGGAGGCTTAATTAATAGTCGGGCTAATTGGCTTTCATTCAGCTTAAATTGACTTTTACACTTCAAAATACAACTCGGACGGCAAAGAAGCACACACGCGCAGCGCTGCTTATTTCTCTCTCTCTCCCCCTCTCTCTCAGCAAAGATGAGCTCACAGATTTGTATACGCTCACAAACAGCTAAACGTCGTTATGATGCAAATGAAAACGTTCATTATACTCATATGAATCCATCTCGCCACCTGCTATAAGTAGCCGCTGCTAATGTGATCGGCGGCTAGCCTACTTGAATTACGTTTAGAAGGAGACGCTCTCCGGCTATTCCAAAATGTTTTAGGTATTGTACAGCACTTGAATGCGCTGTTTCATGTGCATAAGTTGTAACAAACACCACGACATATCACAGATTCCTGACGTCATGTAACAAGCAGGCGATTTTACGGCACACAGAAAATTTTAAATGCCGAAGAAGGAATAGTCAACAATATGCCGTATTGAAAATAGTTCATTCTCTTATTTTTTACGTGGTCGTGCATAAGTGGTCATTACGCGATGGATCATTTTCGCGTCATTTGTCGCCTCGCGTAGCGAGCTGGTGCTGACCCAGAATGTTTCAACCAATCATACGCAGCTGACGACCATTTCGGAAGGAAGCAAAGAGAGATAGGATAATCGCCAACCTTTTTTCTTTCAAAGAAAAATTGCAGTTGCAATACAATGTCAGTTGTACTACAAAGTTGTTTACAATGTACTACGCCCCTAACACCACAAATTATACATTTTTTTAAATGGCTGACAAGTTGATAATGAGAGTAATATAATAATAGTCATAATGTTAATAAGCACGCATCAGAAACACCGTTTAGACTATTAGCAAAGAAGGCAAATTGTAACACACAGGCCTGAATAGATGCAAGATAGTGTAATAATTATGATGAAAAATTACACCATCTCCCGCTAAAGGGAACCATGTGTAGATGTGAAGCAGCGGGCGCTAACGCTTACACTGGCGGCGGCGTTGACGCTGGCGCTCATCGCAGCGTTGCGCAGGAGAGAAAACTGGGGAGGCGCAAAGCAGGCAGTGATGGAGCAGTGTTTCCTACTGGAACATGCCAATCGCTGCTAATGGGCAATGAGAGACAGAAGACTCCGACTGGACACAGAGACCCGCACTCCGCTTTTAGTTAACGCGCACGCTGCGAATTTTTATTGTTCAACAACGCACAGGAGAAATCTTCCACCGGCACCACCTTGGAGGTCAAGATCCATTGCCATATATACGGGATGGCCAGTGAACGGTTGTGCAGCGCGAGCAGTCGGTTTTTTCAACCAAGAAACTCGCTAGCAGACGCTGCCTGCGTCGGCGTCGCGAGGCGAGAGAGGGGGAAGCGGAGGAGAGGAGAGAGAGGGGGGTGACACGCATGCGCAGTGGGAGTGTGAACGCCGTGGGCAGGGATGCGTAGAGGAGAGAGGGGGGGGAGCGTAGGAGAGGAGAGAGAGGGGGGGGACGCGCATGCGCAGGGGGGAGTTAGACGCCGCGGGCAGGGATGGAGAGAGGGGGGGAGTGTAAGAGGGGAGAGAGGAAGGGAGGCGCATGCGCAGTGAGGGTGTGGTTGCCGTGGGGAGGGATGCCTAGAGGAGAGAGAGGGGGGAGAGGAGGTTTTTTATTTTTAGTTTTTCTTTAACTGTTTGCGCATGCGCAGTAAGGGTGGGCACGCGGCACACCACCACCACCACCACCACCACCACCACCGGATTAAGCTTCGCCATAAGATGCTTCACATCTAAAAGTATACCAGCAATCATTCATTGAAAAAACATTGTTGATTCCTCCGTCATAGAAATCGGTATAGTACGAAAGTAAAACGCGCCTTTACAGAGGTGATTGAATGGTTACTCTACATTGATATAGGAGGGTTTGTCCAATGTATGTTTTGGTGTTTGGCAGCAATAGCACCGTTCAACGTGGATGCACCCTCGTTGACGCTTGGTGGAACATCTCCATCCCGACGACTAACGTCCATGATCAATTTATTAAACAAACCATTGTGGTATCGTAGATGTTAACGGCCAGAGCATAATCAGAGAAAGAGGCGTGATAGCAAGATGAGCGTCGCATATTGGGCGCAGAAATCGGGCTAAGGTCGCCATCCCGTGACATTTTAAAGTGTGATTGAACTTTGTGGTATCTAGAGGGAAACGCTAAGCACGTCGTGTCGCCACTGTAGCCCGACCGCGATGCGAGGAACGCGTTATTACATCCAGGTGAGGTAGGCGCGCGTCGCAGATCTAGTTTTGGTTTGGATAGACACTGTGAGCGAGACCGATGCTTGGGCTAAGGTCGCCACCTCGCGGTGTGTCAAGGCGTTGACAAAATTGCACATTTACTGTAAACGCGCCGAATGGGCAGATGCGTAGCAGTACGCGTTGCAGGTGATAATAGCGGAGGCCACAGTAATGATGAACTATACCGCTTCAAGAGGGCGACACTACCCCGCTGACCAAGATAATTGTAAGAGGAGAGTGTGCGATATAAAAGGCGCGTTTGTACAGCAGTTAAAGTCTGTGGTCGTTGCGCAGTTGATAGCGTGCTCGGCACTTGCGCAGTTGATTGCGTGCTCGGCACGGGAACCGATGACCGAGAGGTCATCGGTTCCCGTTGCTCATTGACGGAACTTTTTTTCTTTGACATGTGATTGCGTACATTTTTTGGACGTCGTTTCCGTGACAGAAATACGTCACTGTAGTCTTCGTGGACCCCGGCATACAACAAAATCCCATGAACTGTGATAATCAGTTTCATGCGAAGCAGTCAGCGAGTACCTGTCTATGCCGCATTTCTTATTTTCTTTCAGACAGGCGTTACGGGGTGCATCAACGTGTTTTTGTAAATGGAGTAGTAGTGTGCAAATCGCGCGCTCACTAGGCACGTCGACTGCACTGGCGTTTAGAGGGAAATTTATGGCCTGACGCAACGTCAGCACTCACGTTAGGGCATGGACGTAAATTTTATGAAAATGAAGTGCACGCTATGTTGCGATGATGTGAATACCATTCGTTAGCGCATTCCTCCGTTGCCGAGAAACGCTTGATTATAGCTTGCTGATCTGAGTGCATATATCATGTTTATGAGACGGTTAGAAAAGCGAAGCTGACCCTGAAGCCACAATTGATGTTAACCTCACATGGCGCCTGTATAATAGGAGTACATATGGCATGTTCATCACCTTTTTATAAATTTAGATAGCTAGCACGGTAACCACAATGGACGTTACTCCGACTTGATGTCTTCATAGTACCTTTCCCAAAGCAGATTCAAGACCTTGCTGGTTCTGTGGTAGAATACATGACAGCCACACGAAATGCTTGGGTTCGATTCCTGCTGGGATCCTGATTATTAATCTTTGCATTCGTCGGATCAAC
This sequence comes from Rhipicephalus appendiculatus, assembly GCA_030522465.1. Lineage (NCBI taxonomy): Eukaryota > Metazoa > Arthropoda > Arachnida > Ixodida > Ixodidae > Rhipicephalus > Rhipicephalus appendiculatus. The sequence goes on along the minus strand of JALIZH010024993.1, from coordinate 297,210 downwards.
GCGGCCGATGCCGGATTTTTTTAAGGCTCTCGCGTTTGAATGAACGATGTCAGTAGTCGCCCTTCCTGGGTAGATACAGACTTTAAAGGAGTACTGACACGATTCTGAGGCACCCCAAAAGGGAACTCTATCGTTTCCATGGTGTGCACTGTCATCGCTCTCCACACACCGGAGCCACACAACGCGTACAAAATAATATACATTGATTTTAAAGTTCGTCACCCAGCATCTGCAAGCCAGCCCCACCGCAATGGACATTATCATGACAAATCAACACAGCTCACTGGGTTCGCGAAATTTGCGTCCTGCATGAAGCCTAAGTCGCAGAAATCACTCTCATAGTCACTGGACGACAATGCACTCATCGTTGTTTACGTGAACCACGTGCGACTGACAGCAAACAGGCAACTGTTGCTAGTATGTCGCGAGTTGCAGTCTTCCCGTGACGCCAGAGCAGTCTTGATACGTCACTGCGAAGCCACCCTCTGGATACCGAAACCGAAATTGCTTTTTTAAGGTGGCGGTAATAAAAATATATTCGATGCATTGCCATGCACCACGACACTCTTTTTAGGGTTCTCGACACCCACGTTTTTATTTAGAGCAACAATCCGAAAATATTTAAAATTCGTGTCCGTACTCCTTTAAGGCTCATACCCGCATACCGCAGCCCGTGGTAACGGGTATGTGACAAAGATGACTGAAGGAAAGAGTTTCGTGACGTACACGACATGATGTTCACGTTATTTATGTCGTGACCAGACACCTATGTTCGTCATACCCTCGTGCCCTCCTATGCCGATTTTGGTCTATACTAAGGTAATGAGGCAACTACGAGAGCACCCAGACGTAGGGGGGCCAGGTAGGTAGATAAGTAGATAGAAACGCTCACAGTACGTTTGGTTCCCTTGAGGACTCCTGTGCATTTAAGAACTCAATTCTTAGTGAGCTGCATTTAGTCATTAACAAAAATGACACAAATATATACTACTGAGGAGGCCGCCATCTACGTAATTGCATTCATGCGGGAAGTGGTGAGTTAAAGCATAAAAAGCGTCGCGTGTAATTATCTTACATGCATAACACGCATATATGTGTTGTTGTCCCAGTGCATGCTGCTTAAAACTGACCATCCCTTTTCTTTTATAATATCTTTCTCTTATAATATCTTTTTATAATCTTTTTTCTCGTGATATATATATATATATATATATATATATATATATATATATATATATATATGTGGCGGCAGCCAAGCCAAGCCAAGCCGCCAGGCAGCGCCACCCTCCGCTGCTCTCCGGAACGTCCAGAGAACCTGAATAAACAGTTGATGTTTGGGATCCACGCCGCGCGGTCGTGTCTTCTTCTCCCGCGCGTACACGCGTCCCAACAGTGGTGACCCGGACGAGGCTTACCGCCTTTTTCAAGCGATCGACGCCATGGAGACTCCCCCTGACGCACCGGCCATCTCCGCCGTCGACATCAGGCTCCCGCCGTTTTGGACAGCGGACCCGCAGCTGTGGTTCCTGCAGGTGGAGTCCCAATTCACCGCTCGTCGTATTGCCGCTGAGCTAACAAAGTACCACCACGTGGTCGCCAGCCTCCCACCGGCAATAGCGAGCGAGATACGCGATCTGCTGGTCGCTCCACCTGCAGAGAACGCGTACACAGCGCTCAGACAGCTGCTCATCAGCCGCCTCACGCCGTCGGAGCCTCAGCGACTGCAGCAGCTACTGCACGACACCGAGCTCGGGGACCGGACGCCCAGCCAATTGTTGCGCCACATGAGGCAGCTGTTGCACACGGCCGGCGCAGCCACCACCGATGCCGACAGCAGACTGCTTCGCGAGCTGTTCCTACAGCGACTTCCGGTCAACGTGCGCATGGTCCTCGCCTCGGCTGCCGACAAACGCCTGTCTCAACTCGCCGAGCTCGCGGACTCGGTGCTGGCGGTCGCTCCGCCGTCCGTCGCGGCGCTACAGCCAGACATCGCCGGCGGCGCGCCCACGACCACGCTGCATGACATCCGGGAGCAGATATCCCGCCTCGCCGATACCGTCGCAGCGATGCAGGCCCGCAGCACTCCCGAGGAGCGTCAGCGCCCAGCAGTGCAACAGAGAATCTGCTGGTATCACAGGAAGCATGGCAATGCTGCTCGCAAATGCATTCCTCCTTGCGACTATGCGGGAAACGGGAGCGGCCGGCACTGAGGACGACCAGTGTCGCAGAGGCCCCCGAACGTCGTCCATCAGTGTTTTTCCTCACCGACCGCGACAGTGGCCGTCGATTCCTCGTGGACACCGGCGCTGAGGTGAGCGTGCTGCCGGTTGGGTCCACCGATCGCCGTGTCCCCAGTGCGTCCCCGCTTCAGGCGGTCAACAACACAACCATCGCCACCTACGGACATCGCTCGCTGCCACTCGATTTAGGCTTGAACAGAACGTTCCGGTGGATTTTCATCGTGGCAGCAGTGAAGTTCGCCATCTGGGGTGCGGACTTTCTTCGGCATTTCGGCCTTCTCGTCGACGTGCGCAACCGCCGCCTTCACGATCCCGTGTCGCAGGCAACTGTGCAAGGCAATCCCTCGCACCACCCTCCGCTGAGCCCCACTCTGCTCGGGCCGTCCGGTGCAGAACGTTTTACTCGCATTCTGCAGGATTTTGCCGAGTTGACGAGGCAGCCGCCAGCGAGCGCCGCGGTGAAGCACGAGGTACGCCACTACATCGCCACCAGCGGCCCACCCGTGCACGCGCGGCCTCGCCATTTGCCTCCAGAGAAGTTGAAGGTCGCGCGACAGGAATTTGAACACATGATGGAGCTAGGGATCATCAGACCCTCGTCGAGCGCCTGGGCACCTCCACTTCATATGGTGCCAAAGTCAACGCCGGGAGACTGGCGACAATGCGAGGGGACTATAGGGCGCTGAACCAGGTAACGACTCCAGACAGATACCCGGTACCGCACATACACGATGTCACGACGAGGCTTCACGGTGCCACTATATTCTCGAAGATCGACCTGGTGCGGGCATACCATCAGATTCCCGTTGCCCCGGAGGACGTCCCGAAGACCGCCATCGCAACGCCTTTCGGACTTTTCGAATTCCTCCGAATGCCATTCGGACTCCGAAACGCGGGTCAGACATTCCAGCGGTTCATGGACGGTGCTATACGCGGCCTCAGTTTCTGCCACGCCTATCTTGACGACTTGCTAGTCGCCAGCAGCACTCCGGAAGAGCACGTGAATCATCTGCGCATTGTCTTCCAGTGCTTAGTGGAACATGGCGTGGTCGTGAACATGGCCAAATGCGAGCTTGGTGTGCGACAACTCTCGTTTCTTGGACACGTCATCTCCGCCTCAGGAGTTCTTCCTCAACCCAACAAGGTTGAAGCCGTGCAAGGATTTCCGCAGCCGACCGCCAAGCGCCAGCTTCGGGAATTTCTGGGTTTGGTAAACTTCTACCGCCGTTTCATTCCCCGCTGCGCCCATATCCTTCAACCTCTTCACGACCTGCTGGCCACTTCACGAAATGGCTCGGACACCATCTCCTGGTCTCAAGAAGCAAAAGAAGCCGTCTGCGAGGTCAAGGACGCTTTGGCAAACGCCGCACTGCTTGAATACCCCAGGTCCGGTGTCCCGCAGAGCGTAATGGTTGATGCCTCCGATACAGCCGTTGGGGCTGTATTACAGCAGCTCGTTGGGGGGAATCTGGCGCCCGATTTCCTTCTTTTCGAGGAAGCTAACACCTACCGAGCGCCGCTACAGCACCTTCGGGAGAGAACTGCTGGCCGTGTACGCTGCCATACGACATTTTCGCCATTTCCTGGAAGGTGTAGAGTTTTTCGTCCTCACCGACCACAAACCGCTTACTTATGCATTGCGCTCGCTAAGCTCCGACGGTGGAACGCACACAGCACGTGAACGGCGCCAAATGTCCTATATATCAGAGTTCACGACTGATATCCGCCACGTCAAAGGCGGCGACAACGAGGTAGCGGACGCCCTCTCACGGAATCCTGTGAACGCCATCATGCCCACACTACAGGTTGATCTTCCCGCTTTGGCAGCCGCTCAACGTGAAGATGACGAACTGAAACACCTGTTGACCGCGACCACTGCCCTGAATCTTGAGTGGATCCCGGTTCCCGGATCCGAGGACAAGGTTTGCTGTGACACAAGCGTCAGTAGAACTCGCCCGTTCGTGCCCGCGAGCCTCCGTCGCCATGTGTTCGAGTCCTTGCACAGACTGTCTCATCCGGGGATTAGAGCCACCCAAAGACTGGTGACGGCAAGATTTGTCTGGCCGGGCGTAAATCGGGACGTCCGACGCTGGGCACGCGAATGTGTAGCTTGCCAGCGCTCTAAGATACAACGTCCATACCTCGACAGCACTGGGAACACTCCCCACTCCGGATTCTCGCTTTGATCATGTCCACCTGGACATCGTCGGCCCACTGCCACCCTGCCACGGAAAGGCCTACCTGCTGACCTGTGTCGACAGGTTCACCCGCTGGGCGGAGGCCATCCCTATCGCGGACATCACTGCCGAGACGGTTGCGAGTGCTTTCCTGTACCACTGGGTAGCCCGTTTCGGTGTGCCCTCCACGATAACAGCAGACCGCGGCCGACAATTCGAATCAGCCCTTTTCACTGCCATCAGTCAGCTCATGGGCACCTCACGCATACGCACGACAGCGTACCACCCCATGAGCAACGGCATGGTGGAGCGCTTTCACCGCCAGCTGAAGGCTGCGCTCACGGCAACTGAGGAACACAACTGGGTGGAGGCCCTCCCACTCGTTCTTTTGGGTATAAGGTCCACCTTGAAAGAGGACATTGGCTGCAGCGCCGCTGAGCTGGTCTACGGCACGACACTCAGGCTGCCGGGAGAGCTCTTTGCGCGCGGCTCAGAGGAGGCATCCATAGCTTGCAGCGACTATGCACTTCGCCTACGCAACGTCATGAGCAAACTGCGCGCGGTACCTCCACGGCCCCCAGGGTCGCGTGTGGTGCACGTCGACCCACAGCTCACATCGTGCCCATATGTGTTTGTACGACACGACGCGGTTCGGCGACCTCTTCAGCCACCCTATGATGGGCCGTTTCAAGTCCTCCGCCGTGGCAACAAGCAATTCACAATCAAGAGAAACGGCCGTGAGCAGGTCGTGTCGTTGGACCGCATCAAGCCAGCACACATGGACCGTGACGACGCCGTGTTGCCTCCACTAAGGGAATCATCGCCAGGACCCCCCAGCTTCAATGCCAGCCCAAGTCCACGAGGTGCCCTCCCGGCTGACGCACAGTGGGCGGCTATCAAGAGCACCCACTCGCCCTGGACCTTTAACTCCGTTCGGCAACTCACTAGGGGGGAGTGCTGTGGCGGCAGCCAAGCCAAGCCAAGCCGCCAGGCAGCGCCACCCTCCGCTGCTCTCCGGAACCTCCAGAGAACCTGAATAAACAGTTGATGTTTGGGATCCACGCCGCGCGGTCGTGTCTTCTCCCGCGCGTACACGCGTCCCAACATATATATATATATATATATATATATATATATATATATATATATATATATATATATATATATATATTATCATTCTGACGAAGGCCGTGCCACGGCCGAAACGTTAACCAGTAAAAAATATGCAATTTTCGTAAGTGTGCTCCTTCATTTCTTGACTATATATATATATATTGTGGGGGGTGCCATCACCCCCTGTAAGGTCGTTTGCGCCCCACGGCGCGCGCGTCTCGCGGATAAGCCGCAGTTTGGGTTGATGGCCGCCGAGCGGAAGGTGGCGTTGTGCTCGCGCGTGTAATTATTATCATCATCATCGTTAAAGTTAGCTCGGTAGCGCCAGCAGCGCCGCTGGGCGGCGAAGCTGGTGGGCGCACGGGAAGAAAGAGTCTCTTTGGCGTTTGGCGGCTGGCGTGGACGGGCGGCTCCTGCGGCGGGTCTGCGGGGAGGGCACCGCGCGGGTCGTCTCCCGCGGGCCCCTCGTGGTGAGGCGACCGTTGGCGACGCCGCCTTCGCGTTACCTTGTGGTTGTTTGTTATCTTGATTGAGTGTATTGGCATAATAATTGTTTAAGGTTGTTTTTAGCGTTTGATTTATGATTCGGCTAGCGAGCTCGCCATGTAAAAGTAGTTCAATAAATGTACACAATGTTTGGTTTGGTACGACCGTGTATGCTGTCTCCCTTGCTCCGAGGGCGGCGAGGAGCTTGGAGCATCGGACGACAGTTTTCCCGGTTCGGAACAACCTTTTTTTTTTTTTTAAGCCGGTGTAGAGTGGGCCTAGGGAGGAATGTTCATCGCTAGCGTCGGCGGCGTGCTTTTTGAGAGCGAGGAGATCGGTTGCTGAGGCGTGTTTGAACTTGTCGGCACGTTGAGTTCTTTTTCTGCTCGCAAGTGGTTGTTTTTTTAAGAACGTCGTTGAGTTTGTACGAGAGCCACGTGGTCCGCATCCTGGGGAGAGCAAGGCTTAGAGCACGTGGATTGTAGGCCAGGCCCGAAGCGAGTGAGTACGGAAGCCTCGTAGGTGGTCCGAGTTTTCTGTAAATAGCTTCTCCTTTCTCTTTGGCTCTGGGAGTCGGGCGTCGTTGCTGTCTTGTATTGCGGCTCGACGCCGGGGCGTCGTGACACCGTCCGGGACGGTGGGCGCCGATCGCTCGGTAAGCTGCTGTGTGCGGCGAGCGGTTAGGGCCACCTTACAGAGCTGATGTCTCCTCGCGGCCGCCCCTTCTGCGCCTATGCTGGGTGCTGGGTGGATGCCGGTTGTTGTCGAGCGACTCGTTAGGCCTAAGGCTCTGCGGAGCTGCCTGTCGGGACACAACCCGTTGGATCGTGGCGTTGAGGTGTTGCACTCTGCTTCCCTCTTATCTTGCGATGCACGAACTAAGAAAGGCAACCTTTGTTTTAGATGAACTGGGCGTCTCGGTCACCGCCGATGTTTTTGCTAGCCGTACTGACCATCGTACCACGTGGGCGATGAGCCCGTAGCTCCCTTCCTTGTCCTACCGCACCGTCCTGTCGAGAATGTTTTTGAGTGTTCGCAGCGGGATTGATGTAACCCGCGGCTGGCTGTCCTCTGCACATCGTCTTCGCCGCTGGCCAGGAGTGCGGTCGAAACATCTCGGGAGATGGACATGCCTGGGACCTGCGCAGCGGCCTGCAGACCGGCGGCCTCGTGAGTGCTGCTCGCAACCGGAAGACGTGTCGGCGCGAGTGACGCTTTCTCGCGCCGACGGCCACGTTGTCGTTGCGGGTCTGGGACTGAGGTCAAGTCGTCGAGCCAGAGCAGCGGTGTCGACCAGCGGCTGTGTTGCAGTGCACGGACATTCGGACATGCGTTGTTTTCTTTCGTAGAGCTTGTGTAGCTGTTTTCCTTTTCTTTATCGGGGTATGTTTTGAATTAAGGTTGGGAGGATGTGGGGGGTGCCATCACCCCCTGTAAGGTCGTTTGCGCCCCACGGCGCGCGCGTCTCGCGGATAAGCCGCAGTTTGGGTTGATGGCCGCCGAGCGGAAGGTGGCGTTGTGCTCGCGCGTGTAATTATTATCATCATCGTCGTTAAAGTTGGCACGCAGCAGCGCCGCTGGGCGGCGAAGCTGGTGGGCGCACGGGAAGAAAGAGTCTCTGTGGCGGCTGGCGTGGACGGGCGGGTCCGTGGGGAGGGCACCGCGCGGGTCGTCTCCCGCGGGCCCCTCGTGGTGAGTCGACCGTTGGCGACGCCGCCTTCGCGTTACCTTGTGGTTGTTTGTTATCTTGATTGAGTGTATTGGCATAATAATTGTTTAAGGTTGTCTTTAGCGTTTGATTTATGATTCGGCTAGCGAGCTCGCCATGTAAAAGTAGTTCAATAAATGTACACGATGTTTCGATTGATACGACCGCATACCTGCCAAGTTCAAGGATTCTGAATCCGGGAGATTTCCGCAACGGGAAGGGGGGGGGGGGGGGCGTGCCGCATATACAAAGAAAAAAAACAAAAAAAACATCGCGAAAACAAAAAAAAGAAGGGGGGGGGGGGGGGCGGGTGTCCCGAACCTCGCAAGCGTAATCATCGGCGTTGCGGTCTTATAATGGTTTGGAGTGGCCAAACAAAAACGCAGGTAGGGTTTCCAAACTATAGTAGCTGTACTGTAAGTAGATGGTACGAATCTCAAAGGGGGGAGCGAAAATATTCGTATCACCCGAAATTTTGTATAATAAAAAAACAAGCAAAATCGGTTTTCAAACCATGGTATACGCACAAAACATTTATTTCTGTCAAAAGAACTCGCGTATGTCCTTCTGGGACGCACGTGAATGGACCAATAAGGGCCGGCGCAGCTGACTGCCGCAAAAGCGCGTGCCAAAGCTTCGCTTGGGGCCTACTGAGAACTAAGTGCCAAAGTCCGCTCTACATAGTCATAAGCGAAGATCGACAGGAACGCCGAAACGGTTCTCTACCGTTGCGTCAGCCGCTTACCTTCGGAGCTCGTAGTCGCGTCGCAGCGACCGCGGATTTATATGCGGTGGTTGCGGCAAACGGTAGTTTCGTTTTCAATCCGCGTACGCTGGCCGCGCACGTGCCTTCAAAGCTACGTCGTTTGTTGCTATCAATGATCGCATCTGCCGCGGCTTTTCCCGCAGCGTTAGCAGAAATATAGCATCGCTTTTACTGGTTGAGCGTTGGACGCGGGTGCACTTTCGAAGTTCTGACCTTGTCAAGAGCGAGCGCGTTTTCGTTCACATCCGTTGTGGCACGATGACCACAGTTCTGACAGTAGACAGATTTAGTTGGGCGTACGCAAAGCTATTGCGGACGCTCAACTAAATCTGTTCGATGTGTGCGCTGGTCGCGCGCGTACTTGCGAAGCACGCTGCCCTACACCAAAGTTCGTATCACACGCGCCGCGACGCGGAAAAGTGTTCGGGACATCCGAATTTCGGCCCAATGGACACAGTGGAATTTTACGAATTCGTATCAGCGGGTTTCGTGTCACGAAGATTCTACTGTACGTTTACATTAAAATGCGACGGGTTCGCAAATAGCCTGGATCAGATTGGTTTGGATTTTTGTCAATGCGGCCAGATCACGCACAGAAATTCTGATTTCCGGGAGATTTCCCGGCCAACCGTACAAACGCAAGAAATGGTCGAAATCCGGGAGTCTCCCGGACAATCCGGGAGACTTGGCAGGTATGCGACCGTGTCTACTGTCTCCCTTGCTCTGAGAGCGGCGCCCTCATGACGAGACCCCACAATATCACGGCTGGCAAGTGAGGTAGTTTGCCCCCCCCACTCGCGAAAGAGTTGGTACGCCAGTGGTTTCACTCCTTCCAAGCTGTAAGTCCACGAGGAAGTGAGTAGGTGGACGCGCAAGCCGGAGGCGTAAAACACGACCGATAAAAAAGAGAAATGCTAAAAGTACTTGTGCGTCTACCTGTGCACAAGCGCGCGCTCGTTTGTGCGCGCGCGTGTGTGTGTTTGGGCCCGCATCACTTCACCTCTGTGAGCTGTAAAGCCTGTTCGCCGTCGCGCGAGCCCGCCGAAACATATTGCTTGAGCGAAACAGGGAAAAAAGAATTCCAAACGGCGGCGCGTAGCGTGCGTGACGTGACGACGTCTAATTGTTAACATCGTATGGAAAAGCTGGTTTGGGCCCGCAGGCAGAACAGGGGTTAGGCACGTCTCTAGAAAAGCCAACCCTAAAAAAATCGCAAGCAGCACATAGGGACCAGTATTCGTTATCGCTGTGTCCGTGCGGGCTGCGACTGGAACTTCTCTGACAAAGGTTGCATTCGACGTGGTTTATTTTCTGGATACTGTCACAATCAGCAGCCATTTCGTGAAAGTGTGCGAGTGATCACGCACAGACCACAGTGCATATGTGAAAAAAAAAAAAATTGGGGGGACCCTTAAGGGATACTGAACAAAATTTTTGCTGCCAAGATTTCCAGCCAAATTGAAAGATTGGGGGGTTGAAATCGATGGAAACAACCTTCATTTCAGGCACAAACTAGAGGAAAATAGTGAATTTAATGAGTTTTTCAGAAACCGGCGCGTCTAGCGGCCGCGCCGTGAACTAGAGGATGTGACGTGAAACTCGCCGGAAACAGGCATCCCAACAATGCCAGCCGCCGCCCGCGTTTCACAACCCGCTCAGCTCGCACTACGTTTCCCAGAACCAGTACGGGAGCGAACAATGCTCCCGGCTGGGGTAAGGCATCAGTGCTTTTGTGGAAGGGAGAGAGTGGAAAGAAAGGAGAGGCGGAGAAAAGGAAGAGAAGGACAGGAGCACGTGCACCCTGCATGCGCCAGGGAGAGTCTGACGTCACGGCTCGCGTGCAGCCGCTGCGCGCTGACAATCCACCAAAAATACAGCCAACTGTTCAAAAATACGTGAAATAAACTCTGTTTATCGGAACAGTGGCGTCTTCCGAGTAGAATTTCGATGTTTTCGACAGTTTTTAAAATTTTTGTTCAGTATCCCTTTAAGCTTCGCCTTTAAGAGTTGAACGCGATAGCGATATCCCGTCCCTAGTGCGTACTTCAATCACTTAGTGCATACTATCTAATGGGTAGTATGCTTTAAACCAGGAGAAATTATGCGCGGCAAATGTTTTCGAACTTGCTATGAACCCACTACGTGGTGTTAAGGGAATACGCGCAGTAAGGTGTGTGCCATTTGTAATGGGTGGCTGGCTTTAAACTACGGAATCGTTATGATAGTCACATATTCTGACGCCCGATGGCAATGTACGCTTGTACGACGCAATATTCCTGGGATATTACATGTTATATTGCGACGCCTATATAAAGGACGCTTGCGTTTGCGAAGCATGGAAGTTATTTTCACTGCATTTCCAAGCAGAGGAAGTTATTTTCACAGTATTTCCAAGCAGATGCATGGCTGTGTACACCTGCTTGCCACGAAGACGAGCCGGGTTCGATCCTCACTCGGACCCGAAAGTTTTTATTATTTATTTTGCATCTTACTCGATTTTTCGGTCACGGACAAGATGATGATTTTTCGCTCACAACCAACGACGCCGACACCGGAATTTCTGCGAAACGAGCTCTTTAACGCTATCGCGTTAAAAAAAGCCACGATATGCTCATTTACTATATTGCTGGTTATGTAGCGCGTAAGACACTGAAGAAGACGCAGTGCGAGACTTGCGCAACATGTCTCACATCAGACAGAAGCACAGCAACAGGGAGTGATCAGGTCACCGTTCACAGCACACTTTGATAACGGAGGCCTCACATACCCCTCCGGACCCCCCCAAAGCAGCTATTGCAAAACTCGAAAATAGTTTTACTAATTTCAGCGTGAGTGAGCTGCATGAAAAGAGCATTGTGGATTTCAGCGCTTTCTTAAAAAAAACTGATTTGCCTCATCTGGGATGTGAAGAACATTCAAATTTCATCACTAAAAAACTTCATGTTCTGCATTTTCCTTAGATTCCGCTTCTTCGCACTGAACAGCGAAAGAGAATTGTACAGCGACAAAGAATGAAGCTGCTAAAGTTGAGAAGATGCAATTAAATGATGCTGACGAAACCCGTGTAAAGGATCAAATAAAGATTAAAATTCTGATGCTCTTTATTCTGTCTCGTGAAGTGATAAGCAGTACGGATGCACTGAGGGATGATGGTGATCACTGGGAAACTTGTGTGACGCCAGACTTCGTGCTATTCTGCAACTTTAACTAGCGCTAAGGTATTCCTTATGTATGCACAATGTCACCATTTGTAATAAAAGGGAACACCGCAGACAATCGACGTGACAAGCTAAGGAGACGCGAGAGCGTGGTTGTAAACGTCTGCGCCAGCCCACCCGTAAGCGGGAGGGGCGCCTGCTCAAGGAACTCCGATTGCCCGCAGCGCCACCGCCGCATGCATCACCGAGCGGCCGCGGCGGAGACGGCAGACTAGCCAGTATATTCTAAACTCGGCGACAACTTCTCTTGACATTGGAGCGAAGGCTACGGAGGCGGGGCTTCCACACATTCGTGTTGCTCCGCAAGTAGTTCGGCAGCTTGCGGCTGATTTCGGTTTTGCTCGCTCGCATCGTTAACGCGTTTAGAAAAACACATACTTGAAAGTTATGAATGGGAGAAACATTTCGATTGTTCAGTGTACATTTTAGTGTCCTATTACGAGTATATTTTTCTTGGAGAACTAAACAGCGCGTATTCGGCCGCACAGTGACGTCACGGACGCCATGTTTCGTTGGAAAACAGGTGGGCTGAAAAGGTGGTGCTGTCTAAAAAATGGAAAGAAAAGGAAAGCATTCTTGCAAGGTGAATGATAACTGTATTTTGCCTGCAACTTCCCGCAACTGTTTAAGTCTCATAATGAATAAAGCAGTATTTATTTCAGCAAGGCAAATGAGAAAATTATCAATAAACTTCAGTACTATTTTTTTGGCGCGGAAGCAGACATGCGCTTTGGTTCTGTAGCTTCCACAGTGCTGTCAAGGAAAGCTGTCGCCGAGTATAGGGACCATACTTCTAGCCACCATAGCATCGCGCTTCCTCCCCGCGCCGCTATGACATGTGCTCATGTGGGGAAGCCCTGCCCGGTCGTTGGCTGCGCGCCGATGACGTATCACTGACGTCGTGTCACGTTGCCGAAGTGGGCGGAGTCACGACGACGGGCTATGCCTTCCCCCCTCCCTACGGCGGAGAAGGGTGGCGAGGCCGCGCGAAAATTTGAAACCAGCTAAAATGGATGTTCTAACACCTGTAACTCCATTATTACAGCACGTATTCACAAAATTCTTGCGGCAGCATGTTCACATAGCAAAAGTGCACATATTTCTCTTTATAACAATTTTTGGACCTCGGGGTTGTTTACTAGCCCGTTAAAGGAGCACTGACATCAAATTTCAAGGTCGAGATGTGTCCTTCATTCGATTTCTCGGTATGCATAGGTCGTCTTGGCCAAATTTGAATGCCGTCCGTCGCGTGGAAGTTAATTTATTTCGAGGGCAAACCAGGCAAACAGCGTATGAACGCTCAACGGAAAACTGGATGCCCTGCGACATAGACACTAGTGCAACGTGTGAGGTGTGATAGAACACGTGATAGAATCACACCTATGACGTACGCTAGTGATACGCTAGTAACAATGACGTCGACGGTCTGAGTGTGTTTATTGTGGCGCCGACGCCCGGCGTGGTCTCAGTAGTGGCTCTTCTTGCTGTGTTGATCTGTGCGTGCGGTACATCGTGTCGCATCGACTGATTTGTCGTGCGCGAGTGCGATCACTCGGAGCGACACAGTACGTGCCAGGATGTCGGGGAGCCGCTGCGTAGTGCGAACCTGCCCGTCGAGGCGCGGAAAAAGCGGAAAGTGCGTGTCCTTTCCTGCATTTCCGAGCCTCGAACCTCAACGCAGCCAGTGGGTTGACTTCGTTTCGGCGCGCCGTTGGACCGAGGGACTGGACGCCTGTGAACAGCAGCCGCATTTGCTCGCTTCACTTTGACGCGGGCTGCTACACGATGAATCCTGTGTTGGCGAAGCAGTTCGGTCTCTCGTTTGATACGAGGCCCAGTCTTCAGGCCGGGGCTATTCCCACCGTATACGTGTGCCCTACTGCAGCTGAAAGCAGTGATTCACTCGCCAAACGTCCGCGACATGAGGTGCGTAGTTGGTGTTCCTGTGCTCCGGCAGTACGGCCGAGGTTGATAAATACATTGCTTTTAACGCAGGATCGCGAGCCTGCCGCTCCTAGCAGACGAAATGTCAGCGATGTCAGCTGGGCGTGACGTCACCTTTTTTTGTGGCAGCGGGATCAGCTGGGGAGCGGCCCCGACGTGGCCGCGAGGTAGCGCTACCAGCACTACAATTTGGCGGGTTTTCCTCCCGTTTTGAATCTCGTTCGATACCGGATATATTTATCAACATTACTGGTACTTATTCGTCCCTCCGCTGCATTTTGAGTCGAGAATCGTTACTTGGGGGGTCGATAGCTACTCGCGGATGCAAAAAAATCCACATGCGTAAATTTGATGTCAGGGCTCCTTTAAGAGGTGGCAACAGCTGAATTTGTCTTGCTTATCATTATCGGACTAACTGAAGAATATTTGTGCGGTCTGTGCAGTTATTGGCCTTTAATGACTTTGCATAGCGTTCAACTAGTGGTGCTCTGATGTCCAATAAATATAGTACCACAGCTGCAGGACATTTATGTATCCAAGCGTCTGCCATGTTTTTCTCCGAAAGACCACAAAAGTTGTCCTGGCGCAAATTCTCGCTTTGCCAAGATGCACTTTCTTCTGCAAACGAATAATTATACATTTTCAGTTTCTCTTAATCTCCCATGCACTAATTACCCACAAGAGCACTGCAAGCATTATGAGTTATTGAATAAACAAATAATAAATTTATTTGCACAAATCGACCAGGTTTCACCTCTTGGCTGCACTTGAAATAGCAACCATACAACTGTACATGTTCTATTCTCACTACCAAGAAATTGACCTTTATATCCGACAGTTTACGGCTCAACTAACAAAATGTGTGCAGCTAGCGAGAAAATATACGTTAGCTTCTGGCTGCAGCATTCAGCACAACATTTGGAACACTCAACGATAGCTTGTGAAATTTATCAAAACAAGCACTAATATCCCACAGGCACTGTCTGGTGCTTTGCTGTGTTGTCATTTTGGTTTTTCATTACCATCGGCCACTGGGTCCATTCCTTTTTTCATTACCACTGTTGGGGTGTCAAATAAATCTTTAAAAAGCAGCTGTCCACGAACTGTATCGTCAGTGCAGACCCACGAAGGTAGTGGCACAGAACCGCGGACGATGATGTTCCTGAGGATGGCGAAATCCTCTTGGTCCTCGAGCACATTCCACGAACCGGGACCTTGGACATACTCCTGCGGGGTCAGGGCTAAGAAGCGCAACTTGGGCAGAAAAGGCCGAAGGACCGCTTGCAGTTCCAGCGAGGTCTCGCTTGTCGACAGAGACTTTCGGCATTTCTCTTCCGCCCACCTGCGCATGGCCAGGAAGATGCAACTCTCGGGCACACCCCGCACAACTTTCAGCACACTCTCCACCGTGCTGTCGAGCGCGTCAGTGAACGATTCTGAATTGAGCACGGAAAGACCGTCATTCTTGAGCGTCTGTAGAGCAGCCTTGTCCACACGGTCAATGTCAGTTGTGGCCAAACAGTCCAGGAGGGGACAGACCTTGTCGGGGGGACATGTTTTCTTTAATGTACTTGGAGCAGACTGCAACCAGGTCAGGCACGAGGTACTTGTCCGCAGCTTCTCGAATATGGATGGCCTCTTCAAAGGAATCGGGCTCGCAGGTGCCGCAGTAGAGGTACCTGTGCAATAACAGCCATCATGTTAGAATAACACCCACCAGGGTGTCTAGCAAATTGCAGAAATGAAATTCCCTGACTTTTCCAGGTTTTCACTGACCATCTTAGCTAAAATTCCCTGACCGATGCAATAGATGGCATTCTGTAGAAAGTGGCCATGAATCTGATAAAACAAGCGCAGAGAACATAAGATATTTATTGCAATTGCCCTTGGTCTCTAATTGCACTTTTACGATGCTTCGAAAGTGCTGATTTCTTCTGAAAGATGGAAGCTTTAGATTGCACTTCAAGGACAACCCTTTGCTTTTTCTTTGTAGCTCATTAATCAACGATGATTGCTTCTTTTTCTCTAATTTCTATGTTTCCTGTCTCTCCCTTTTTTGTTTTCAGCTGCTATTTGTAGACGTTGTCGACCAGCTGGTAATTTCTCTTGTTAATTTCCAATTTTCTTATGGCACCTGCCGCCAAGACAGAATCGTGCACTACTCTATGTGCTCTAAGTATTTTCCCTGCAAATTCGCAGAGACATTCCTTGTTGACAGAAAAGCTTCCTTTATCTAGACTGCAGTGTTGTCATGAGCATGAGAAAAGTTTCACACCGAATTGCAGCTCCTTGTGATCACGACGTCATACCTCTGCCTGTCAAACCTATGTTGCCTCATGTCTAAATGTGAGAGTTGTAGTCTGTGCAGTGCTTTGTAAGCCCACGTTCACACATACAAACGAATGCTTACAGGCAGGTCATCCTGGTGCTAAGTAAGAACTTGAAGTTGCTTAGGACCAGCATCCTAAGACAATGCGTAGAGGATCCAAACAGCCTGCACCCACAGCCAATTTGTACTTATGTGGCAACTTGGCACGCTCTCACAAAACACATGCAGCTTTTCTTGAAATTAAAATTGCAAGCTTGGGATGCCAACATTTATAAACTTACAAGCTGCAACCACTTATGGTTGCTTATTTTTTGCCGCCTTTATTGAATATTCTGGTATGTCTATCCTCATCAGCTTAGAGCAGTCACGAAGTGTAGTCCCCCCCACAAGGGTTGCGATAGTTGAAGACAATGCCACCTAACGTTGCCATTTGCCTATCTCGCATATGGGTCATTTCTGCAGGTGATCTGATGTCAGGTCTCAACAACATCACGGTGATGTTTCGACACATGGTGGCCGCGTGGGTGTCTCACGAAAAAGAATGCTCGAGACCACTTGCTTCTCTGTAGCTTACTCGAATAAAGCGTCATTAACTGGAACAGGGGTGAAAAGAATGCGAGTGCCATTTAGTCAAGTCACAGAACTTTATTTCTTGTGATAGCGCGGGCCGCGTGTTTCAGACCCCTGGCTTAGAGAATGTATCGGCATCATTGAAAAATCTCCTTTTATTGAGATATGGCCACTCGAGGAAAAATTTTGCCACCACCGTCATGTCCAAATCATACAAAATCTGAATCGATAACATCGCCGTGCGCGTCGTATGTTCTACGCGGGAATGAAAGAGCGCACGCACTGCCGACGAACGCAGTTCAAGCAGAGATGAAACGAGCCGGTCGCCTCCGTCGCAAGAAAAGCGCAAGGAGATAGGAGTCGGGTTGTGGGGAGGCAGGCTGCATGCTTCCGGCAGATAATGCGTACTATGACCGACCGGGCATGGTCGCGCGCATTATCTCTGGAGGGGATCAGCAGACGGCTCATAGCTTTATAAGTGTTGTGCTCACATTGCACAGTTTGCATTGGAGCCACAGACAGCACCAATGTCGCTCGCTGCAGCGGCTGCGTTTCCTAAAGGAGTGAGCCTTTCGTCGTTTAATGTTCAAGTTTGTTGCTATCGCATTCATTGCCGCGAAACTGGGACTTTTACTATTCTTGCCATAGCGAGCGCGGAATGCCATGTAGCGCTGCTCGTGTAGGAATGCAGCCATTGTATGGAGTTCACGCAGAAAGGGTTCCAATTCTTCAGCAATAGAGAGCTCTGTTGACATAGTGTTGCATGATTTGCAACATGGAAAACATAGTGCGTACGCGCGAGAACCCGAAGAAAGCAACAAGAACAACAACAAAAAAGAAGATTCCTTTATCCACACCTCCAATGCCACAAGGTGATATTTGCCGTATCCATGTCGTATCAAAGTGAGCTAGCTGAAACGCAATATGCCCGAAAATTAACTCAGCCAGTGTGGACGACGAGACGTGAGCTCAAACGAAATCGCAAAAAAACCTCGTCACCAGGACGCGAGTTTGTACATCAGCCAGATAAGGGCAACACCCAAGAAAGTCCTTATAACGTCTTGCTCGACTTTTCCCGGTCGCTAGACACCGTACATGTGACATGCTTTGTAAGATGCACTTGATACAGCAGCCATTGTCGGTGAGAAAATTCCACAAGTGGAGAAAATATCAATGTTTGTATTCAGTCAATCCATGATTTTAGGCTACACATTAAGCCGTTGGCAGATGCCGAAGGCTTCGCAATGCAACATCAAGGCATCCAGATCAATTTTCAAGTTACACTATTCTTTCATAAATAAATATCAACACAGCCCCATAGCATGCTAGGGTAAGCAATAGATATTCTTTAATGTAAGCACTTCTTGGTGATGGGTGAATACAGCATGGCTAAAATTACACTCAAACCAAGAGTGACACAACATAAATATCATGTGGTATCACATATCACTAATTAATACTTAAAATTTGGTTCATTAACCTAATACAAAAAACACACAGCTTCAAAATATTTTTTAGACTCCTGCAAAGCTGAACACTTTATGGCAACTTCTGATGGCACTGCAGATAAGGGGATCGTACAGGTTTTGAAGGCCACAACTCTGAGATTGCCAGGGACTTTCAAGTCCCTGTGAATAGTTCTTCAAGGAAGCAAAGCAGCATGGAACACAAATGCAGAAGGCTTTTCGTAAACCACACGAAGGCCATCTAAGCCTCCACTGCAGGGATTGTGGCTGCAACCAATTTATCTGAAACAAAAGTTATAACAAGAAACAAAGATCATAGAACTAGAGAAATACTTGAAGCTGCAAAAATACAACACATCAAGACTAACTGTGTGAGCATGCCACCTCAGATACTTTCACAAAAAGAAATAGATTTTTCGGGGTCAAGCATCTTAGGGTCTAGGTTTGTCTATTGTCCATTCTCCGGCGATGACGCTGATTGCGATGAAGAATAAGAGCATTCCAGACCACGCATTCTCTTTCTGCCCTGGATGAACACGATCGTGAAAGCGCTCTCGCCCGCGAAAGGCAAAGCGGCAACGCCGACAACAAGCTGCTACCCCGGTGCTGCGGGCGTGGGAAGCGGTGGCTCAATGGCAAAAACACATTGTGTGTACTGTGCACATGCGTTGTCACTCATTTACATGCGCGAGTGGGCAATGTCACGGGTGATTTACGGTAAGAACAATCCCCAGTGCTTCGCCCACTCGTCATGATTCACTTCGTGAATGCGTAGATTTTTTTTAACTATAGGTGATATGTACGGCACGTGCTTGTGGCACTCAGTGGTGATACATGTTGACGACAGAGAGGAGCGCCAAATCATGTTAGTTTCTTGAAGTTTTTCTTTCCATTTTCTGACTGTCATGGTATATATATGTGCCCACATGTCGAAAAATAAAATCATTTGTAAGACAGCGCCGTTGTTGTGCCTTCTTCGTCTTGTGTCCCGTCAGAATTTTTTTCCTGTCACAGGCTTGCAAGCTTTTGCTCACATGCAGAACATACGGCGTGTGGGGCAATGTTATCGTTATACGTGTTAGTTAGTGCACAATCACGCACATGCTTTTAGCCGGCCAGGAGCCGCCCCTCATCTGTGGTGCAATAAGCACCCCCTTCTTGAAAAAACGTGCACCATGCTCAGGCACATCCACATGGTGTTAGAATAGGGTGTCTACCGATTCAGTTTCTATAAATTCCCTGACTTTTCAAGGTTTTCCATGACGATTCTGAATATGTTCTCTGGCTGGTAAGCCTGCTAGGAAGACTATCTGCCATTACGGCAGAGCAGCGCAAAATACGGGACAGTGAAACACACAGGACACCGTTCTGTGTCTTCCGTGTCCTGCATATTGCACTGCTCTGCCATGATGTGAGTGAACGAACAAGCCCACCTAAGAGCCTTCGTGACAATCTGTATACTAGACTCAAGTCGGAAAAAAGATTATAAAAGAAATAACCGAGCACTTGCATATACATACAGAGCCCAAAACTAAGGATTTCTATTGTTGCATCGCCACTTAATCAGCTTGAACTGGCCCAGCGAGCCTCTTTTCAAAGTGGTTCAGACCTGATGCCTTCAAGCCGAGCTCGGGTCATGGCCAAGTCAAACAAGCACAAATTTATCAGCATGAGTAACGTTATGCTTAGAAATTGAGATATTTTCAATGAGGAAACAACGCGGTAAAAACACGAAGACGAAGCAAGGAACGAGCAACACACCACACTTCATGTGGTGTGTTGCTCGTTCCTTGCTTCGTCTTCGTGTTTTTACCGCGTTATTTCCTCAGTGAAAATGTTAAACCAACTAGCCAACAAGTTCACCCAATTGAGATATGTTGTGTGATCTGTACAAACAACAGTATGCTGTCATGAGTAAGCAGACGACGATGACGACGAAGTTGGAAGAGAAGCTCGCGGAACAGGCACGAGCGCGTGCATGGAGTAGCACACACGGCTCGAAGCCCGTGACACGAGCCGTAATGGAAGATGAATGCGCTAACAGGGTTCGTACAGGTTTCAAAGGAGAAAATTCAATGATATTCAAGGACTTTCAAGGACCTATAGGAGGATTTTCAAGGCCCTCTTCGATAGGTTAATTTTTTTTTTTTTCATGTCAAAAATATTGAAACAGTGCTCTCAAAAGGTCTGACTTTTATTGCACATAAAAAATACATATCACAATACAAATCTGCTTGTATTGCACGCAATAAAAAAATAAATGAAGATAGGTTTAACAAATATCACATTGTAAAGTGCTTCAAGTGCACAAAAATCTTCAGGAAGCAGCTCCTCATAACTGCCCACTTATACATATCACAATGCAATTCTACTTGTATTGCACACCATAAAAATAAATCAAGATAGCTTTACCAAGTATATGAATCCAAATTGCTTCAAATGCACACAGCGCAAAAATCCTCATGGCTGTGCAACATGGCTTGCATTCCAAGCTCATGGCGCGCTCGCGGCCGCTTCGCTAGCTTTATATACACCAAAATTGGCATAGCGTGACAGGACTGTATGGCGAACATAAGTGGCAGGTGGTAACATGAAAATCATGACATGCATGTCATGTACAACGTGATTTACATGCCACGCTCATGGTGCGCTTGCGTCCAGTTCGCTAACTTGATGTACACCAAAATGAGTATTGCGCAATGTGGCGGTGTGACCATAGGTCGGCAAACTCACTCATGAGTCGAGTCACTCAGACTCACTCAGACTCAGATTGAGGCGTGAGTCTGAGTCTGAGTGAGTCCGGCTGAATTATAATTAGGTGAGTTTGAGTCCGAGTGAGTCCGGCTGAGTTATATTTAGGTGAGTCTGAGTCCGAGTGAGTCCGCTTGAGAAAAATTTTGGTGAGTCTGAGTCCGAGTGAGTCAGGTTGACGAAAATATTCCTGAGTCTGAGTCCGAGTGAGTCCGTTTGAGGAAAAGTTTAGTGAGTCTGAGTCCGAGTGAGTCTGGATGACGAAAATACCGGTGAGTCTGAGTACGAGTGAGTTTGGTTGGAGAGAAATTTCGTGAGTATGAGTCCGAGTGAGTCTGCTTCAGCAAAATTTTGGTGAGTCTGAGTC
Source organism: Rhipicephalus appendiculatus (assembly GCA_030522465.1). Taxonomy (NCBI): domain Eukaryota; kingdom Metazoa; phylum Arthropoda; class Arachnida; order Ixodida; family Ixodidae; genus Rhipicephalus; species Rhipicephalus appendiculatus. Next base: position 276,075 of record JALIZH010024993.1, on the reverse strand, counting down.
CGAATGAGTCCAGTTGAAGAAAATATTAATGATTCTGAGTCCGAGTGAGTCCGGTTGAAGAAAATATTAATGAGTCTGAGTCCGAGTGAGTTCGATTCAGCAGAATTTTGGTTAGTCTGGGTCCTAGTGAGTACTAAGCGAAAAACGGTTATTGAGTGAGTCTGCGTGGGCTCCATTTATTTTGCCGACCTATGGTTACAAATATTTATAGCCTCCTTTTATGGCGTGTCTTGTAAAGCCCTAGAAATTTATTTTCCAATTATCAAGCTGTCTATGCCCTCATATACGAGGGCATGTAAGTGGGCTGTGCAGCATGTTCTGGCACATGTACAACTCCAGGCCAGTTTTATTTAGCGACATCGTGATCCACATTGAGTTTGATCTACAATTGTGTACCTAATCAACGGAGAATGAGTGCAATGTTCGAGCTTCATCATCCATGTGGATTCAAATACGACAAAGCAGCACGATTCGCGAGCATCGAGCGCCCCTTCGCTCTCTGTTGCAATGAACCGCTTGTGTCTTTGGATGTCGCTTCGGTTTTTTCATGAATAAATGTGGCAATTGGGAAATTTTCGAGCGCCAAACAAGACATTCACAAGTATGAGAGAGACAGGACGGGCGCTTTTGAATGCCTTGTGAATGCATTGTACAGCGCTCAAAAATTTTCCAGTAGCTATGCACCATCTCGCCGAATTTCAAGCTTTGTTAAAAATGCAGCGACGACACAGACCATCGGCTTTCGTCATGTCATTCGCTACCAATTAAACAGCGGCTTCGTTATTTAAAGTGGCTAGATAAAGCTTGCCCCCGCGGTACCTCGAAAATTGTAACAACCGGATTTCAAGGAGGAAGGGGGTAGAAAAGCACCATTCATGCCATACGCAACGCTTCATCACTTGCAAAAACAAATTTCTTCGGGCTGTAATGTGGTCAAAGAATTCTGTTACCTCTCGGCAATTCAAGGAGCTTTTAAACTTTAATGACTTCTTCGAATTCTAGACTCTCTTTGGGAGATATTGCTGCCATATTTTCCCAGCACGCCTGCAGTTCAGTCCTTGCCGACTCAAGCAAAACCCGTTTTTTTTTCGTATTTTTTCTTTTCTTTCCTATTCAAACACCTTTCCATTCATAGTCAGCGTCGACGCGCCGAAGCACTTTCGGTGGTCCCTCAGCCGTCATTGTGTTCGTCCAAGCCACACGGCAAAAAGCTTCATGGCACGGCCGTTTCCCAGGCTCGTTTCTCGTATCTTGCTTTCGAGCTCCTAATACCCCCCCAAGGAATGCAAGGAAAGTACAAAACGAAGCGACGAGCTCGACACTCTAGGCTTGGGGCCAGCAACACAAATATCTCTATTCTTTCAAAAGTGAACATTCAGCAGAAGTCTGTCTGGTTGGGATAACAGAAAACTGGAGAAAAGAGAAAACTCCAGCCAAGATTTATTTTAAACCGCGACGTTTCGAAGCATGATCGGCTTCTTGTTCAGGGGTGAGAAGGCCCGAGATGTGCAAGGCCTTCTTGCCAGGCGTGATTGTTTGCTGTGGGTCGTCGCAAGCCCTGGCAGTAGAGGGAGGGCAGTGCCCCCGTGGTGTGGTGGTGGTGGTAGTGGTTAGAATGAGGAAAGGAAAAGGCACTTATTTCTGCAGCCCTTAAGGGAGCACGTCGCAGTGTCTTGTGCTGTGGTTGATGTTTCCCGCTGTCTGCTCAATGTAGCAGGATTCGAGGAGGGGCTGCCGGCAAAGGTTCCTTTCGTTTCCAAAATCACAGCGCCGTCGGGACTGGTATGGTGGTCAAACCGCTGGCAGTGCTCTGTCACTTCGGTCCGTCCGCTGTTCAAGTGACGGAGGTCATTCTTGTGCTGCCGCATTCTTTCATGGAAGTTCTTGGTTTCCTCAATGTAGGAAGCGGGGCAGTCGGCGCACGTGATCCAGTACACGACGCCCTGCGCTTTTTCCACGGATGCGCTGTCTTTGGGCCGAGGAATGAAACTGCCGATGGTGGTGGATGGCTTGTGGGAAACGTCGACCCCTGCCTTTCTTCGCTGGCGCCCACAATGTAGGGGATCGACCCACGGCCTCGTTGCGGCGCCGTTGGGGTCACGTTTCCCCCGTCTTTTCTCCTACAGAGGGCTCTGCGAATAAACGCCTTTGTGTAGCCGTTGGTGTAGAGATCACGTATTATTGTCTTCCGTTCTTCTATCCGCTGTTCTGGCGACGATTGGTGATTTTGGTTGGAGTTTTATATTTAAACTTGTGACGCAGCGGGTGGTTGGTTGTTTACACAATAAACGAAGGCACGTTTAGCTGCAGTAGGGCGATAGGAACATTAAAATCGATTTTAGATACGTCCTAGGCTATATTATCTGTTGATATTTTGTATATGATGCGCGTGTGTGTACACAAATCTATCCCACATGTTATCTAGCCTTCAAAATTTTGTTTCAGAACTTCAATGGGAAAGATAGAGGGGGGGGGGGGGGGAGGAGTATGCGCTGGTATGAAGATAAGGGGCGGTCTCATAAATATACGAGACTCGAGCACTGCTCTCCATCCCTTACCCCCCCCTCCCTGCATCTTTCGAGAATGTAGGCTTTGAAGCAGGAAAGAAAAAAAAAGCGCATTTCCTGCCTTCATGTCACTCATTTTGTATTTGTTGTAGCACTGGCTTTCGATCATAAGTCGCTGAGCAGTGTCGCCTCACGGGAGACAAATTAGCGCATTTCTCATATGTTTCATGAATCACTAGATGTCATTATGAACCCACACCAATTGCCCATCAGTCTGTCATTCTGCAAAGAAAAACAGTACGTTATGGCAACCTTTGCTGCCCCATTTACCCGCTGAAAATAGGTTCCTCAATTATTTATTTATTTAATAGTACCCTGAAGGCCCCAAGGAATTACAGAGGGGAGCTGTGCATTTGAGAATGCGTAAGAGAGTAGCAGTTACATCGAAGTAAAAACAATACAAATAATAAGTTATTAAGGATAGATATAATAGCGACGCAGTGAGAATAAAAAGAAATTAAATTGCTAATAGCGCAGGGTTAGGTATGTGAATTTATTGCGTCTGGTTTGTAGTAAACCCTCTAGTTGTCAGTTCAGGGCCTTGTCCAGTGACTTTTTTCTTAGAAATGAATATTCCTGTCCTTTCTGGGGACTAGTAGGATCACTGTGAAGCGGCGCCCGCGTCCCCACATTTCAATACGGCATTCTTGCAATCGGCTTGAGAAAATTACCATCTGCTTTCGCATGGTCTGTACCAGACCATGCGAAAAGCTTCGACCATACCTTTGAACACACTGGCCGGCTCTCATCGGCGCGTCTATGCACGTTCCTTTTTGCCTTGTGTCCGTATCCAGCGTGGTACTGATACGACACTTTACCATTATCCACGAGATAGAGTAGTCACTAACAGTTACAACTGAATCTTAGCCGGCTATCCAGACCATGCGAAAAGCTTCGACCATACCTTTGAACACACTGGCCGGCTCTCATCGGCGCGCCTATGCACGTTCCTTTTTGCCTTGTGTCCGTATCGAGCGCGGTACTGATACGACTCTTTACCATTATCCACGAGATAGAGTAGTCACTAACAGTTACAACTGGTTCTTAGCCGGCTCCGAGAAATATCTTGCTAGAAACAAACGCAGTCACAACCCGTGTACTTAGATTAAGAGGCACGTTGAAGAACCCTGGGTGGTCGAAATATCTGGAGCCCTCCACTACGGCGTCTCTGACAACCACATCTTGGCTTTGCGACGTAGAATACGAACCTATATTATGCGCAATCACTTTGCGAAAGCATGACATCGACTAAAACCGAACTTACCATTTATATAATTCGAAACACTAGTATAATAATTATTGGCGTTTAACGTCCAAGAACCATGATGTGATTATGAGGGGCGCCGTAGTCGAAGGCTACGGAAATATTGGCTACCTGGGGTTCATTACGTGCGCCAAAATATAAGCACACATGGCTCAAGCGTTTCGGCATCCATCGAAAATGCGGCCGGGATTCGATGCCGTGATCCTCGGGTGAGCAGTCAAGCACCACAACCACTAGACTATCGTCGCAGGTGTTTTCGAAACTTTAGAGAGGCAGAACCATGCACCCTATAAAGCCATGTTTCCAAAATTTTTCAAGGGTGGTGAGCTCGATTCTGCAAAAGATGGCCGGCTCATATTATTTTCTTTTTCGCGTTGTCAATGAGCGGTAAATCGACTGCAAGACCATTGGCAGTTTCATGAACGTGTTTAGAAAAGCGTCATAACGTAATGTCAAGCTTTCTTCGTTCCCAAGTAGCGTGATTAGGCCTTCGAAAGGCAAAGCGTAAGAAAGGACGTCATTTATAATTGGGTCTGCCAAAAACGCACGTACGCGCTCGCCCACTGAAAACAAATGGCGCGTGCGCTTAGCGCATTTCAAATGTAACAGGAATGAAAACCTAATGTTCCTCGAAGGTCGGTATACCCATTCTTACATTTAAAGAAAACATTCTCAGTATTGCAAAAATCGCGTGTAATGTTGAAATTCTCTTTACGATAGACATTGCGATGCACGGGAAATAACTTCTTTTTGTATGTTGAAAGCTATCATACATATTGAAACCCGACAATATATTTTGAAGGTTTCCTGGCACTTGTGAACCCTTTACATGTGTTATTCTACATAAGCTATTTTATGGCGCTCCTTCGACATTTATTGGATGAGCCGGGCCAAATCGAATATTGCTAATTTTTAGTCCGAATATGTCTGGTTGAGAAAAAGTTAGGCGAGTCTGTGAGTCCGCGAGTGAGTCCGCTTCAGGAGAATTTTGGTGAGTCTGAGTCCGACTGAGTCCGGCTGACAAATATTTTGGTGAGTGAGTCCGGCCGAGTTATATTTTCGTTATATTTTCGTGTGTCTGAGTGAGTCGGGCAGAGTAATATTTTCGCGAGTCTGAGTCCGAGTGAGTCCGGCTGAGTTATTTTGGTGAGTCTGAGTCCGAGTGAGTCCGGCTGAGTTATATTTTGGTGAGTCTGAGTCCGAGTGAGTCCGCTTGAGGAAAATTTCGGTGAGTCTGAGTCCAAGTGAGTCAGGTTGACGAAAGTATTCATGAGTCTGAGTCCGAGTGAGTCCGTTTGAGGAAAAGTTTAGTGAGTCTGAGTCCGAGTGAGTCTGGATGACGAAAACACCGGTGAGTCCGAGTCCGAGTGAGTTTGGTTGAAGAGAAATTTCGTGAGTCTGAGTCCGAGTGAGTCTGCTTCAGCAAAATTTTGGTGAGTCTGAGTCCGAGTGAGTCCTAAGCGAAAAATATATTTATTTAGTGAGTCTGAGTGAGCTCCATTGATTTTGCCGACCTATGGGTGTGACGAATATAAATGACAGGTCCTAACATGTAAATCATGACATGCATGTTACGTAGAGCGTGATTAGCTCCTTGCTGACTGCATCTCATTTCATCGATTTCCACAAAGTGTGGGATCTGCCGGGTTTTGTAAAGCGGATTCACCCATGGCAGTCACATCAAAAGTTTTGCTGTAATGCTTGCACTTAGCCTGATGCTAATTCATCGTGTCAGATGCAATCCAGTGCTTGTAGTCATCATGGTGGAGCCACGTAGTCTGAAATTTGCTTTTACAGGGCATTGTTTCACATGTGAAGAGGTTTATTAGCAGTTCAGCGACGATACGCTTGTCAGCGACGATGCAGCGAGAGGCACAGTCCAGCCGGACAGCAGCGATCAGAAACACAAGCCGAGCGAGCCAAGCATTGGCGATGGTGCTGGATGGAGGCACATCTTCTTCTTCACAATCACCCCCGCTGAAAAAGAGCCATCCTGGCGACCTAAGATGTTTGAGGCAGAGGCTCATGATAAGGCTTGAGACGGGAAACATGGACGATGTCACGTCCATGCCAGCGCATGTCATCAGATCGAGGAACTGGCTCGATAAGAAAATTGACCGGAGAGGTTTGCTCCAAGACGCGGTAGGGCCCTTCGTACTTTGGAACGAGCTTCGAGGATAGTCCTGGAGTTTGGTATGGGACAGACAGCCATACAAGAGACCCTGGGGCATAGCTAGGATCTGGAAGTGAGGTGGTGTGGTTTTCTTTCTGGCGTTGCTGCTCTTGCGACGTAAAAGTGCGAGCGAGCTGGCGGCACTCTTCGGCTTGTCGAGCTACGTCGGAGATAGGTTGACACTCGGAAGCATCAGGGCGGTAGGGAAGTACAGTGTCGATGGTATGTGAAGGCTCGCGTCCGTAAAGGAGAAAGAAAGGCGAAAATCCCGTAGTTGCTTGTATCGCAGTGTTGTACGCGAATGTTACGTATGGTAGAACACGGTCCCAATTACCATGGTCAGATGCCACGTACATCGAGAGCATATCACCCAGCGTGCCGTTAAACCGTTCTATGAGCCCGTTAGTCTGCGGATGGTATGCCGTGGTCGTTCGATGAATGATGTTGCATTCAGAGAGCATGGCTTTGACAACCTCGGAGAGGAAAGCGCGTCCTCTGTCACTGAGGAGCTCTCGAGGTGCGCCATGTCGAAGTATGAAGTGGTGTAGGACAAAAGAGGCGACATCCCGAGCGGTAGCACTCGGCAAAGCGGCAGTTTCGGCGTAGCGTGTCAGATGGTCGACAGCAACTATAATCCAGCGATTCCCATCTGGTGTCATTGGAAGGGGACCGTAGAGGTCAACGCCGACGCGATCGAACGGTTTCGCAGGGCATGGAAGTGGCTGCAATGCACCTGTGGCACGTAGAGGTGGCGATTTGCGTCGTTGGTAGTCAGGGCAGCACTGCACGAATTTCCGCATGTAATTGTACATACCGCGCCAGTAATACCGATGGCGAAGGCGTTCGTATGTTTTGAACACTCCGGCGTGGCCACATTGCGGATCGTCATGGAGAGAGGCGCATACTCGTGATCGCAAGCTGCTTGGAATGACCAGTAGCCACCAGCGGCCATCAGCAGAGTAGTTGCGGCGGTGAAGCAGTTGATCGCGGATGGTGTAATGGAAAGCTTGGCGTTGGATGGACCGAGACACAGGAAGGGCGGATGTGCCAGATAGATAATCAAGAAGAGATGCGATCCATGCGTCACGACGTTGTTCGGTGGCTATCGAGTCGAGATCGAGAGATGACAAGGGGTGGACGCAAGTGGTTCCGCACGCCGGATCTGGAGGTAAAGGTAAACAGGACAGGGCGTCGGCATCAGAGTGCTTGCATCCGCAGCGGTATACGACTCGAATATCGTACTCCTGGATGCGGAATGCCCATCGTGCTAGGCGGCCAGAAGGGTCTTTCAACGTGGTGAGCCAACAAAGCGCATGGTGATCGGTTACCAGGTCGAACGGGCGGCCGTATAAGTATGGCTGGCACATCTTCTTCTTCACACACATATCAACACATCACTTGCACTAACATGTAGAGGGCACGCTCATTCCAAAAAGCGCTGGCAGCACAAAGACACGACTAGGTTAAAGCCCGCGCACAAACGTGGACGCCGCGTTGGAGAAAACGTACATGCGATAGCGATGGGGTGACTGCGCTCGCAGCAGATACTACTTCCGTGCGCACCGGCGGTGACGTTTTCCGTCATTGACACGATGTGCACGGTGAACGCTACCTCCGAGACTCACATCAAGTCCAATGTTGCCAGCTGCCTAACGAGAGTCGGCTAAATAGGTATAAAAATTGGTACGGTTTGTTGGCTGCATTTCAGAACTCAAACAAAAAACAAAAGTTCAGCAATGAAAACCGTTTTCATGATGACAAATACCAATTCAAATTTAGCATTCGAGAAATTCAAGGTTTTTCAAGCACTGGTCCAAAATTCAAGGTTTTTAGGGGCCTTGAAAACAGAGTTTCGATTTTCAAGGGTATTCAAGGGTTTCAAGGACCTGTGCGCACCCTGTAAAAGAGCGAAAGGTAGTTTCACTGGATGATGTGGCAGAACATGCCGACCAGTATTTGGAGGCCCAGGGTTTTAGAAACCTAGGGAAAACCAGTGAGGATGTTGCCAGAACTAAACCAGAGGAGACAAAGGGGAGGCCTCAGGGAGTACCTAACGTGTCACAGCGACCACTCAGGTGTTTCCGATGTAACCCAATTGGGCACCGAGCTATGAACTGTCGAGCGGAAGATGGTCGTTCACAAGCACAAGTAGTGAGTCAGTTATGCAATAGAAGAGGACACCGTGCGAATGAGTGTAGGTCGGGGACTACCGACAAAGTTGCATGTATAGTGGACTCCCAGGGCAGTAACACGAAAGAAGTTGGGACTACAGATAAGGTAGCCTGTATAGTGGAATCAGAGAGATAGCGTGAACGAAGGGCAACAGGTGCCGAAAGAAGACGTAGGAAAGAGTGAAACTGAACTTTACTCACAAGGAGACTGTTTACCGGTGGTAGATGGAGAGGTGCATGGACAGAGGGTGAAAGTTTCGAGAGATACAGGCACGAACATTGTTTTGGTGAAAAGGAGCTTAGTGGATGAATCAAATCTAACGGGAAAATACGCAACAATCATTTTGGTAGATAGCACGGTGAGAAAAGTTCCCGAAGCTAGGATAAAAGTTGCTAGTCCATATTAGACAGGCTGGTTGACAGCAAAGTGCTTAGAGAAGCCCATGTATGACCTGATATTAGGTAATGTGCTAGGGATGAGGAAAGTAGATGAGCCTGATAAGAACTGGGAGAACAACAAGTACGTGAAAGAGGAACAGAATGCACCTATTGGTAGAATAGTGAAACAAAAGGAGGGCCGTAAAAAGGAATCATGCCGCAAATGTTTACGAGAAGTGCAGCCGCAAGTAGCTGAAGTGGCATTGGCAGTAATGACGAGAGCGGCAGCAAATAGCGAAGTAAGGGCCACAGGATTGAAGGTGGTAACCAAGAAGAACATAGATAGTACACCTATGGAGCTCAGGGAAGAGCAGAAAATGAATGAAGCTGTGAAGGATTGCAGTCAGAAGGTTGAGAAACCAGTTAAGAGACGAAGGAATACTGCTTTGAAAGCGATGAAGATAGATTATAATTGTCTGGACGCAGATAGGGTGGTTCATGCAACCAGCATTGAACACAGAGATGAGACGCAGCCTGGAAAAGACATTTCGGAAAGGTGTTCGACAATAATTGAGAGTAGACAGAGAGATGGCGCATGTAATAAACGTTCCAGAATGGATGCAGCGAGTAGGCGCAGGAAAAAGAACTGTGAAAGAGATGCAGAAGGTGAAAAGGCACAAATTTAGGATTCGAGTTGTGAAGTAGTAGCCGCCTAGGACGCAATGATTTTTTGTCAAAGTGAAAGAGTTATAAACAGAGCAACATACTATTTTTGTGGGAGTAGTACAACAAAGGTATAGTTCATGAGTATGAGACTATCTTGAGTGAAGAGTACTCTGTAGACGTTGTAGTTCTTTTGATGGGTGTAGCCATAGACTACATGGTTTGCAAGAGGTAAAACACTGCCTGGATTATATTTTGGTGACGACAAGCACGTAGTAAGAGCGTCTAAATGATTTAGTACAGTCGTTGCAGAGATTAACCCATTGGCTTCAGCGGCCGGCGCTCCGCCGGCCGGGTTGGCGAGGCCAAAAGCGCTTTTACTGGCGAACCGCCGGCCGCCTAGAAAATGTTTATTTTTCACATTGCTTGATATATGGCAGCACAGTATTTTGTGTTTGCCTTTTGCTTGGTATATTATCCGCTAGATGGACATAGTTGTCCATTTTTAGGGGCGAAGCTCCTTAAGCCGTGGGTCGTGCGTCCCCGTTGTATGTAGCCACCTCTCGTTTAGTACTTGTATATGATGAATATATTTAGGGGCGAAGCTCCTTATGGCATTACCTCGGCGGTCCTCGGTTGTCCATGCACTTTGAGTAGCCAGTAGGTACTGGATTTCGACCTCCAAGGTAGTGCCTGTGTGAGATGTCTCCTGTGTGTGATTAAACAATAAAAAAAATTCGCAACGTACATGTAAAATTAAAGTGAGCTGCGAGTCGCCATGACTCTCATCGACCCTTTAGTATAAATGCGCCCGATCTCACGTCCTTGATGATGTACTGCGCAGAATTCGCGGAAAATAACCGGTTTACCGACGCACCTCTGAAGCTTCGCCCACTCATCATCATTCACTCCGTGGGTATGGTGTCGTCATCTCCAGTTCTCGTCTCGTTTCCGAGAGGGCGCTGTCCTATAGACATGCTTACAATATGGCGGTTGGGTGAAGGTACGCTAGATGGCGTTGGCGGTGCAGCTGCTCTCCGATTGCGCGGACCGCCGTACGAGCAGTACGAGTGCGCTTGCCGGATCGTGCTGCTTGGCGGACCATGGATGACGACCGGTCGTTCAAGTTTGAATAAAATTTCACACACACTATCGCTTTGATTACTGCTGGGCGAAACCACTGAAGATTTCACGGTGTAACCATGATTGCTTCAGTCACCATAACTCTCATCGACCCTTTAGTATAAACGCGCCAGATCTCACGTTGGTGATGATGTACCGGGCAGAATTCACGGAAGATTCACGGTTTACCGATGAGCCTCCGCAGCTTCGCCCACTCATCATCATTCACTCCGTGGATATGCTGTGTTTTTGAGCTGTCTTTAAGTGTGTTTTTTTTTTCTTTAGCGGCGAAGGGTGCACTATCCCGGCTATTTCGAAACATGGTGCCCGTCTACCATGATCGAAGAAACCTGCTAGTCGCGGCTTCACTAATGCGCCTACAAGCCGCCGAATGGGCTCATTTTCCTCGCCACATTCTGGCAAACAAAGTCAGGCAGAATCCATCAAGACTTTGCTTAGTTTGTTAGGAACAGGGCAAAAAGTTCGAGAGCCGATGGGAGTGTGAAAAATGTGAAGTTGCTCTTCACATGCTCGTGTGCTTTAAACTTTTTCACACGCGAAAATCATACTGAAGCAGCTGATGCAGTCAAGCATTTTTAACCGAATAAAACAATGTTTGTTATTTTATGACGTTTGTTGCGGATTTTATTGTGGGTTAGGTGCACCGATCCATGCCGCCGGCGGGCGCGAAAATTTTCCGGAGGAATACCAGGCGGGAACGGCCGTGGAGGGCGTGGAAGCCAATGAGTTAAGGTAGCATATTGTTCATGTATCTTGAGGTTGAAATGTGAAATGGAGTTTGTAGTATGTACAGCGATGTATTGATGTTTGCGGAGTGGTGGATAGAATAATAGGGACGATTGACTTATACAAGTGTTGTGAAGTGACCTGTGAAGTGATCAGTGAAGTGTGTGAGTGACAAGTAGGCAGTGAAGTGTTAAGTGGAAAAGACAGGAAGTCATCGCAAGTGGTCAAGATGCACAGGCATCACAGCAAGATAGAGAAGAGTTTTTTTTTTTAAGAAAAAAAAACTTTCAAGAAAAAGGGGCCCAATGTCATGAGTAAGGAGACGACGATGACGACGAAGTTGGAGGAGAAGCTCGCGGAACAGGCACGAGCGCGTGCATGGAGAGGCACACGGCTCGAAGCGCATGACACGAGCCGTAATGGAAGATGAATGCGCTATGAGCTGGCATTGCTTGCGTGGTTACGGGAGAAGACGGTCGCGTTGGTAGTGACGTTCTACCGACGGGCGCAGCGGACGTTCGGCTTCGGAGGCAGCGACGCTGGCACTCCGTGGCATGGCCGTTGACCTCGGCGACGCTAGGGCGAGGCTCCTCAGAGGTGCTGCAGCATCTTTCGGCTGGTCCGGACGCACCCGCCGCAGTCCCCCTTCGAACGTCGGCCCGCAGCAATCCCCGGGACACCACGTCGTCACTTTGAGAGGGCCGGTCTCGTCCTAGGCCTAACAGACGACGACACCGTGCCACAGCGACTGGCAACAGGCTTACGGCAGCGTGACCGTGATGCAACAGAGCGACGACTGAGGAGGATCGTCGGCTTCACCGACCGCGGACCCAACACGACGCAAGTTGGACTTACGGCGACGATCGGTGTATTCAAGTAAGAACGTTCGATTCAAACTAGGTTCCGACAACGAGGCTTAAGTGGCCAGACTGAGGTTAGGGACTGCGGTCAGGCGCAGCTGAGACTGACTAATTAGTGTTATAGATTTTGTTAGTAGTGGTTCTAGAATTTGTACTGTTTGTTGTTTTTTATGGAGTGTTAAGTTTTCTCTTAGTTTTTTCCTGGTTGTTATTAAACCTTGTTTGCGGTGCCGACCGGCGTCCTCTCACGATCCATCTCCACTAGCACACGCCTCCGAGATCCGTGACATATGCACTGTTTCTTACGCTTCCGATTAGGTGTTTACAATAGCTCTAGGAAAAGGAGTGACTTTATAAGCCTTGATCAAATGTAAACATTATTTCTGTGACCATTGCACAGACTGCCATCAGTAAGTTTCCATGACACACCCAGATCTTTCAAAAATTCCCCGACATTTCCCAGACTTTTCCAGACATATTCAAATCCCCTGACATTTCCAGGATGGTAGACACCATGTAGAAGTGGGCAGTAAACGATGGAACGCTATTGCGTTACCAGGCCACCCGACTGGCTACAAGTTCCAGCGGATCAGCACCATGGCGAACAAAGAGCAGCAACCTTGCCTGCAGCCAGCCACCCCCAAGAGCCCTGGACACAACGTCTGGCAGAACTGGACAGCATGGAGGAAAGAGTTTGAGCTCTTCACGACTGAAACATACCTGGTGTGATGAGTAAGGGGTTTACTCAGTGGGCCCAGGTCATCGGACGCATTCAAGACAGCCTGATAACTATGCAGACAACATTTATATAGGACGAGGACTAGACACAAGGAAGAACATCAGGGCGAAACAAGATTACAGTTACAAAAAGTCTGCAGTAAAGTCCCCTTAACGCGAGACGAAAGTCTGTCTTAATATTAATAGTCAACGCGCTTCACTCCCGCGCCACCAAGTCTCCAACAACACACTCACGCGCACCGTCGTTGCGATGATCGTAGCACCGGGCAACGTGGCGTCGAGTCCGTCGTGGTGCAGATACGCCTTGTCGCGTGGCTCGCTGGCTCGAGCCCGAAGACGCTGTGCCGCACCATGACGTCTTGCCGGCGACCAGGTCACGCTCGACCGAAGCGAGCACCCTGGGCACGGGGTCCGAAGCCCCGCCGACAATCGAAGCTGGCCCCGCATGGCTCCGCGAACCAGTCTTCCTCTTTCTCCTCTTCTTTTCCCAGTTGCGCGCTCAGGGTTTTTCCGCTATGGCGCGCTCATCGCAATCATCACATTCTTCCCCCCTGTTTCAGAAAGTTGCACGCATTTCGGCTGGTACTGTTGAAGGTCGCAGAGTGTGCAACTTCACGATGTCGAGCTGCTGAAGGATGCAGGGGTGCTGTTAGCTTGACACTTCTGTGGCTGTTACGCATCCTGTCGGAAGTCCATTGTCGGATCACAGTCGAGTTCGAATTGGTGCACCAGGTTCATAAGCCGACTCTTTTTTTTTTTTCTTCCACGTACTAGCGCAGAACCAGCGTTCCTCCTTCCTAGCCGCTTCTGTGTACCGCGGTGGCTTCTCGATGCTGTTGAAATAGATGGAGCAGTATTCAACCAAAAAATCAGTGTCTGAGCGCCCAGCTGTGTAGCCAACAACACGCCACAACTTTCGGGTGTCTCGAAGTTCATTTGTTTCTGGACGGCACGAAGTACCATGTTTCTGGCTCACAGCGTTCCTAGCTGCGCTCGTACTATTGGGCTTCATGCCTCTCTTGCCAGAACCTGGACCTTCTCGCTCTGTTTTAGGGTTTGTCATTGCTACTTGTGTTACGCTTGGTTCCTGGGCAATCGTGTCAGATGGCAAGATACTTGCATGGCTTGCCTCTTGCATGCCTAGTAGGGGTAAGCTGTCCCGGAAGACCGGAGCTTCCAACAGGTGGCCAGTACCAGGGTTAGAGGAGCCGGTATAGTGCTCGTCACTAACGTTATCTAGGTTACTATGCGGCTGTGAAGCCACAGTCACGCATACGTATGCTATGCTCTTAGTCTGCCCGAGAATTTCTAACTCAGGAATGCAGAGACCAAGCTGTTCCCTGCCAGTGCCAACTCCGTTGCTATCAAATGCCGGCTCATCACATTTAGTTGCAGACTGTGTATCCAGAGCAACATCATCACGTTCTCCTACGTACTCTTTTTCGCCTGCGACTGACAGATTTTTCTCCCATATTTTACAGCGCGAGAAGACACCACAGAAAGGAAGGCACACAAGACACACGGAGCGCTGACTGACAACTGATATTTTATTGAAACCAGCGAGTCTTTTTGTACCGCTGGTGGCAAGGAGAAACATGCAAGAAACATGCGCAGATTGAACATTAGTGCCGGCAGAACACAGACATGCGTCAAATTTCACAGTCAAGATATTTGATTTCTTTTTGGGATAATGCTACTGAGGGTGCGCTTATACACATATCTTGCAACTTTGCTATTACATGTGCTTCCTGTATTTCTCTTGTTAGAGCATCACGATGCTTGCCTATCACATTACAATCTCTGTACATCGGTTCACAAGGTTCGCTGTGATTTTCCTCAGATCGACAATCTCTGCAGTGTTTGGCCACATGACCACAAGTGGCTACGCGTGCGACATTGTCATGGTGCTCTTTCAGTCTTTGGTTTATGCATCGTCCGGTTTGTCCCACGTACTGTTTCCCACACGACAACGGCAAGGAATAAATCACACCTTTCTTGCACTCGACAAACTGCTTGACATGTCTGACTGAACAGCTATGTGATTCACCATTCCTACGGTTAACCTTTTTGCACATGCCAGCCAATTTTTTGGGAGCCGAGAAGACGACTTCCAAACCCGCACGCTTCCCAATTCTTTTGAGGTTGTGTGATACTTGATGAAGGTAGGGCATGGCAACAACGTTTTTCCTTTTTTCTCTTGGTGGGACTAACTCACTGACATCTCGAGTTCTAAGGCTATGTTTGAGTTTCTGCGCAACAGCGACCATAAGCTCGGAAGGGTAGCCAGCTTTCGTGAGGCGACTGGTTTGTTCCTGAAGGCTTCGTTCCATGGTGTGTTCACAACACTTCTTTAAAACATTATTAAAAACAGAATGAACAATGGCTCTTTTAACTAGTTTTGAATGGGCGGAAGCGTAAGGAAGGATGGGTTTTTGAGCTCGGGACTCATAAGACCAGCATACATGTGAGGGTGTGAAGTCAGGGATATCTGTCTCGTCTTGGTGAGGTTCAATTCTGCCCTCTTCATTAGCCTCATTAAGCAGTGTCCTAGATTTTGCAATCTCTTGTATTTCTGAGATAGCCATGCGTAGCTCTGACAACAGCTTCTCTCCTTCCCGCCGCACACGCTCATGGTCATTTTTGCACATGTACTCAAGCTCAAAATCGATCCTCTCCTGTTCCTCCTCAAGGTCTTCTCGTAGCATTCGCTCTATGTCTGAGCAAGACCACCCGACCTCCTTTGCTATACAAAGCAGTCTCTGCACGTTAACAGGCATCCTGTGTACGACCTATTCTCGGCTGGAGATGGTAAGTGCCGATCCTGGCAGGCTCGCCAATTGTGATGAGTAAGGGGTTTACTCAGTGGGCCCAGGTCATCGGACGCATTCAAGACAGCCTGATTACTACGCAGACAACATTTATATAGGACGAGGACTAGACACAAGGAAGAACGTCAGGGCGAAACAAGATTACAGTTACAAAAAGTCTGCAGTAAAGTCCCCTTAACGCGAGACGAAAGTCTGTCTTAATATTAATAGTCAACGCGCTTCACTCCCGTGCCACCAAGTCTCCAACAACACACTCACGCGCACCGTCGTTGCGATGATCGTCGCACCGGGCAACGTGGCGTCGAGTCCATCGTGGTGCGGATACGCCTTGTCGCGTGGCTCGCTGGCTCGAGCCCGAAGACGCTGTGCCGCACCATGACGTCTTGCCAGCGACCAGGTCACGCTCAACCGAAGCGAGCACCCTGGGCACGGGGTCCGAAGCCCCGCCGACAATCGAATGGCTCCGCGAACCAGTCTTCCTCTTTCTCCTCTTCTTTTCCCAGTTGCGCGCTCAGGGTTTTACCGCTATGGCGCGCTCGTCGCAATCATCACACTGGTCAGCAGCCCAAAGAGGTACAGACAGCCACTTTTCTGATCAGTATTGCAGACAACACTTTCGTATTTGAAGCTGGAGAAGAGCGACACTATAGTACTGAAGGGAAAGTTCGAAGCGTTCTATGAACCAGCGTAGGCATAGCACACCATGACTTTTGGTTTGGAAAGTGCGACCAAAAAGAAGACTAGCAATTTATTGACTGGTTAACAGAGCTGCATGTACTTGCAAAGAGCTGTGAACTCGGTGAGTGGGAAGAACGCATGCGAAGAAGCAGAATCATTCTGGGAATGAGAGATAAGAAACTTCAAGAAAGACTTCTGTTGGCAAACACTTCTTTTGTGAAAACTGTTGAAACATGCCGAGCTTGGCAGCAAGGTAAAGGGCAACGCGAAGAAATTCAGTCTCACATGAACAGTTTGGTAGAAGCTAATGCAGTTTCTCAAGTGAGTCAGTGCAGCAGCAAATGTGCCAAATTGCACAGACGGGAAAGCATGCCCAACTAAAGGACGTACGTCTGCAAAGTAGAACCAGGATCATAAATGCTTAGAAGAATGGAGCGTTGGGCGAGTTGGTATTGCATTGTGAATGGCATTTTGCGCAAAAGGACACACGAACACGAAAGGAAGAAACCACGAGACTAGCGCAGACTAACAACTGAAAGTTTATTGTCAGAAAAACACACTTATAAAGAAAAAAGCAGACACGTGGTTATGATTACAGGTTGGCGGTTAAATAATCTATCTCAAGTTTATGCAAGTTCACCGATGGCCTTGCCACACACATGTCACCGGACTTGTCAATGTGAAAAGCCTCAACAATCTCTCGCGCGGTCCTATCCTTAAGCCTCGACAACACTTTTGTTTCATTCAGTAATGGATGACACTTACATTCCTTGCAATGCATTCCTTACATTCCTTGCATAAATGCCGCTGTGAAAGAGCAATAAGTTGCACCACTCAAAGCCAATGCAGACAGATAACAAGAAGACTTCTGGTTAGAAGTCTTCTGCTGTTGTCACAAAGCAGCGAAAAAATGATCGCTGGACTGCAACACTAAAAATAGAAACATCCATGGTCTGCAAGATCAACACAGGAGTGAACTGCTCAGTCATATCGCGCAGTCAACTGGAAAAAATAATGAAAAGACAATTGAAAAAGCTGCACCATCATTCTAAAAACATTTTCAGCTTTCAGAAATAAGCAACAAAGTCCATATGTCTTTAGGTGACTGGCCCTGAGGGAAAGTTTGAAACAAAATTTTTTGTAGGGGTAGACGAAGTATCCGTGACACTGAGTTGTTCAATTACAGAAAAACTGGGCTTAGTTGGTCGAACTGCTTCACTGGAGCAAAAAGCATACCTGCCAACCTAACAGCATGGAAATTCGGGAGACCGCAGCGAGGGGGGGGGGGGGGGTTCTTTTTTTGCATAGCGGAAATTGCTGACACTGGACACTCACATCAAAACGGGGCAAGGATGTTTATTTTGAGCTGCTTTGTTCTTTCATCATGAGAAACGACGTTGTACGTCGCCACGATTGGGTACATTTGCGACCCGCTGTTGTTGATTCCGTCCACTGCAATTGCGAAAGCACGGCGTTTCAGAGCCACCACCATAGTGTTGTCGGCATCTGGAGCCATTTCCCCGACGATGGCACTTGTTTTCATACGTCTGCACCCGTACCGCGTCGCGTCTGTTAGAGATTCAGATCAAAGAAGAAAACGAAGATTTCTAGGGGCTCCTGGCGCATGCCTCTTCTTCTTCTTCATGGGTTTTGTTGTTCTAATAAACACCATCATGGTGTAGACCGGTCTCTGATTGCTGTAATTAC
Source organism: Rhipicephalus appendiculatus (assembly GCA_030522465.1). NCBI lineage: Eukaryota > Metazoa > Arthropoda > Arachnida > Ixodida > Ixodidae > Rhipicephalus > Rhipicephalus appendiculatus. Next base: position 258,179 of record JALIZH010024993.1, on the reverse strand, counting down.
TAACAGTATGGTGCCGAAAACCTGGCTTTCAACGACGAAGACCTGACCGCAGGGGACCTCCAAAGAAGCTGACATCGCGAAGCCTGACGCAGCTACGTCCTTTGAAGTCGCGATCCGACGTCTGCCACGACTGACAGCCTCCGGAGCAGCAGCTAGGCCTACGCTCTGCTAACTACCCCGATCCCGCCTCGAGCCTTCTCAAGAATGGATCGACAAAAGAAGAAGTGGAGCGCACTGCGGGCCGGCGTCACGAAACTCATCAACGACCTCACCTTGATGATGGCTTCTCCAACAGCGACTATCGGTGAGCTACAAGACAACTTGAACGTTCTCACCATGAAAGAGACAGCGTTACGAGAACTAGACGCCGCAATTGAACTTTTGGTAGAGGATGATCAATTTGAATCGGAGCTTGAAAGCGTTGAGAGCTACCAAACGTCTATATGTTAAGCGAAATCGAAGGATTACTAGACGCATTGAAGAAATGCGAATTTCCCTCAGTGGCATTCAAGCGCCTGGGCCGAGCACTGAACGCGTTACTCGCGGCCAGAACAGCGAATACCGAGTTAATGTCAAGCTTCCGAAGCTGGAGATCAGCAAATTTGATGGAAGTGTTCAGAACTGGTGCCCTTTTTGGGACCAGTACGAGTGTTCTATACACAAAAATGAGCATCTGTCCAAAGTTGACAAGTTTAAATATTTGAAGAGCTACCTTGTTGGAAAGGCAGAATACAGTATAGCTGGTCTATCACTGACGGATAGCAATTATGAAATTGCTGTAGACTTGCTAAAAGAACGTTTTGGACGCAAGGAAGTTGCCGTTAATGATCACACGAGTCGACTGCTTCAGTTAAAGCCTGTAGCTTCAGCGGATGATGTGATTTCTTTGCGACTTCTTTATGATGAAATATTCAAGAATGTTCGCGGTCTCGAGGCCCTTGGTGTAAAACAAGAAGCGTACAGTGCCCTTTTGAAAGTTGCTATAGAAAAGTGTCTGCCACCTGAGATTGTGCTTCGCTATTGCCAAAACAAGTCCAGCAACGTAGACGAAAGCAATGATTTTGCAGAGCTAATTGTGTTCTTGAAAAAGGAAGTGAGTAGCAGAGAAGAAGCTTTTGAAATTGCCCAGCGAAATTGCTCAGACTGTCACAAAGAACTAAAGGCAAACCAGGAGGCATTTCCTCGACGCCGTGTCGCTTCAGCGGCTGCGTTGACGACAACCTTTGAACCGCATAAAGAAGCTTGCCTTTTTTGCGAGTCAGATCAGCATTCTTTTAACAAATGTGACAAGGAGATGTCCGTGCAAGAGAAGAAAGAAAAGCTGAAACGCAGTGGACGTTGGTTTCGGTGCTGCAAGAAATATCATCTCGCAAAAGAGTGCAGAAACACAAGGTTTCTACGATGCGAATTATGTCAAGGAAGACACTTCACATTTCTTTGTGAGCCTCACTTCAAACAATCTAAGAGTGATTCAGAGAAGCACGTGTCAAAGAATGTACAAGTGACAAGCGCGCTTTCGAAAACTGATAATGCTATTCTGCTGCAAACGGCCAAAGTATGGGCGCAGAGTTCATGCCACCGGTGTCTTCTACGTTGTCTTATGGATGGAGGAAGCCAACGCACATTCGTCACAGAAGACGCGACGCGAAAACTTCAATGCCATTTTTTGGGAGAAGAGAGAATGACTCTGTCTTCATTTGGCGAAGATTCCTCATCCCCCCAAGGTACTACGACGGGTGGAACTCGTTTTGAAGAGCCGATATGACGGCAAGCAGATTCGAGTGGAGGCCCTGGAAGTTCCTAATATTTGCAACGGCACGTCGTTTTCACTCCCCGACGCAGCGCTTCATGGAATAGACATCAGTATTCAACTGGCAGATGATGCTCGTCAGATCAACGGCAACGACAACATTGACCTACTGATTGGTTCTATTGGCAGGTGGCTACTGGAAGAATCAGACGACTTAGTAATGGCTTGACTGCCATAGAAACGCTGTTTGGTTGGACATTGCAGGGTCCCGTCGAAAGTTTCAAGACCGTCAGGCAGACTTATACCACCACAGTGATGAACGTCGTTGTGCATGAACGTGCGTTGTGCGTCGTTGTGCGATGAACGACCTTGATGCAGACCCTTCAAAGCACCTCGAAGCTTTCTGGGACGTAGAGCACATGGGAATACTACCTGCAAAGGATACTAACATGTCAGATGCAGTTCTCCAAGAATTCAAGAAAACCGTAAAGAAAGTGGATGGAAGTTATGAAGTTTGTTTCCCTCGGAAGGAGAACGCTGATGAACTAGACAGCAATATAAAAGAAGCAAGGAATCGATTAGTTAAACTGACAAGAAGACTTCTCAAAGACGAAGAGTTGTGTGCATGATATGACAAAGCGATACGAGAATATGAAGAAAATTACTTTGCAGAACAAGTACCAGCGCACGAAGGGACCGGACCTGTTTACTACCTACCACACAGGGCGGTCATCAACAACAAAAGAGAAACCACAAAGACAAGGATCGTGTTCGACGCCTCTTCGAGCAGCCCTGGCCAACTGTCTTTGAACGACGTTTTACATGCGGGACCAAATTTGAATCCATCGGTAATTGAGCTCCTCTTAAAGTTCCGAACATATAACGTTTCGGTTACGGCTGACATTGAGAAGGCGTTTTTGCAAATTCATCTGGCGGAAGTCGATCGCAATGCACTTCGGTACTTTTGGTATGAAAGCCCCCTGAAACAAGAAGAATTGCCCAGAGAAATCGTACGGAGAATGAATCGTGTACCATTCGGAGCCGCTTCAAGCCCGTTTCTTCTAAGTGCCACTCTTCATCATCACTTTGAGACTACAAAGGGGGAAAATGAAGAGATGATCAGCGGTCTGAAACGCCAGTTTTATGTCGACGACTTTGTGGCCGGAGCAGACACAGAGGAAGCAGCTTTGCTCGTCTGCAATAATGCAGCTAATGTTATTAATGAAGTAGGAATGCATCTGCGTAAATGGACGACAAACTCCACAAGTCTTCAACATCTCAGTGAAGAACGAGAAGGCATTAATGAAGACATTCGTTTAACAGTTCCAAAGACCGAGAAAATACTAGGAGTTCTTTGGTACCCTGAAGATGACGTGTATGGGTTTGACACCTCCGATATTATGCAGCTCGTAGCGTCAATGAAGGCAACAAACAGGAATGTTTCAAAGGCTGCAGCACAGATATACGACCCATACGGATTTCTGTCTCCATTCACAGTGAAAGCCAAATTAATTTTCCAAGAGTTCTGGAAAAAACAGTTGATCTGGGACGACTATCTGCCCTCTGAAATAAGCGACACTTGGGAAGGATGGTGCCAAGATCTTCGTCTTTTGAACATGATACGTGTTCCGCGTACAATCCCTAGTACAGAATCGTCGTGTGAAACAACGTTCGACGTTTTTTCAGATGCCAGCACATTAGCATACGGAGCTGCGGTTTACGCGCGAACAGAGACGAATAATGGAAAAGTAAAGACAAGACTTGTGGTCGCAAAATCAAGAGTGGCACCACTCAAGACACTAACGCTTCCGAGATTAGAACTGTTGCATATTGTTTAAAGTGCAACAGACAGGACCAGGAAGAAGACACAACAACAGCTCTAACAGCAGCAAGACTCATGCAAACTGTGCAGAAAGGGACATCGACCTATCATGAAAAACACTTCTGGTCTGACTCGACGGCTGTTCTTGGATGGATAAACTCAGGCCCTCATAAATGGAAACCTTTCGTATCAAACAGGGTAAAGGACATACAAGCTCTGAGTTTACCAAGCCAATGGTAATACTGTCCATCGGAGCAAAACCCAGCAGATCTATTAACACGTGGCATAACGGGGAAGCGTCTTCAAGAAAGTGCTCTTTGGTGGAATGGACCTGAGTGGCTGAGTAAGAAACCGAGGTTTTGGCCAGCTGAACTTCTCAAGGCTCCTGAAAAAACGGTAGAAGAAGAAATCAGGATTTTGCAGGTAACAACCAAGAAGACGCCTGTTTTGTTCGACCTCTCTCGCATTAATAATCTCACCAAGAGTATGAATATCACTGCTTGGATATTCCGCTTCCTTCGAAACACAAGAAATGCGGAAGCAAGAATAACAGGACCACTGCTAACGAGTGAGACGGAAAGAGCAGAGAAATTTTGGATCTCTAGGATACAAGAAATTGCATTTGGACAAGATTATGCATCTAATGCTACTATTATGAATTTTGCTCCTTACAAAGACAAAGACAACGTTATCAGAGTTGGAGGAAGGCTGCAAAATTCTGAGCTCACGTACAACGAGAAGCATTCTATAGTTCTCCTGCCAGAACAAGAATTCACCCGACAAGTGATTGAAAGGGAACACCGACGTCTTTTACACTCTGGGATACGTGACACACTCACTCAACTCAGACAAAGTTACTGGATCATTAGAGGCCGACAAATGGTAAAGAAAACAAGTGGCTGCTGCAGAGTGTGCAGAAGGTATACAGCGAAGCCCATCAGTGAACCATTTGCACCTCTACCCAAAGACAGAGTGACAGAATGCAAACCGTTTTCCATTGTTGGAATCGACTTTGCTGGGCCATTGTACCACCGCACAACTACCTCAAGCTCATCAGCATACATTGTTATCTTTACCTGTGCTGTCGTACGCGCAATTCACCTCAAGCTTGTATGCAGCCTCAGTACGGCAGACTTTTTAGATGCATTCAGGCGTTTTATAGCAAGACGAGGAGTATGCAAGACAGTATATACAGACAACTGCCTGACATTCAAGAGAGCATCAAAGGAACTAAAGAGAATGTGGGAGTCAGTACGAGACGAACGCGTACTTCAGAACTTCAGAGAGAATGGAATTACATGGAAGTTTATAGCGGAACGCGCACCATGGTGGGGCGGTTTCTGGGAACAGCTGATCCGTACAGTAAAGACAGCACTATGAAAAGCCTTGAAGACAGCCTTCCTGAGCTATGTTGAATTAGAAACAATGTTGACAGAAGTTGAATCGATAGTAAACTCTCGTCCGCTGACAACAATATCGAGTCCGTTGGAGGATCTCCCGCTTACACCAGCCCATTTCCTGATCGGACAAAGGTCAGTCTCCATTCCTGGCGACGAGATCACCGAAACAGAGCCGAGTTCAACCAAAGACGAACTACAAAGACGTTGGAGGCGAAGAAAAGCGTGCCTCGATGCGTTCTGGAAGAGATAGCGCAAGGAATATATTTTACAGCTGCCATCAGCTCACCACGTCAATGGCACTTCTAGTGAAGCAAAAGTAGGAGACGTGGTATTGATCATGAACGAGAAATGTCCAAGGCTCTTGTGGGATCTGGCCGTAATTGAAGAGACATTTCAAGGCCGTGACGATCACGTTCGATTGTGTCTCTTAAGAAAAACAGACGGAAAGAAAATACGAAGGGCTGTACAACACCTCTACCGCTTGGAGGCTTCAAGCTAACAACTTTGTCGGCGGGAAGATGTTAGAGATTCAGATCAAAGAAGAAAACGAAGATTTCTAGGGGCTCCTGGCGCATGCCTCTTCTTCTTCTTCATGGGTTTTGTTGTTCTAATAAACACCATCATGGTGTAGACTGGTCTCCGATTGCTGTCATTACTAACAGCGTCCTCGCGCTTCGGGAACATTTTCCGAAACAAGGGTTCATCATGATCGCTAACGCAGCAAGTTGTGATCCACGATTGCACTGTCTTCGCAGCTGTTTTGGAAGAAACTTCCGATGTTGCCCTGCCCTTGCGCAGCACGAATGTAGTTCTGATATGCTTCTGTGAAGCGATGTGCACCTCTATGTCGGCCTTGCCGCCGTGCGAAACGCTTACATCACAGGCGCACGTGGTACAGAATCCGTACTTGTCACCTTGTCACAAAGCACGGAAACTCAGCTGTGTATGAGTCCAGAAACACTTCCAAGTATACTTCTTTGCTTTGACACCGCCATCGACCTTCCAACTGAACTCGGGGAAACACGCAACCCCTACAACCATGCAACAAACACAACTGACGCCTAGGCAGGCGGCGTAGGCCCTAGCGCACAAAATGCGGGGGGCCAAGACAGACCGACGCAAAAGTTGTGGTTGTGGTACCTTTTCTCTCGCCTTCTTTCGGTACGGTGGCGAGCGCGCTTCGCGGCCGGCCTTCGTCCAGATGCGCGGTACTATAGTGCCTAGAATATACTGAGCGGTACTCTACGGTATGGTTACAAAAAGTGTAGTGGCGAGTGCTCTTCGGCAGCACAACTGTCGCAGCAGGAAAGGCTGACGTACGCGTAACTTAAAAAAGAAAAAAAAAGGCCTCTGCTATGGCGGCCACTTTCCGGGAGATTCGAGATAGCATTCGTACAATCGGGAGATTAGGTCAAAATTCGGGAGTCTCCCGGACAATTCGGGAGAGTTGGCAGGTATGAAAAAGAAACCTAGGAAGCCTTACGAAGAGATTTTCACCGGATTGGGCGAGCTCAAGGGCGTCATCTACTACCTCAAGCTCAAACCGGGACCCCAAGTAGTGGTTAGTCAGCACGCCAGCTCCCGTATGCAGTTGAGGACAGAGCAGAGGCGGAACTAGACTACATGGAAGCAGCTGGAGTGATTGCCAAAATGATAGAGCCAACAAAGTGGTCCAGCCACATGGTTATAATCATAAAGAACGCCAAGGTAGAAATATGTTTAGATCTACTGGATTTGAACAAAGTGCTGCTGAGGGAACATTATCCTATGCCAATGATAGAAAATGTCGCACCATCTCTGAGCGGAGCACGGTACTTTTCAACTTTGGATGCCGCAGCAGGACCTTGGCAGATAAAACTGGACGAGGAAAGCTAAAAATTTACATAACGAGTACGCTGTTTTGCCGTTATAGATTCCTACGCATGCCGTTCAGTATTTCCTTGGCCCCAGAATTATTTCAGCGTGCCATTCGCAAAGTATTTGAGGGCCCAGCAGGCGCAGCTGTTGTCATGGACGACATTCTCATCTGGGGTCAAACTAAAGAAGAGCATGACGAAAACCTGGTCAACGTGCTGTGAAAATGCCAAGAGCACAACTTAAAACTAAACGCAAGACAGGTTAAGCCTGAATTAGGGAAGCTGGAAGACATCCTTCACATGCCTGTCCCTGGCAACCATGAAGAGCTACAGACATTCTTGGGTATGGCAAATTTTGTCTCCCGCTTCATTCCGAACATGTCAGCGCACACAGCTTCGCTCTGAGGACTCTTGAAAAAAAAAGAACCACCGCATGGGTTTGGGAAGAAAGACATTAGAGGTGTGCACGGGCTTCGGGTAGCCCGAAAGCCTGAGCCCGAGCCCGGCCCGGCCCGCGGGCCGGGTTCGGGCGGGCCGACGTCTTCTCATTCCGGGCCCAGGCCGGGCTCGGCCTACATTGTTTTTTGTTGGGCGGGCCCTGCCCGATGCAAAGCCCGAATCAAACCCAAAATATAGACGTTGTGCTGCAACTGTTTTCCATCGCGTAGCGCCTTCTCCGCGACCGCCCCCCCACCTCCTTTCTCGGTTCTTCTTTTCTTTAGCCACTTTAAACGCAGGGAGAGAAAGTGAAGTCACACACGATGAGCTTTGTCATTATCAGTACACGGAATAATCCTCTCTCCACATCTGAGGTACTAAACTTCTGGAAGAACTGTCTAAATATTCAAGCTTACTATGCTTGCGAAAAAGATATTGGCGATTGCGGCTACCAGCGCAAGCAGCAAACGGACCTTCAGTTGGGCGGGATATGCGCAGGAGCGCCGCACTTCACTGAAGCCCGAATCATTGGACAGCTTATTTTTACACGACAACTTGTAATCATTGCATATAATGACTGTCACATGTCGTTGGCTAATGTTTCACATTGATATGGTGAATAAAATGCCACATCATCAGAAAACGACGCCTTGTCTCCTCAACAAACCTTCATAATGTCAGGCCGGACCGGGCCGGGCCCGGGCTTTTGTTTTTGTACGTCGGGCCGGGTGGGCTCGCAACCCTCTAGTGTCAGGCTCGGGCGGGCCTTCGACGCAGCCAGCGGGCTCGGGCCGGGCTCGGGCTCAAAAATTCGGCCTGTGCACAGCACTAAAAGACATCAGGCGAGCATTGAAGCCCTACGCGAGGCACTCGCAAAAGCTCCCGTCTTCCAGCCAAAGTGGATTTGGCACCGTCATTATGCAGGTTGGGCACCCATTAGCTTACTAGTCTTGTTCGCTGACGGAGATATGCTCAAATAGAGAAAGAGATGCTTGCATTTCGTCCATGGCTGAGAAAAGTTCCAAGACTGCCTCTTTGGACAACCAGAGGTCGTTGTAGAATTGTGATGCGTCAAGTGCACGTTTAAAAGTGCACCTTTGAAAAGGGTACAACATGAAAAGAAATGGAGAGCACGCAAATGGTGCTTGAATAAAAGACGACGATGTCGAAGCAGTGTCTAGCACGAGAACGCGCGGCACAATGGTTCAACATTCGAGTGGCCCAATAGGAAGTCATCACGGAGATTCCAAAGGCCAATAGCTGCGCACAACAAAACTTCAGCATTGCCAATCAGGATGGGACAAGTGGGCCAGAGTTCAAAAAAAAATTTGCGCATCTCCACGAAGTGAACCATGAGGAGTGGGCGAAGCAAAAGGGATCGTTCTTACCGTAAATCACCCGTGACATTGCCCACTCACGCGTGTAAATGAGCGACAACGGGTGTGTACACTATATACAATGTGTTCTTGCCGTTGAGCCGCTGCTTCCCGTGCCCTCAACAACGGAGTAGCAGCTTGTTGTCAGCGTTGCCGTTTTGCCGCTGCTTCCCTAGCTCTCGCCTCCAGCATAGCATGCTGTCTGTGTAGACATTGAGCCGCCGCATGCCTCGGTCTCGCCCCCTGAGTAGCAGCTTGTTGTCGGCGTTGCCGCTTTGTCTTTCGCGGGCGAGAGCGTTTTACGGTCGTTTTCATCCATGGCAGAAAGAGAATGTGCGGTCTGGAACACGCTTATCCTTCATTGTCATCGTCATGACGTATAGTCATGCATGTGCTGTGCCTTGCATGTGCTGTGCCGTGATGGTAGAAAGAGAAAGTGCGGTCTGGAATGCGCTTATTCTTCATCGTCATCAGCGTCAACGTCATCACTGGACAACGGACAAGCCTAGACCCTAAGGTGCTTCGCCCCTAAGGGGTACAGTCGAACATTGACAACGAAACTGAAGGGACGCGCGAAAAATTTCTTCGAAGCGGGAATTTCAATGTGGCAAAATCTGCCCCAAAACACTGTCACATTTGACTAGAAACTTCACAAACACAATTTATTTCCAAAAGAAGTCTGTCAGCTTCGTGTGCCGCCTTCCTTTCGACATCAGCGCTGTGGCGCGATGCTCACATTCGGTGATCAGCTGCATCGCAACATCGTCATCATGGACGCCAAGGAAATCGCGAATTACATCAAATGCGTTCATCACAGTCAATGCAGAATGCGGCGCTGAAGCGTCTTGTGCGTTACACTCACCGTCCGACGACATGTCATCATAGCGAACTTCTTCAATAATGGCCTCGTCTGTTAGCTCCTCATGAGCAATAACGTCCGCGTCAATGGCGAAGTGCTGGTCTATGCTCACATCCTCTGGTACATTTCCGGTATCCCGAAGGGCTGCCCAGGCTGCAGCTGCTTCTGTAGAAGGTGGCTCCACTCTACCACGATCGTCATCTTCGTTGAGTTGGAGTGACAAGCTGGCTGTAACTTCAGCGTCAGGCTTAAAGTCGGCGTGTGCAAAACAGTCTTCTATAATGCTTTGCCGGGTCGCCGTCCACGCCGCGGCAACCATTTGTAGGGCCATGAATAAATCCACTTTAGTCTGGCGCCCTGTGTCAACATTCAGCAACAGTCGCTGAATGAGCCAGTGCCGATAAGCGCTTTTATCCCCTTAACCTTCTCATGCATGAATTAAATCCAGCGGATAAAAAAATTATTTTTTGCCTAAAAGTATTGCTAGAGGCCACAAAGATCACGAAGAAATTTTATTTCGAGTAATCAAAAGCATCTTAAAAAATTTCTGATGTGTCCCCACATGAGGACAACATGCCGTAAGCCGATATGAGTCCTTGGTATCAGTACACATGAAATATATCTAGAACACTGAAAGAAACAATTACATTTCAAACTGAAATGCTGACGATCGGTCTAGCATATTTCGCTTATGTGCTGTGGAAGGACTGGAAGCACCAGGGCTTGTTGAAGCGCCGTTAGCACGCACAGGCTCACTGTCATCCCTCTCTTCTTCTGAGCTGCTGGAAGTTCCAAGTTCGATTACTAGATGCTCCCAATCATCCACCCTGAAATCGTCATCATAGTCAGATGAGCGGTCTAAGAGAGCATCGATTTCTTCCCTGGACAGTCCTTTCTTAGACGACATCTTAAAGAAGTATCGTTTTTCCCACGGTCTACGGAAGTGCGAGTCTTACAGACATCTAAAAACTCCCGCAAAAGCAGACTCAACCGCGCACGTAAAGCGCGGGAAAATACAAGCGCTTTCAGCTCAGGCCTGGCTTTTTGTGGGCGCGTTTTTATTTGGTGGCGCTGCAGATGAGTCTACACCTTTCATGCATAATGTCCCCATTTGAGGACACTTGTTCGATTCCTTCTATAGAGCCCATAGCCGAGAAAACAACGTCAACAAAAGGAGCTGGTATTACTCAAGAGCTGTTCTTTCAACGCATATTTTTTATAGTTCAAAAGCACCATAGCCTGTCGAGCAATTATTTTTTGTTTTGTACGAATATTCAGTGACCTCAAACAAGCCTACTCTCCGTAAGAACCTGGAGCTCCTAGAAAAATGAACAGCGAGGGCCATCAGTGAAACTAGTTAGGAACATTGGCGGGTTCTCAATTGAGGACACCATCCAGATACTGACTCGTTACAAGTAACTGGACGACTTTTGTAGTAGGATAAATATCTGTCCTCATATGAGGCCCGTATGCATGAACATCGCGAGTGCTCGCCAGTGAAGCCGCTTCGCGTCATTCCGTGTTCTCCAATTTTCCACAGAGTTCCGAAGCTTCCCGAGTGAAATAGCCCAAGGGTGCTTAGCCTACACAAGAGAAAAAAGATGCGGTGTCAGCAACTTTTTTTTTATAAGGTTTTTATTTTTACTAGCAGCAGGTAGTTGGTTTCCTATGTATTGTTTAGAAATGAACTTTATTGTGTTGATTTGAGTAAGTATGTGGTACAAATATTTTTTCAACATCGACTGGAGACTTTTTAAAAAAGTACGATCAGATTGGAAATTAGCAATAAAAAAAAATAGGCACTTTTGGTCGGGAAAAGTTCAAGAAAATAAAGCACTTAAGGTGTTAACGCTGTGGATTATACCCTGTGGGATTCACGCCCATCGCAAGGCTGCTTCCAGTGGAACACGTGCTGCGCATCAGCGATGCGCGTGGCACCATCTGACCGTTCAAAAGGAGCGGCCTGCGCGCCAGCCGGACAGTTGGTGACGGGCCGGTGTGTGTGCCTGTGGTGTGTGCCCCGCCGGGGCGTAGGTTAGTGGGCAATGTCGTGGCCCGTGCTTTTCATGTAATTCGAGGGAGTTGTTTTAATGTTCGTCCACTAATAAATCATTGAGACTTTCCTCCGCTGTTTCCATTCATCGGGGCAGACGGGCCGAACCCTTCATCTGGCGCCCAACGGGATTTTGCCGTCTGCTGCCAGCAAGATGGAGGCAGCGTTTCGAGGGCTTCAGGAGGCGATCCAGCAGATGGACGAGATGACGCCGGCCTACTTCAAGGCGAAAGAATATTCGGTCCCAACCGTGGCGGAGGGACGCTGGGCGGCACTCCTGGCTCGGCAAGTGGTCACGCCGGCACGGAACCACGGAGAGTACGAGGAGAAGGTGTTCAGTGAAGGCAAGCCGGAAGAGGCCGACGTTGGCGAGAGGCTGAACAAGGGTGAAGACGACCTCAACGAGTACAGCGAGGAAGCCAACAGTGACGCGGTAATTTCGATGACTGCAGAGGCCGAAAACGTAAATCGCGAAGCCCAGTCAATCGTTCACGATGCCGACAACCACGACGTGGACGTCGACAGTGAGTGCGAGGCCGCTGTGGCGGAAGCGGGTGCAACTACTCGCACGCCAGAGTGTGCCGCAGGTGTTGACTCTAAGGCGCAGACCGCGAAGAGTGCTGCTGCAGCAGTTGTGGTGGAGGCCATGGAAGATGCCCCTCAGGGTGGTAAAGAAGATCCCAAGAGGCCTGCGGCGCGTAAGACAAAGCCTGCCTGCAATACCGCAGTGACGATGGAGCCGGCAGCCGTGGACAACGAACCCTCCGGCAACCTCCAGGTGAGCGGCCTGGCAAACACCACGCAAATAGCCGACCGCAACACGCTTTTCAGTGAACATAGGCCCGGCGGCGCCTTGTGAGAATCCCGGTATAAAGCGGAGTTTGCCATGGCGGCAGCTACGAAGACCACGGCCGCTGGGAAGAAGGCCAAGAGTCCCGCCACAAAATCAAGGCTGGCGGCAGTGAGGTCGACATTGTGGACAAGCATGGCATCACTGGCTGGGCCGACGTCAGCGGCAAGGCTCGCATCGATGGGGGGCCGAAACCAAGTACGACTCTGTGGAAGACGACGGTGACGACGCAGAGCGAACCCTTTGTTCACAGGGGGGGGAATGTGTGGGATTCATGCCCATCGCGCGGCTGCTTCCAGTGGAACATGTGCTGCACATCAGCAATGCGCGTGGCACCATCTGACCGTTCAAAAGGAGCGGCCTGCACGCCGGCCGGACAGTTGGCGACGGGCCGGTGTGTGTGCCTGTGGTGTGTGCCCCGCCGGGGCGTAGGTTAGTGGGCAATGTCGTGGCCCGTGCTTTTCATGTAATTCGAGGTAGTTGTTTTAATGCTCGTTCACGAATAAATCATTGAGACTTTCCTCCGCTGTTTCCATTCATCGGGGCAGACGGCCCGAACCCTTTCAACCCTTGTCTAATGGCTGAATCAAAGCCGTGCAGTTGGGCGGGAAAAAGCGCACGTCCATATTGCCCAGCTCAAAGTCATCAACGTTATGAGCTGAGCAATTATCAATTAGCAAGCACACCTTGCAGTTCTGGGCCTTCATGTCACGGTCAAACGGTTTTATCCAATCACAGAAGATGACCTGTGTCATCTAAGATTTTCTGTTAGCTACATACTTTACTGGCAAGCTCTTGCTGCCTTTGAAGCATTGAGGCCTCAAGCTCTTGCCGATGACAAGCGGGCAGCGCTTGTCAGAACCATTTGGTGCAGAGAAGCAGAGTCACACGTTTTTTGCTATGTTTCCCTGCGCTGCATGGTTGGCCTTTCATGTGCAGTGTCTTTTTGGGTAGCAGTTCACAAAAAAGTCCTGTCTCCTCCGCATTGTAAATGTCGGACGAGGCATAGTCATTCAGTATGTCTGGCAAAGCAGATGACGCCCAAGTCGCTGCACCATTGGTGTCTGAAGCCGCAGATTCGACGCACAACACTTTTCCAACAATGTCATGCTGGGCCTTGAAACGTGTCAGCCAACCTGTGCTTGCATTAAAATTTTCAATGCCTAGCATGCAAGCATAGTTCAGTGCTTTTCGCTGCAACACGCTTCCGCTGATGGGCATCTTCTTAGCACGCATGTCAAGGAACCAAGTGTACAATGCCTTTTCAAGATCCTCCTGTGCTGATGGCGTCAACTTCTTGCGCTTTGTGGACGTCCCTGAAGAAATAGCACTGGTGATCGTGTCCTTCGCCTTCAAAATTGAGGATAGCGTGCTGTTGGAAATGCCAAATTCCGCAGCAATGTCTCCTTTATTTCTGTCAGTTGAAGCCTCGCAGACGATTCGCGCCTTCACCTTGAGAAAGAACCTTGCGTTTTGCTGCCATGATGGCGCCGAGTCCAACGCACGCAAGCGCACCAGCACAAGTGAAGCGCTTTGGTCACAGAAATGCTGTGATCACATGATCTGGAATGGATACGAATTAGCTGTGGCTCCGGCTTGGCAAAGCGGGACAGTGCCGCGTCGCAAAGCAGCCAGCTGCATCATCACCACCACCAAACAATAGCGCTCTCCTATAACTTTGTTTACAGGCGGTGCAATGGTCACACATTTTCGGTGAAACAAAGCATCATGAACGTACGAAAAGTTGCACAGTTGGCAATGTGGTTACTTTGTCACCAAACAAATTTTCAAGCCAAGCTCTGCTGAGCGAAAGCTTCTTTGAAGCGAACACAAGCCCGAAAAATGGTTCATTGTGGTGGGAACTCTGACGCATTGACTGCTATGGCAAGCTGATGAGGAATAAGGAATACTTCGTTGAAGCTGCGTTTGTTGTAGCGGGGTTCGACTGTATTCACATGGGGGACAAATCCTCGGGGGATAAAGGTGTAGCGATGGTAGGGTGGCTAGAAGGGGGAGGTGTGAAAAGCGCCCGCGGAAACCGGTACCCAATGTGCACCGATGCCGCAAGGGGCGCTGTACGCAGGGGCGCATGGCGTTGAGCAGACGACGTACAGCGCAGCCTTGCTTGCGTCCGACGAACATGGCTCGCGGTATATTTTGCGTGCTACACTTTCCAACGTTAATCATTTTTTCTCAGCGAGTGCAACAATAAGGGGTTGCATTCATCCCGTTCTTTGAAAAATAGCGTTCGCATGCATTATCATGCAGCAGGCTGCATACCGAGTAGCACTGCCCGCTAGTAATATCGTTCGACGCATGTCGGGCATGCCACTTAATTTAAGCGCCGCGTTTCTTTTTCTTTTTTCCTTCTGTCGTGCCATTATACCAATTGCAATTATGCATCATTGCAATGTATTGAAGTCATATTCAATGCTTATTCACATTGTTAAAAACTTGCCTGCTCTCTTGGACCCATGGTTATTCCTCGGCTGCTGGTCAAAACGTCGTGTGTACGTTTTTTCAGCAGGAAAAAAAATATAATAGTCGAAAAGAAAACGCCTTCGTACACGAAGCAAGTTTTTTTGATCTGTGCAATGAAAAGTCGACAGAACACAGCAGGGCTTAGCCGGCTTGGATGTCATTTGTTGCTCCTTTTGGTTGACTTCGTTTATAAATGAAGCGAGCTAAGCAATAAAAGCGTGTAACGGATCGCGTTAACATAATGACATGCTCACTGTAACCGACCTGTGACGTTTGCCCAATCTTTTGCTACATGTATGCAACAGACTGCGTGGAGGCGAGCTGTTTATAAAAATGGTCATCTTGTTCTCAAGCGACTGAATTAAGTGGTACAGCCCGTCTGAAAGGTAATGAATGATATAGATCAGGGGTCTCAAACTCACTTTAGCCAGCGGGCCGCAGTCACGCAATTTAGTCCCGCAAGGGCCGGGGAAATGCAGGAGGTAGCAGTGGAGGGGGGGGGGGGGGGATTTATACAATTTGCCTGCAAACGCTCCCATTTCAAAGAAAATTTTCCCAGGAGATCACCATGGTCCCACTGCCCCCCGCCGGCAGATTTGGGGTGCCATTTTCTTTGATGTTGAGGCAAGCTTCTTTGCATAGTTCCCAATCGATGCAAATTATCTGCTCTGTTGCCACATAGACGGCGATGTAATAGGCGAGGCGGGCACCATTTATTCAGCATCAACTCTCGGTGTTACACGAGCCCACGTCTCAAACAGCTCTCTGTATGCCGGTGCTCGGAACAAAGATGCTTTTACTGTCGAAGTCCTGCACCTATAGGGCTGTGCGAATATACAATTTTAGAACTGGATCGAATGCGAATGAAATAGTATAAATGACAACGAATCGAATACAAATTGAATACTATTCGAACAGTAAGGCAACAATTTTCGAAACAGTTCTATGCTTCAGCAATATTTAATTTGGAACAAATAGTCGCAGACATTAACAAAGGAACGTTGCGATTAACTTTAACTGGGAAAAAATGCCACTGTTATGTTAACTGCGTTAAGCCCGTGTAAGCAGTGACAACCTATGAGAAAAATTTTTAACTGTGCGCTAAAATACAGCGGTTAATTCAGAATTCAAGGAGGTACTTTCTCGCCACTGTTAAAATAAAACTGAGGCTTAAAACTGCCATCGACTAGTAGGATAAACTACCTCAGAGCGCTGTTTCCTCTGCTTCAGTAGACTCATTTGTTAGCATCATTGCAATCATCAACTTTGGTATGTAAACTGGTGGGAATGCAACATTGTATGATTTACTTTTCTATTTTTCGAAATTATGTATTCGGAATGCAACGTTCTGTGATTTACAATATTGTATTTCTTAATCTTATTTTATTTTTCTATATGTCCATGTGTTCTTAAATGCCACTCACGTATACATGATCGTTTCTTTTTTTTTTTTTCTCACCACTTCTGCTTGGGCCCTGATGTGGCCTGCAGTTTGTATAAATAAAGTAAAATAAAAATACAAATCAACAATATGTTTCCTGAATCAATATCATGAATTTCGTGCATAGCAGATTGAGGATGACACTAAAGTTTTAAATAGAAGCACCTGCATATATGCATCTTCGTAATCCAACAATTAAAACAAGAAAAATGTTCCCTCGATGTTCTAATATGTGTTGCTCCTTTGGGGTTTTTCCGCCAGTGCTAATTACTCGAAAAATACTCGGCATTCCGAATATGTGATAACGATTCGGATACTGAATTGAATAGAACACCATTCGATTCGTTATTCAAGCTTTTCAAACTTTTCCATTTCCTTTGTCGTTTTATAGAGCATTGTCCTCACTGCTCAAAAATGTATGATCCGCGTACAATAAAAACCACGTAAACGCTGGGAAAAAAAAAAACGACGCCGCCGCGCTATCGAGCGCTAGGCTTCTTCGGGCAATCTGCGACGGCGGCGGCTGTCCCATGCAGCGCCCCTTGCAGCAGCGCCCCTAGTGGCATCGGCGCGCAGAGCGACCCTCTCTGGCAAGGGAAACGCGCGGCGCTCAGCACACCTCCCCCTTCTAGCCACCCTAGCGATGGACAGAGACGAGAGACGTCGTCGTGAAGGCGGCCAACGTGGCCGTGCCGCTGTCTCGCCACTTTATTGAGCGAAGGCCAAACGGAGCGGCGGCAGCTGCTGGCGTCCAGTTCCGCCAGGCGCGTGAACCCGTTCTAACTATCCTGCGGCTCGTGCTCAGCATGAGCTGCACGAGAGGCGCGGCGCGGTGGCTAGTCAAAATGATGACGATGATTAAGGTTGATGATGATAGCGCTACAGATACTCCCCCCCCTGCAGAAATGAACCCGTACTGAAAAACTATGGAGGCGTATATACAAGTGGTTACAACTCAAGTCGAAAGGGTCCGTGGGTAGTCCAGTCGTCAATGTGAAGGGTCCATCGGGAGCCAATGGCTCTCTGGTGGGCGGCTCTGGGAGTTGCGCAGCGGACGAGAAGCAGGACAGCAACAAACTGTCAGGAGGAGCAGTTGGTGTCGACGACATTGGGCGGTAACGTTGGCCGTGGTTCGGGAGTGCTGGTGTGGACTGCGGTGTCGGCGCAACACCAACCTCGGCGTTGTAGGGCGTTCGGTGTGCTGGCACGGGTACACAAGTCCACGGATGCGGCGACATCGGTCTCGAACAACCGCACCACGTGCACAGCGCGTATTGAGGTGCAGGGGAAGTGGGTGGCCAGTGCGTCGGGTAGAGGTAGACGCTGGAGTCGTCTCAAGGACCATGCCTGCACCACGTGGCGCCGTAAGAGAGGGGGTGAAAAAATGCCGTCTTGACTGACGCTGAGTGTGGTGGTTTTGTCGACGTAGAGCCACATGCGATAGAGATGGGGTCCCATTGGGCGTCGTTGTCGTTGTGACGAGCGCGTTTGCATTGTGGACACCCGCTTGGTGGCTGCCGGCCTGCGTCAACGGTTCCGGAGGATGTATGCCGCGGAACGCTGCAGGCGTGCACTCTAGAGGAGGGTTGGCCGGCGCACCTGTGCACGTGGAACGACTTTCGGTAGTCGGCGCACGAGGGCTGGTGCACAGATCAGCATGGTCAATGGCTTCCTCTATGATAGGTCGGGCAAGAGTGGTCTGCTCTGCCATAGCAGGGCCAGGCACGTCGTCCTCAGGCGCGTCAGTCATAGTTGCAGCGTCGTTGAAGTTCGGCCGTAGTTGGTTGGGGGGGCTGGAACTTCGGCTGCGGGGAGACTGCGAGGGCGAGGCTGGTTGCTGCTGGCAAATGACGCAGAGCAATGAGGTTGACGGAAACTCACGTTCGTTAGTAATCGTCGACGGCGACGCCTCCGTAATTCGTGGGCGAAGAGCGGGTGGGAGATCGTCCGCGGCCGTGTCAGACTCCAGGGCGTGCGGCAAGGTAGCCGTACTGCAGTCTGACGTCTTCAAGGCGTCACGAGCCGTCGAGGTTGGGGAAGACGGGCGAGTGGCAGGCATGCGGGACGGACCCTCGTACCTTCGGGGACCCTCGGGGAGGTCCTCGGGAAGGTCGGTCAACGCAGGGGCGTCTTCTACCTGGTCGTCGTGGTCGGGCGCAGGAATGGGTGCTCCTGTGTCCGGACCCGAGGCAGAAGGAGTCGTAGCCGGGGAAGAAAAGTCGTAGTATAGGGAGAGCTGCGGGCTGGCTTGTAGAGCTCGAGTCGACGCAGGGGAAAACCGGAACTCGCGGCTCATCGGAAGCGGGCGGTAGATTTCTCCGTAGAAGGCCAGCACCGCAGTGCAGAGGTCGTCGTATGGCTGTTGGCTGGATGTCGACGCTGCCGCGAGATGGCGGAGCTCAACCGGGAGGGCGTGTAGCAGGACGGCGTGCATCTCCGGTTGTGCGGTGACGCCATCCACCATGAGAATGGCATCCAGCTGCTTAAACCATACTCGGGGGTAGACCGGGTCGAACGGTGGCACTTGCGGGTAGGGACGTCGAAACATGGCAGTGGCCGCTCGTCGAAAGGCGTGTTGTCCGGGTCACCACTGTAGCGATGGACAGAGACGAGAGACGTCGTCGTGAAGGCGGCCAACGTGGCCGTGCCGCTGTCTCGCCACTTTATTGAGCGAAGGCCAAACGGAGCGGCGGCAGCTGCTGGCGTCCAGTTCCGCCAGGCGCGTGAACCCGTTCTAACTGTCCTGCGGCTCGTGCAGCAGCATGAGCTGCACGAGAGGCGCGGCGCGGTGGCTAGTCAAAATGATGACGATGATTAAGGTTGATGATGATAGCGCTACAAAGGCACAGCCTAGTGACGTCACCTCGCGAAGATAATTCCCCACCACGGTGTAAGAATAAGTTAGGTGCTGACACTCGCCGCTCCGCTCGAGGAGAGGGCGCTGGCAGATTGTGTTCGCCGATAACCTTGAGCAACGAGTAGTTTTCGCCGCACGAGTAGAGATGGCGCTACAGTATGGGGTCATAGGGGGGCTCGCGAGGGGCGCATTCTGATATTCGCACGCAAAGGAAAATCTTTCTGAAAGGTTTGTGTGTATGCTGTTCTGCGATTTAAAAATGCGTTGCCCTGTGCTTGTGAGCCCTGTGAGTGCATTTGTTTTGCTGATTCGTGTTTGGCGATTCACTGAACGTATAGCTGACGCCGAGTACCCGTTAGCAGCCTTGTCGCTGGCTGCGCCTCGAAATGGGCAAGATGTGTTTTTTCCCAAATG
The DNA here is from genome assembly GCA_030522465.1 of Rhipicephalus appendiculatus. NCBI lineage: Eukaryota > Metazoa > Arthropoda > Arachnida > Ixodida > Ixodidae > Rhipicephalus > Rhipicephalus appendiculatus. The sequence goes on along the minus strand of JALIZH010024993.1, from coordinate 238,582 downwards.
GCAAGTCGGGGCATAGCATTTGTATGGAACGTGTGTCGCTTTTCAAGGCTTTTTCAGGGCTCTGCGTGAACCAAAGCGCTTAGATAAGTGGCTATGGGCGATGACGAGAGCAGACAGAGTCTGGGAGCATACTAACCATGTGTGCGCAAAGCATTTCCCAGAAGAAGGGATCTGTGCAATATATATCGTGCAGAATACAAGGAAAACGTCCTGTCGCACGTTGTCTCTGGCTCATTGCCTCTGACTCCGCAGTGGCCATATCCCAGTGAGCCACCGTCTGTTAACGCCACCTGTCGCCGCCAAAAGGAAACAGCCCAGGCGGCGAACACAATCTGGATGCAGCTCCGGCCGCAGAGTCATCACCTAAAATATTCTTACACCATGTTCCCCACAAATGCCCCTGCTCACACGGACGAGGCAAACGGAGGGGGAGACCAGTGTTACCAGACTACTCTTGTAGCTTAAGCCCGTTTCACCAGCTGCTGACGACGAAACCACCAGTGCGCTGCTGCTCTATGCTGGAGCAAGTGCAGCAATGTGACCAAACACCTGCGTGATATTCCGCTATATCCCCCCACCACGAGGAGATTGTTTGTCTTGTCAGTCAAAAGGTCCTCGTCTCCCTCGAGGATGCGCGGGGAGCTTGCTGGCTAATCCGTGACGTCTTTGTCACATGATCTGCAATCCTCGCTTCTTCCCCGAGGATTTATCCCCCGTGTGAATATCCCTTAAAAGCCTGGGCCACTGAAGATCAAGGGGAGTTGGAGGATACGCGGCGAGCAGACAGTTGTTCCCGGACCGGGCGCTGAAGACTGGCAGTCGGGTTACGGACTCGAGCCTCCAGGGCTTCAACCGGCCGGAGCCTCCTGCCGTCACGTTCCCGTGCGAGAAGACCTCAGCAGTGGTGCATGAACTCCAGACCTAGGCTCCAGCAGCAGTCGGGCCCGAGCTGTGCATCCACTTGCTGGCCATGTTTGTACAGGCTTCTCATTGTGTCGGCCAGCAGCCAGTGTTCCTTCTTCCTAACCAGCCAGCCCGTGTGCACTATGCAAGCCAGAGCCACCGCGTTCTGTTGCGCAAGCGTTTGCTAATCCCTCAACGTTCCGGTGAGACTGACCTACATTTCTGCCACCGCTCTATCGCGCCGAGCTGTAAAGCGTAGCTTAATTCCCTGAACTCACGTTCTAGTTGTTGTGCTCAATGTGTTAATGTGTGCAGTGAAATTTTTAATGTGTTTACTTGTCTATAGTTATTTTTCTTTTAGTTTCTCATTGAAAGTTTTGTGTGTTATTTGTGAAACAAACGGCTATGTCCTTAACAAAATTCTCAGAGGCTCAGCACTAGAGAGCTATGACAAACAATAAAAAGAACCTGCATCACAAGAATCTGATCACAAGCCGCTCGAAATGATCTTCAAAAAGCCGCTTTGCCAGTGCCCTCTCCGCCTGCAGCGTATGCGTCTGAACTTACAGAAATACCATATAACTGTAATAATGAGAACTAACAGACAAAGATGCCAAGGAAAGTATGGGGGAAGCTATTAGAAGTAATTGTAATGTAAATGTGAAGAAAGCAAAGTGGACGAAAAGATAACTTGCCACCGGCAGGGACCGAACCTGTGACCTTCGAATAACGCGTCCGATGCTCTACCACTGAGCTATGGTGGCGGTCATCCCTCCGTCCACTTTATAGGGTATATATGTGTATTTAAACGTGGGAGCGTCAGTCAGCGCCGCCTGTTGCCATTACGGCGAGTGTGGAACACTCTTTTTTGCCTGTAGGCGTCACGTAGTACGTGATCTTATTACGAGCAGGCAGCTGACTAATAATCCCTCGCATACCACCTGAAGGCATCAAGTCTGCCAGAACGAGACCCTCGTTATGAAGGACGGAAAGAATTGTAAACTTAAGGGCTCGTTTGCTGTGTTAAACACAGTATTAATGAGAACTAACAGACAAAGATGCCAAGGAAGTATAGGGGAAGCTATTAGAAGTAATTGTAATGTAAATGTGAAGAAAGGAAAGTGGACGAAAAGATAACTTGCCACCGGCAGCGACCGAACCTGCGACCTTCAAATAACGCGGTGGCAAGTTATCTTTTCGTCCACTTTCCTTTCTTCACATTTACATTACAATTACTTCTAATAGCTTCCCCTATACTTTCCTTGGCATCTTTGTCTGTTAGTTCTCATTAATACTGTGTTTAACAAAGCAAACGAGCCCTTAAGTTTATAATTCTCTCCTTCATATAACTGTAAAGTACACACCCGGAAAACAACTCTTCATTGGTGATGAGATACCAAGTTTTCCAGATAAGACAGCTCGACAAAGAGTGCCCTCATTTTCATTTTTAATGCCATAGCACACCTTCAAGTTTCAGGCAGGCGCTGAATCAAGTCTTGAAGGAGGTGGACCGTGATCCAAGCATGGTATAACTTCGCCAGTGAGCAAGCACAGAGTGGCCGCACGACAAGGCTGACGTCCCTCCTGACCTACGGAGCTACTGGAGCTGCATACTCAAGACGAGCTGCATACTCAAGATGGCCTCGTGTTCCAAGACAATCGCCTCATCATCTCTGCCAGATTGCGCAGCGAGGTACAGGGTTGGTGAAAAGTTCCCAGGCCACAATGCTGAGCAGAGGAGCAGCAGCTCACTGCTACCGGGGCGCTGTTATCGCAATCATGCCTTGGTGGCGCACGCTGGCATCGAGTGTGTGCATCCCTCTCCCTTTCTTGCTCTCCTTCATAGGAAATTGAGGAATAAACATGGTGCATCATGTTCTCCAACTCGCTCTTCGAATTGTATACTACTGTGGAGCACTGCTTATTCCACTAAGATGCCCCCCCCCCCCCCCCCCCCAACACAAGCCCTTCTCAATACATTTCTGGCTCCTACCGCGTTCCTCTGCAGCTAATTGCTAACCGGCCTGTGCAGACAGATCAGAGAGCCACCGCAGTGCCAATGGAAAGTTAAACATACAATATGGTTCGTCAGGAAGCCGAAAACTACCATAATGTATACGCAAGATGATTTGTAATTGTAGCCGCAAGCATGATGCGTCAGTTTTCCGGAACACTGCCGCCTCACTACACGCTGCACAGTACCGTATTTACACGATTGTAAGTCGACTCGAATGTAGGTCGACCCCCCGAATATCGTACGGCAAAAAAAAGAAAAAAGAGCACGAGCACATTTCATTAAAAAATTTATTTCCGATGTCTCCGAAGAAAACGAAGTCGAATTCTGGTCTGCCAGGGTGACTTCATGGCAGTGCTTCAAAGCTGTGCAGGAAAGCTAGCTTTGCGGCACTACGCGGGGAACATTTTCAGAGACTTTACAACCGAAACTAGTTTTCGATTCTAGGTCGACCCCCCCAACTTCGGATTTCAAGTTAAGACAAAATGGGTCGACCTAAAATCGTGCAAACACGGTAGTAAAAATTCGAAAAGCGAACAGTGAGGGAACATGACGCACCATGTTTATTCCTCACTTTCTTATCAAGGAGAGCAAAAAAGGGAGAAGGATGCACAACGCCCTCTACGCACCCGCTCGACGCCAGTGTGTGCCAAGGCGTGACTGCAATGGCAGTGCCCCGGATAGCAGTGAGATGCTCCTGCTAGGCCAGGCGTTGTGGCCTGGGAACTTTTGACCAATGCTGTACTTGGTTGTTTTCATGCTGTGCATCAGTGTTGCGGAATGGGCGCCTCCATTCCATTCCAATTCCATTCCGGGGAATTAGAAGTTGCCATAATTCCATTCCTTTCAATTCCTCGGAATGAAATAACTTAGCCCATTCCCACTCCGGGAATGGCTGGGCAGTCCAATTCCATTCCTGTAATTCCTCAACGTTGGAAAGGCATCTTGATACTTTTATCGAGTTAAGAATGAACGCCCCATACAGCTGATGTCATCAGATGTACTAAGAACTGCAAAAGTACGCAAAACATGTTACCAAAGTCGAGGGATATTATCTCGTGCAGTACAACCACCCTACTTGCCTAATTCCCATAGGGGAAGGTCTCCCGCTACCCAATTTGCATGGTCAGCATGTTTGAACAAATGGTGATCTTTTAATTTTGTTTAAGCTTAAATGTGTTAATGCTAAAATGACCACATAGCATATTTTTATGCTGACAAAAGCAGTGTTCAAGAAGGCTAAGCACTTTTCCCACACGTCTGGAGTGGTCGTGAATATGGAGAAAACTAACATTTGGTTAATGGGGAAGGAAATCCTCTAGATCTGCTGGTATTAGTTGGAACAGTACACCGCTCGGGCACCTTCAGCCTTTGCATCGAATACGGAACACTAGGCCGCACTGGTCGTCAGCACTCACGCTCGTCAAGCGTGAGTGCTGTGGGGGGCACCAATGGGAGCTAACGCGCAGGGATAATTTGTTTCTCTCTCCAGTGTCTGCTGGGATAATGTATTTGTTTGTACACTTACTCATGCCTCAGTTTCTTTTTTACAAATTGGCAGATCGTTCACACTTTTACACCACGCCTACCCTTAGCTCTGGCTAACTAAAGGTGTACCTAGAGAATGGGTTGCGGCCTTCGTCTTCGAAAAAACATGTACTCAGGCCTACATGTCTATTTTGAGCGTGATATTACAGTAGTAGCAATTAAGGGTGTAGCAAAATGCGTTCCTCCCCAATGCCCTCTTTGCTTGGCGATGCGAACACGGGGGAGACAGCAGGCGGCTGGGATGCAGCTGAGGGAAAAAAAGGACAAAAACAAGGCGTATGGGGGGGGGGGGGGGGGGGGTATGCTGCTACCGTAGTTCCGCACGACGGATACCAACGGCATAGAGCCGCGGTTACGCGAACAATAGAGACCAACTTCGGAGCAACGCAGTCTATATAAGGACAGAATTGTAGTAGGTGCGTTGCTTATAAATGTTCCGCGCTTGTTATCAGCCAAGCCATTTTAAAAGTACTGCTTTATTGTTAAATTCGAGGCTCTGACTTACTAATGTTTGAAGTTTGAAAAACAGCGCATAGACGAAAACGTCCTCTATTTTCGAAAAAAAAAGACGTAATTCCATTCCCATTCCATTCCGTGCTAAAGGCGCTTAATTCCATTCCTCTAAGCGTTGTGCCCATTCCATTCCCAGTCCATTCCGGGGTCGCGAAAATGTGGAATGATTCCGGAGTCATTCCAATTCCGGAATGGCAACTCCGCAACACTGCTGTGCATGCAGGAGCAGAAAAAAATGAAGGCACGCGCTTGTGACGCAATCTTCTGGCCAAGTATAAACAGCAATACTGAGGAATTAGCCTGACATTGTCAAGCTTGCCAAAGGTACAAACTAAGAAATGCCCGACTGCCACTGCTAAGTCACGAGATTCCAGCTCCACCTTGGGAGTCTGTAGGAGCTGATACAGTCGAACCCCTTTATAACAGGCACTGATATAAGAGACAAATGGGTATAAGAGACACCAGTGTGCCTACAGTAAAATGCGGGTTGATAAGAAAATGCACATGTGGTACCCTGCTTATAACAGACACCTCATATAAAAGGCAATAATTGCTGCCTGGAGCATGCCTCTTATAAAGGGGTTCAACTGTATTTGCCATCGTGACAGCTCCGAATACTTGGTTGTTTATTCTTTCTTTTTCGCAATCAGACCCGAGCAAGTACCATCAGCAAAGAGAGTGACCTCAGCACCGAATGACATCTTTGCAACACATGGCTTCCCGAGGCAAATTTGCACTGACAATGGGCTACCATTCAGCAGTTCAAGGAGTACACTAGTAAGATTGGTCTACAACACATCCGTTCTAGTCCACATTCAGGGTGTCTACCAAGCTGATATTTCAAAATTCCCTGAGTTTTCCAGGTTTTCCCTGAGTGATATTGCTAAAATTCCCTGAGTGAAACAACTTTTTCTTTTTTGTCAGAACGGGCTGACACCATGTCACAAGATGATTTCATTTTCTAGTATGCACATTAAAAAATAAAACTGACTTAATTCCACTAGAATAGTACAGAGTAGTTAGACCTCAATATGGCGAAGTCAGTAAAATGGGCAATTCACGTCGTTATATCCAAACTTCGTTAACTGAAATTCAACTTTTCATGCAAAGTATACTTGCCGAAGCATTCATTTTTTTCACTGAAAATGCCGCAAGAATGCTCGACTAATGCGGCAGTCTGAAAAGCTTTCTTTTTTTACACAAAAGAAATCGAATTTGTAGAACCTCAGATCCTGCGATCGTGATTTGATGCCGCATGAAATATTTGCAGGTTTGACAAACTGTGCAATTGTGCCTATTCTACTGCCGCTGCTTGTCATCGAAATGTTGGGTGTTGCCTACAGTAGTGCAACGCCGATGCTGTCATGTTACCCAGCCGAACCCCTTGTCCTCCACTCAGTCCGACAAATGCACAACATCGAAAACTGTACGTTGCACGCTAGAAAAAAAAAAAAGTCGCTGTTTCGCCGCAAGGAAGGAGCAATTAATGTGATAATAACAAATTGGAACTTTGAATGAATATAGGCTACAGCAGCCAGGGGTGTAGCTAGAAATTCTTTTCGGGGGGGGGGGGAGGGGACTTAATCATGCTTTAGACATGTTTGTGGGTGCATTTGCATCTGTTTCTGTATTTATACACATGCAAACTAAAAAAATTTAGGTGGGGTTAGAACCTCTCAAACCTACCCCCCCCATCCCCCCTGGCTGGCTGAGCCAGTGATAGCAGCTGACTACTACAAAAAACATGGCCGCTGCAGCAGGCGAAGTGATCTGTCTATATCTTCAATGGAAACTTTGTGACTAGAGCACAACACGTACAAATGTATGGCCGTCTACTCATCCCCTTTAAAGATTGAAGCAACTATTACAATTGAAGCAAGTATTGCAATTCAACTATGTCTCAAAGCATCCCCATTGCGCCATAAGCAGTGATGCGGCTAGTGACTGCGAGCTGCAGCTCCAAAAAATATTGGTCGATTGCTTATTAAGACTTGTTTCAGCAGTGCCCTCACAAAACAAAAAATTTTACAGCATACCCACGAGGTGAATGATGATGAGTGGGGCGAAGCTCCGTAGGGCATCATCGGTAAACCGTGAATACGAGTAATTCGCCCCACTAAAGTAAACACATGAGAAATGTTAAACATCAAACTTTTATTGTTGGTTTCCGTGGTCCCTTCATTAACACCGCTTTGTGATCGGCGAAATGCAGGGAAAGCGGTTCTTGCATGGGTGTTACCTTGAAGTTGGCAAACACTACATCGATGCAAGTCCCCCTGATGGTGGTTGGTTTCGGGTGGTCAAACGATATGCATCTGAGTTCATATCTGATTGCCATGTGTTGCATCAACCAGTGCTTATTTGCGTCAGCAACGTCAACGTTGAAATCGCCGACGAGTAGAAACGGTCTGTTCCTGTCGTATTTACGCATTGCCTCGTCGATGAACGCTTTCACGTCTCCAGTGGAGACGTGAAATAACATCTCACATCTTTTCATCATATTTCATCATACTACAAGTATAGTTTTATAACATCTCGCATCGGCTGCTCAACAGTCACCTGTGAAGCGCCGGCGGTGGCCATTTCTCCTGATGTAGGGCTTGGCTGGAGAAGTTCCAGGGGGGATGGTCTCGGGACTAAGGCCTCGCAGTCGGCGACTGTAGCGGTGGACAGGAGTATCCACTGCAGGAACGGGTTGCGGGATCAGACTGGCAGAACCGCTTCGTGAAGGGGTGGTGAGCATCAGGCGTTGAAGTCCGAAGAACCGAAGACCCGAGCGTCGTCTTCCTCAGAGAAATCGTGGTTGCTGCTCGAGCTTCCCACCTCGTCGTCCTCGGTTATCTAGCCGGCCTTGAGCCGTGTTTTCATCATATACAAGTACCGCCATCTAGCGGACACTCCACGAACTAAACGAGAGGTGGCTACTACATACATACATCAGGGACGCACGACCCACGGCTTAAGGAGCTTCGCCCCTAAAAAGAGCTTTCCCTTACGGTAAACAGGCCGGCTGGTTGCGATTACTCTAGCCTGGAAATTTATTCCATTCGCCACAAAATCCCAATTAACATCTTCGAAGCTCAGGATCACAGGGTGTAAGAGCTTTCTGGTATCCACTAACAAACGGCGGCGTATGTTTTCACGCTGATCGGAACTGCTTGCAAGATACCAGCCTTGTAGGGAACATCCACTTAATGAACGATCACGATCGTTTGCATGATAACTGAGAGCTCTTTACATCTACTGCTACCAGTGGCGTAGCCAGGAATTTTGTTCGGGGGGGGGCTCGCATGTCAACACTATATATATATATATATATAGTATTAATGAGAACTAACAGACAAAGATGCCAAGGAAAGTATAGGGGAAGCTATTAGAAGTAATTGTAATGTAAATGTGAAGAAATGAAGGTGGACGAAAAGATAACTTGCCACCGGCAGGATCCGAACCTGCGACCTTCGAATAACGCGTCCGATGCTCTACCACTGAGCTACGGTGGCGGTCATCTCCCCGTCCACTTTATGGGGTATATATGTGTACATAAACGTGGGAGCGTCAGTCAGCGCCGCCTGTTGCCATTACGGCGAGTGTGGAACACTCTTTTTTGCCTGTAGGCGTCACGTAGTACGTGATCTTATTACGAGAGGGCAGCTGACTAGTAATCCCTCGCATGCGGGCGTTGTGTTTAGCTTCTGATAATCAATGCAGATGGTTTTAATAAGAATTAATGACAAAATTAAGGTATAGTTTACTTAAGATGTTTTTATGATGCAACATGTATAGGCCGATGCGTGATCGCTTATCAGTGGTTTGCATGATGAAATGATGTATGCTAGGTGTACGCGTTAGAGATAATTCGACATTGTGCCCATAAATGACACTTAATGCGCCATTTCCAGTTGCTATTTAAAATTTTCATCCACCTTTTTCTTAAAGGTCCTAGGGTGCTGATTGTGTTAAAAGCCCCTCACCATTACCGGACGGGCTTTTAATTAGAACATTCTCAGCACCTTCGGACAATTAAGAAATAGGGTGATGCAAATGTTCAAATCCCTCCGGAAATGGTGACTGAAGTGTCATTTATGGGCACGATGTCGAATCATCTCTAACGCGTACACCTAGCATACATAATTTCATCATGCAAACCACTTATAAGCGATCACGCATCGGCCTATACCTGTTGCATCATAAAAACATCTTAAGTAAACTATACCTTAATTTTGTCATTAATTATTATTAAAACCATGTGCATTAATTATCAGAAGCCAAACACAACGGCCTATTACCGTACTGCAGGCCATCGACTGCATTATAATTCTGCCCCTTGGGACTATGAAGCGGTTGAGTATAACCTGCCATATGATGGTCCAACTGGGAAGATACCTTTCCATAAAATTAGTACTATCGCCCTTTTTGGCGTTCTGTACAGCAGTATTACCAAAACAAGTGGCAAGCTTTTGTATGACTTGCATTATTCGCCGCCGAAAAGCCCCCCGCTAGAATCTTGCGCTTACCTGCTATGCAGTGAAGGCGAGGCAAAGGCAAACTTTCTACTACCTTGTAGTTGTTCAGCTGGAAAATTTTTTTTCTCCCTTAAAACAAAATCTACTCTTTTGAAACTTTCTGTATGTCTTGCCAACAGATCATACTATGCGACAATACATAAACGATATTTTTATTTAGACCGCTACATTGAGAAAATGAAGCCTCAATATGAGTCAAAATGCCATTTTTTCCAACTTTGTCACAATATTGTGGCAATGTTCTTGCTTCATACGCTCCCGAAGTATTTTCATCATTTATTATAGGAACCCATGAAACACATTATGTGAATATATTACTCGCGAAAAAAATTGTGCTTTTTATAAAATACGCTAAACATGTAGCATATTGCAATTTTCCGCCAAAACCAAAAATAAAGAAAGTTAAGACTAAAATGAATAAACTGTCATTGTCATGAAAGATCAGCGCCTTTAGATTATGGGAAAAATTGTTTCGTAGTAATTCCTCAGAACAGTAATTTTATACAAATTATTTAGCGCAACACAGTTTCACTTGGGTGCCCAAAGTTCGGAGCGCCCTCTAGGCAACACAAAATTTTTTTGCGAAAAATAACGCCTCAATAACTACTTATCACACTCACATATACCTGGCCAATTTTTTTCAGCAGGATCGGAGATGGTCGAAAATTGACCTGGTACATGATATGGAATGACCCATATATATATATATATATATATATATATATATATATATATATAATGCCCGCTTATCATTGCGGAGGAAACAATTAAGTGTCTTTTACATAGGGCTGCCCAAATGAACTAATGAAACTCTATGCAACTCTGGAAACGCAGTACATTCTTTGGGACCCATTCGCAGAAGTGAACGTTGTTTAAGTGGCATTCTAGCACTACCGAAACTTTGCATTTCACGCTTCATTCTACTGACATGACGTTGCTGCATCACATGTTTCCTGAGAAGAAGGCCCTCATAATTTTCCTCTCCAGCTGTTCACCTTGAACAATAGTTCCACCAGGATCTATCATGCACCGCAATCATGTATTTTTGCACTGGAAATAAATCTCGCTACGACTTTGGAATTTGAAAGCTTCATGTGGGAAAGTTCGTATATTTACGTTACAATAACTAGATCATTGAAGTTCAGTCATGTGAAAAAGCAATTTAGAAAACACAAATTTATTACTGACAATATAAATTATAATAAAAAATAATGCACTAAATTTAAACCTGGCTATATTCTGCTGTGCATTTGCATGCTCCTCTTTTTCCTCTCGTGTTTGGAGATCCATCTACATCATCGATCGAGAAGAATTCACTAAAACGTCACAATTACCTTAGTTTCGAGAACCTAATTGATCCAAATCTGTTGAAAACGGTGATCGAATCAATTTTTCATGCTGTGTGCGCATGTTTGTTTACCCGCTATACTTCGCACTGTTAGAATAAGCTCGCCCACGAAATCTGCCAGCTCATTATTGAAGAAAACAATAACGAAAAGCAGCGTTAAGTCTAGCCGACTTGCATACATATATGAGCTTTGTCATAGACACAGTGATCAAGTTTACCTTCTGGTAGTGCACATTGTAACGCAATACTACGCAAGTTTGTCTACCCGCCAGATAGCTTTATCCACCTTTCCACCTGACGTCCCACTAAAAATATACTGCTACGCTTGCTTAGTTTTCATGCAAATGCATGAAAACTAAGCAAGCGTTCACACTGATTGCGAACTTTAATAATGCGTGGTGCATGTATTGCTGAGATGAACTGCCGGTGAGCAAAATTATGACCTGTTTTTCTGACCGCAAACGAGTGACTAGAACCAGAAGTGAAATGTAAAGTTTCCTTTGGAATATAGGAAGCTACCTGATGCTACTTAGACGACGCGATGTTTTGCGAATGAGCCCCTATCATATTGCTTTGTTTCCAGAATTGTATAGACATCCATTCACGTGCTTTATGAGATACTAACTTTGTACGCAGGGCCTTTCAACACCACTTATCCCAAAACACTACGCTACTGAGTCACAAGACAACGTAGCTCGCATACACAGCTGTGGTTCTATGGAATACACAATAAATATAGATTTTGTTGACCTCGTGATACTCGCATTTATAAAAGACAAAAAAAGACAAAGCCAACAAAATTTTCAAAGCGCAAGCCACCTCAGTGGTACATTAGTTACGCTGCTTCACTGCTGACGCGAATGATGTGGATTCCATCCCGGCCACGGCGGTGGCATTTTTATGGAGACGATATGCTTGAGCCCACTGTAAGTGCGCGAGCCTCCTTGATTTAAGTGTTTGTTAAGGAATACAAGCGGTAGAAATTTTCGAAGTCCTCCACTACAAAGTGCCTGATAACCATACCGGGGTTCTGGGCACGTCGAACTCCACAAAGTATTATTAGTAGTAGTATTGCAAAACGCCGGGCTAACTGAGCTTGAAATAAGAGCGCGGTAGAAATGGAACTATTCTATCCAGATCATACATATGTGGCGCTTTTCTTCTAAAAAAGCCAAGTTCGCTTTAACTGAAACTGAAAAAAAAAAAAAAAAAAAAAAAAAAAAAAAAAAAAAAAAAAAAAAACGCGATTTTTCGCTACGGACAATACGGTCGGGCCAGCTCCAACATTTTTTTCGCCAGTGCGCTCATGTCACCAAAATACTTCAAATCTATATATTGCGGCTAAAATCTATGTAGCCTACTATCGTCAGTATTCCAGACTAAAATTTGTATTTGGCTTTTAGAGATTGTAACATTTCATTTGGGCTTGACTTAGCTCGTAAAAGAAGTGTGAATTGCAGCAAATGAACGATACAGCAATATTTTGCGACAAAATTATCACCATGCTTGTGCTTCCGTCGGTGCTGCCTTTTGTTGCATTGGTGTAATGATGATAATTAGACTTGTAGAGCGAGTGGTTCTACCAGGGAAAATGCGTACCATTCTGGACTGCCGGCAGCGTTTTGTCGTTCTTGGCATCTTGAGGGCCCTTGGAAAAATGCTTGTTTGTTTGTTCGTTCGTTTATTTATTTGTTTGTTTGTAGCCTGAAAACTGTTTCAGCTCTTCTTCGGCTTCTTCTTAGCTCATTTGATTTCACGCCGTTTCGGATCACTTCTTCTTCAAGGAATAAAGCGGTGCCCAATATCTTCATTTCCGTTGTCTTCTATTTCAAATATACCGTCTCGGAGTGAACGAAGGCCATGATATGCAGCGCAAAGGTTGTCGAATGAAAGCAATATAGGAAAACTAGGACCCAAATGAAACAGATTGGACCCGGTCACGTTGGTTGTTTTGGTCGGGTTTGTTGAAGAAGTACTGATTTAATGGATCTGACTCAGTTTGATCCAAGCAGATAAAGAATTTCGCTGACTTTTTAAAATTCAGAGCTGCCTTTTTGAGTTCACGTTACGATGAAGAATTGTTCCATTTTGATTGCAATTCTTTTAAAAGAGAAATATACTTTGGCACGTTTTACGCTCCTGTGAAATTTAGCCCTTTTCTGATTTGGTTCTTCAAGAAAAAAAACGACACATGTATAGCACAAGACAGTCATCATGCTTTGGCCGAAAAAGGGCTGTGCGAAGCACTATCACCGTTAGAAGGAAGTAATTTTGGCAAAGCAGGATTGCTAGTACATTAGAGTCTCCTTAGCAGCGTCATTGATGTGGATTCGCTTTTCAGACAGAGAAAAAAAATTGGGTGTGTTCCAAAGATTGACCTCAAAAATGTCAGCTCACTGGCAACACTGAATACAGTAGAACCTCGTTGATACGTTCCCGCTTAATACGATTTCCCGGCTCCTACGCTCGAAATCGCGAAAACTAAAAATGCCCCCATAGAGCTATGTGTTAATACGTTCCGCTTAATACGTTCCCGGAAAATACGATTATTCGGCAGCAACGTTCGGCATAGCGGCAAACTGCGGTCGTATGATACGTTCCGCGGGCAAAAATTCTCATTCAGGTGTGCAAAAGACCGCTCTCACGTGCTTGTGAAGCGCCAAGTGGCAGACTGCCGCCGCGCGGCGACGGCGGTTTCTTTGCTGCGTTCAATTGTCACCCCCCCCCCCTTTCCCACACAGAGACCCGTCTGAGCCGTCAGTCTTCAAACGGTTTTCAAAAAATGCCTGTTATTTTCTCTAGCACAGTGGTTTTCGCGATTTAGCGCGGCCTTTAAGGCTGCCGGATCATCGGTACGCAGTTGCTGCCGGCACTCGGCCTCCCGGGCCTGTTTTTCATGCCCGGACTGCACAATAGCCCGGCGAATGCGAGCTCTCACGTTTCCACAGTCGGCGCTCTGCTATAGTTGTCCGTGGCCTACCCATGTGCAGGTTTTCCACAGCGCGCGTGCTCTGCCGCTCTGCGCTACAGCTGTGACGAGATCGACGTTACTCACAACGCAGCCAATGGCGCGCGTGGTTGTATAGTTGTCCGTGGCCTACCCATGTGGAGGTTTTCCACAGCGCACGTGCTCTGCCACTCTGCGCCACGGCTAGAGTGTTCTAGTACACTCTACCACGGCTGTGACGAGATGGACGACGTCACTCACAACGCAGCCAATGGCGCGCGTGGTTGGGTATGACGCTGAGAACGACGTAACTGATATCGCAGCCAATGGAGACCACTCTGACACCGATGCTGGAATGCAGGCCGGGCCCTGTGCGAGGCTGGCGAGGCTGCACGTTGCTCAGTATAGTTCGCGATTCGAGACGGTTGCGGTGGTTGCGGCTAGCATGGCGTCGAGGAAGCGCAAGCCCTTGTCGATTAAGGAGAAGCTGAATATCCTGGCGGTTGTCGACAGGAACCCGAAGAGGAAGCGAATCAACATAGCGAATGAACTTGGACTGCCAGCGTCTACTGTGAATACCGTGGTGTCGAAGCGGAAAGAGATCGAGACGAACGCCTTGGTATTCAGCGGTGCAACAAAGCAAGCCCGTGGAGCCCGCCATGGGGAGCTGGAGGAGGCGCTATTGAAGTGGTTTAAGCAAGCACGGGCCTCCGGAGTTAACTTTGATGGCAGCGTGCTTAAGGAGAAAGCGCTCGAAATTGCCGATGTTCTTGGCATCGATGACTTCACCGCCTCCAACGGCTGGATAAGTCGCTTCCGAGCGAGGCATGGCATCGCCTACCGACAGGTGAATGGGGAGGCAGCAAGTGTGAATCCAGCCGACGTCAGTAACTGGTTATCACTGCTCCCCACCATAATTAATTCCTATGATCCACGCGACGTTTACAATGCGGATGAGCTAGGCCTTTTTTTTTCGTGTTCAACCTAGCAAATCGTTGAGCATGAAGGGCGAGTCCTGCCACGGTGGAAAGGTCAGCAAAGACCGAGTAACTGTGTTGCTTTGTTGCAATGAAGACGGCAGTGACATGATGAAGCCGTGGATGATTGGAAAATCCAAAAACCCGACATGCCTGCGGAACATCCCTCGTCTACCTTGTATCTACAAGAATAACACGAAGGCGTGGATGACCTGCGAGATTTTTGAATGCTTCCTGCGTTACCTCGACGGACGCCTGGGATGCAAGGGGCGCAGTGGCGTGCTGTTTTTGGATAACTGTGCTGCCCATCCGAAGGACACGTCATTCCTTCGCAACCTTCGTGTTGTGTTTCTACCTGCCAACACGACTAGCCACTTGCAACCCCTCGACGCTGGTATCATTAAGAATGTGAAACATTTCTATCGGAAATGTATTGTGCGACGCTTCCTTGCTCGCGTGTCACGTGGTGATGACCCCGGGAAGTTATCGCTTCTCGACGCGATGCACTACTTAAACACTTCTTGGGAGACTGTGACGAGTGAAACGGTTAACAACTGTTTCAGGAAGTGTGGTTTTCGGCGTCAGCTTGCATCGGAGGATACAGAGCGCAGCGAAGACGACCTTGTGGCGTGCGCGTCTGACATCGACGACGACGACATCAATGAGGAGTTCCTCTCCACCGGCGCCGATGCACCCTTCGCCGAGTTCGTCTCGATAGACGACAACGTCCCGACTTGCGAGCCGCAAAGTGTCGCCGAGATTGTCGCGGAGGTGGTGGGGGGGCGACGCAGCGGAGGAGGTGGGGGACGAGGCACCGGAAGATAGTGGCGAGAACGAAAGCGTGCGCCGACCGGCTAACTTCGCCGAAGCCCTTGCTGGACTGGAAGCTTTACAAAGCTTCTTTTGCACGAAAAACAATGAAAATGTGGACAAGGGTTTGCAATGTGTGCAGAAGGAGCTTTTTTTGTCCAAAGGTGAGAGGCAGCAGCAGAAAATTACAATGTTTTTCAAGAAATAAATGTTTTTTGCCCTTACACCTCTATATGGACTTGTCAGCCTCAATTTTTTCTGGATTCGGATCGTACGTTTTCCCGGATCGTACGTTTATTTTCCGCGTTTTTTTCGAAAACGTATCAACGAGGTTCTACTGTACATCAGAGCAACTTTGAGGTCAGAGTGGTCAGTTAAGGAGTGAATCAAGGGTGCTCTCCCCCTGCCCTTACTTATCCACTGGGGGGTGATGCACCCCCGCTGATCGGCGTACCCTAGCAGCCCAAATTAGTAGATGCCTCTTGTTCAAAGAATATAGTGCATTGCCGGGACAAAACACGCGGCCCGCGGACCCCTTGCTAGCGGCCCGCGCCTTCATACAGCATAGCCTTGCGAGTGTGCTAAATAGTATTCGCATTATTTTCTCGCCTACTACGTATAATTGCTCTTTGTTCAGGCAAGCTACAGAGACGGGGCTGGTCTCAAGTGTTTTGTGCGTGTGCGCGAGGCACCCCATGCGCTTATGATAAGTTGCAATATCACCATGAAACGAAAACTCTATAGTTCACAATCGGCGTCCAGATTTTAGTCATTCTGAAAATCGGTATCCATGTTTTCCGAGACCTGACGTCAAATACCCTTCTGAAATGACTCATGCAGCAAAGGATTTTTTTATTATTTCAAGAGGCAACGTTTGGTGACATTTTGATTCAAACTCTCTGCCACCCCCCCCGCCCCCCTCACCATCTTCACTGTCCTCCCAGCGTTTGTGGGACTAAATTTCATTACTGCGGCCCGCTAGTTGAGGTTTGTTGGAGGCCCCTTCTATATATCTTAATCCAGAGCGTCCTGCATGTCAACAATTGCTACTCCTTCGCGGTGACACGGCTAAAATGGCAATACAATCCACTACGCCTTCTTTTGCAGAATATTTCTTACGGCATCATGCACTGCACAGGCATATGCAGGATTGCCAGGGGTCCGCAATTTTCACACCGAAGTGTCTTTCCGACTGCGAAAAGCAATTTTAGAAAAAATGCAGGACGATTTCCGGCGCAGCTAGCTCTTTTGGTCGGCGATGCATCACAATACGAAAAAATTTCGGGGGGGGCTGGAGCCCCATAAGGCCCCCCCCCCTGGCTACGCCCCTGACTGCTACCAGCTCTACGGCTACTCATGCTTGTTACTTGCCACGCAGCGATAGCAAAAACGCCATATCAGGCGCTAACGCACGGCATGCGCTACAACGAATGCGGAACTGCGCTGCGTAGTCACAGAACACCTAAATAACAGTGCGCGATACGATGTGCCGTGGTTCATGGTTCTCGCATGCCATGCATCAGCAGGATGCTCTCCGATTTCGTCACTCCGCAGTCGAGGAGAGCAACGAGGTGCACCCTTTCCCCGCAGCCGCAGGGGCCACGTGGTTTGAAAAATGTAGGCTTGTGTGAATAGTGAATTTTATGTTCAAAGCGAATAGTAGTTTTGGTTGAAAATTTTCGAATTGAATTCGAATAGTATATATCACATATTATAAAGAAAAATGGGCATATTTGTCATGACCTAACTAACAAACACAATACTTTCTTAAAAATTGAAACAAGACCTGTGCAAATGCCATTTTTTGGTTCAAAGGAAGTGGAAGCAACTGTGAATAGTAGCAGGATTTGACTTTCGGTAGAATGAAAGTGATTAGCTCTAAAATATGTTAAGTTTAAAAATTTACTGTACTTAGAGCATATAAGCCGGTTAACAAGCTTTTAAGCTTAAAAAATGGTGAATCGATGTGAGGGTAATATGTTCATTTAACCTTGAAGTGGCGCTTCGCGGCAGTGCGGATTTCCCCTGGGATAGATGTTTTCCCGGCTTAGCACTCCTTTACTGCAGTGAAACCACCTTTACAGGGGAAAGGTTGTATGCAAACTAGTAGACATTTAGATAGGTGCCTTCACGGCTTAGCACCTCTCCACTGCAGTGAAACCACTTTGAAAGGGGTCACATGCAGCCTAGTGTACACCAAAATTTCGAATACTTTGAAATTTTTCATAATTTAAATTCGAATCGAAGCGAATTCGAATACTGTAATATTCGCAGAAGCCTAGAAAAATGTGTTCACAAAATATCAAGCCGGCGTTACCGAGACTTTAGTTCCCTTAAAATGAAATTACAGCGAATTTCCCTGATGGGAGCACAATTTCCCCGAGTTTTCCCATACTATCAAAAATCCCTGAGAATTCCCGGTCGGTAGACACCCTGACATTGCTCGAATGGAATGGCGGAAGGAGCAGTAGAGGAAGCCAAGAAGCTTTTTAAGCGGTGTCGTTTCGGCACAATTGAATTTTGCGCTGCTTTGCTTGAGTGGAGGAACTCTCCTCGCGACTCTTCTTTAATAGCCCCAGTGCAAAGGCTCATGGGCCGGCAGACAAGAACGCTCCATCCGGTGCCAATCAGCCATCTACAGCCACAAACAGTGCCACTCCAGGCTGCAATGATGGCTTCAAAGACATCAGGCTTTGTAAACAATGCCATTTCAACAACAGAGGTACACAGCCCGTTTCAGAGCTGTGCACTGGCTCGACCGCAACAATGTACAAGGGTCAAGGTCCAGCCGAGACCCCTCGAGCGTATGGTTGCAACAGAGGATGGCTTCAGCGAACTGCTTTGTCTGAAGACCACGTGACACCATTTCTGCAAGACGAAGGCACCCTCGTGCCATCCCACTCCACCGAAGCCAACGCAAGCATCAACCGCCACTAAGATTCCCAGCACCAGAGTTCTTGACATTTTCATGTTCAAAAGAAAGAAAAGGAAAAGGGGACATAGCGTACAATCATGCACACGCACTTAGCCAGCTGGTTGTGTATATTCCTTGAATATTTCATGTCCCTTCTTTGATGCACCATGCTCAGGGACCTCCAAAATACGGAATACAATACAATATGGCAGCACCAAAGAGTGCTTCAAGTACAATTGCTAAGGAAAAAAGAAAAGAAGAGAGAGAGAAGTGCACGCCATCTGTCATTTAGGGTACGTCGTCGCCACCCTTGAAAACGGTATTTTTTTTTTCAAATAAGGCGAACTTCAAGTTTTATATTTTAAGAATATACAGACATTCAGAATTGTTTTGCAGCAAAAATGACGTCTCTATCTGGTTCTGTTCGACAGTTATGTTGGTTTTTACAACTACCGGTAGACCTCCCTGAAAGCGAAAGATATTTTGGTAAAACGAAACCTACATTTTAATCAGTAAAACATAGTTATGTTTGTGCCCAAGTTCGCAGGATACATTTAGATTTGTTTGTGGTGAAGTATGTCAAAGCTTAATAAAATTGAGCAATGGTAATCGCGGCCATTTTTTATTCAAGTCGCACTAATTGCCGCATCGGGGCACACAAAGTGACACCATGTTTACACTGCACCGACTTGTTGTACAGTCGAGCCCGTTTATAACGAACTTGAAAGTGTCGCGAAAAGTGGTCGTTATATCAGTAGTTCGTTGTATATGGACTCGCCCTTAAAAACGTGCACTTAGCGACCAAACCGTTTTCTTTTTCTGCGTACTTTTAATAAAAAGTGCTAGCAACCCCTCCGGTGACAAGTTAGGCCTTTTCCCGTGTTAAGCGACACCCGCTGCGTGTTCACGAGTGAATTAAACCACCTATGTAGTGAACTGATGCCGTTTTACTAAAGCACGGTACCTCCATGCATGTGGAGCCGATCATCCCTGGCTAGTTGCGTGCAGCGCGTCACCTACTCGGCTCACGGCGTTATCGCCGGGCCGTTTGCTGGCTTCTGTATGCGCGCGTTTGTGCGTTCTTCGTGCATGCTTCACTCCGGACCATGTACGGGTGCGGCGAATAGCCTGTTTGTTCAGCACGATGAAGACGAGCATATTGCAAGCAACGCACGACGCGGCGACAGCGGACTTGCGAACGGCAGCATCGCGCGCTACAGACAGCAAAAGTTTTCCACGCACATTCTTTTTTTTTATTTAAAAAAAAAACTATATTCTGATGGCGTCTGTGCTTGCCGACACAACCTAGACGCTTGAGCAGTGTGGTGAAGTACATGCTGTCGAACTTTATAGACAGACTCGTAAGGCTTTTGGTTCATTGGCGGTTTATAACATGGAGAGTATAATAAATAATTGACAAATTGTGCTACAATTGCAACGGTGCGCTCAACGAAATTTTGTGATGATGAAAGGCTTGCATTGTATTTAGACAGGTTCTCTAAATTGAATTTTTGCAGAGTCGAGAAGCAGCACCGATACAACGAGATAGCACACCACCGTGGTTTCCCAACATGCCACTGTAGCGGCTGAAATTGCTGATAAATGCTGGCTGTTAGATGGTATTAAAACTCGAGTGCCCTGTATGGAATCTTTTGGAGGTGAGCACAAATAGCACTACATCTTTTTTATAAACTAACCTAGCCCCAGAAATTCTAATTACAAAATGCAGTGCTAACTGTAATTTATGCAATCAATCATATAATAGACTGCCATCTCACAAACACTTGTGGTTGTACAGATTATTAGATTTTTTTCTGGCTCCTTAACATTGTCTTTTTGCCTGACTTGACGATGTAATTTCATAGTATGGGTAGTTGGCACTCTTTGGTGCCAACTACCTCCCTCCCCCTTTCTGGCCAGTGAACTCAATATGTAGATTTTATGGTTGAATTGAATCTAGGCATGTAATGGGGCGCTGAAATAAATCTTGCGTATGTGAACCTGCCATCTTGATTAAGACAAATATTTATACTGTATACGTGGCAACCTTAGCTTTCACCCCCCACCCCCCCCTCCTAGGCGTCGCTGTTTGTGTCAGTACCTCCAGCTCTCGTACAAGCTGCCAGCTTACATTACTTCGCGTGCCTCCATGTGTTAGCACTAAGCTAAAGTTTACGGCAGGGCACGTGCTTCGGTGTAGAAGTAACCATTTACGAGACACTGTGTGCATGGCTTTGCAGCTGGGCAAAATGGTCCCAACTGGCGGCAAGTGCGAGTTACTGCTCATCACCATTAGCCCAATCGAATAATATTCTGTGTGGAGTACGCAGCAGGTGGCCCTGGGAGTTTTCTTACAACTACACAGCTCTCGCCTGTCGGCTTCAATGGCCACTAAAATTACGATGGTACTTGTTTCATTCGAGCACCTGCCATATTTTTCTTCTCTCCGAAGGATTGCAAAAATAATGTCTTGGCGCACGATCGGTGCAATTTATGCGATTTCTGCCGAAATGTAGCAGGATGTAGCAGGTTTCACCTCTTCGCGCAATTGGCGCAGCAATCACATCACTGGGTCTCACAACCTTCCAATGATGTATATAACACGTCTCGAAAACTTCTTTCTTGTTTTTCTCAAAACATCATTTTTAGTTGTTTTTTCTTGCGCCAAAAGTCATAACTTTTGAATGATCCAATATTTTTTTATGAAACTTCTCATGCCTTTTTATGGAACATTAGTCTATACAATGAACTAGAGTAATTGAAAACCACCAATAACTTTTGATGTTATAAAGTCTCGACTGAAATGCAACCATCTGAAATTACACAATTTTGTGTTTTTCGCCCATAGTATACTTAAAGGGGTACTGACACAAAAACTTTGGTCTCGCGTTTTTTTGCTGCAATGTGTTGCTAGGGGCCTGTTAGTGATAACACGGCACCTCGTTTGCTGCAGCGCGCGACAGATATTTAATTACAGGCTCCTCATTACCGACCAGTTTCAGTTTCGGTTTCAGAGAGCTCGAAAAACGACAAGCCGCCAGGTGCAACTATCACCACCTAGCGTGCGCAGCTCTCGATCACGTCAGCACACAGAACTGTGACGCACTTCCGCACGGTCTGCATCAAGAAGTCCTTTCGAATAGGAAACGGGACAGAAGTGTCGCCAAACACAAAGCTTTCAACGCGTGCGCCGCGGCCACGGACTCGCGACCAGCCGCCGAGAAGTATAGACTGCTGGAACAAACGCGGCAAAAGAAAATGGCCGCTATGACGTCATCATAACTTGTTGCAGCGTGGTCACGTGAGGGAAGTAGGGAGGTCACCGAGGGTCACCTCTGATGGTGTTACCGCGAGGGAGCTACCGCGAGGGAGTCGATCGCTCACGCAAACTTCAAAATTAATTTAAAATACCTTCTAAACTATATTCGCTGTTGATATTTTGCAGATGATGTACACATGTTCACGGGAATCGAACCCGCAGGCTGTCTCGGCCGCAAAATTTTGTGTCAGTACCCCTTTAATATTGATGACAGCGCAAAGATCCTAGTTCATTGCACAGCCTGGATGTACGGCTACATCGCTGCCACGCGATCTTCATTTTGTGTCAGAGGATCGCTAGTTATCACCATTCGCGTGATGGGCACATTTTGGGTAATTTTCGTAATTAAATTGTGATTAGTTGCACTTTTCTTGCCCAACATGCTTGAAGTGTCTTTTTAAACAGCCTTTTTTAAGGCAAACAGAAAGCCATCCGTTTAGAATCAAAATCTAAAAAGATTTCCAAAAAGGTGGCAACATACCTTCAAAAGCAAAGGCACATGCATGCAAGATCTATGAGATTGCAACATGCTGTTCATAAGCAATGGCGTGGTGCATGTGCTCACACTCAAGTTCCTCCACGCCTGAGCATAAATGCATGACTTGAGAACTCTTGTGGGCAATACCCGTGCACATACTGTGTGAGGCGGCGCGTTTGTATCGAATGTAAAAATTGGTTCGCAACAACCTAGCTTCATTTAGCACGCTGTGGGCTAATGGCACTTGGTCACGACCACCAAAAATTTGTCCCACTCTGAAATTTGAGCTGGCATCGATCACTTGGATCCTACTTGCATAGAATTCAACATCACAGCCCACTCTGAGCAGCGCCCGAGATTCCATTGCCAAGCCATGAGAGTGGAATGGACACGATTGCATGGATTACTGCTGCGTGTTACACCTGTACTTCTTTGTTCTTGGCTTCCATGTGCAACTATAATGAAGGATTAGGTGGTGTAGCATCAAACCGTAAATAGGGTCGCCTGCCACAAAACAGACTCAACTTTGTTTTATTAGCACTGCTCAGGGAGGCATTCAGACATTTTCTGCAGCTCCATTATTGAAAAATTGAACTGGCTGCAAACAGTACCATGCATAAGGTGTTGATTTTCAGTATGGTGAAATTCTGATACAATGAAGCAGCAATTTCACTGGTTTACCTGTATGCTGACCACATGCGATAAACCACTCACTTGTTCATACATTGTGCCACCTCGTCTGCATGTGAGCACACGCACTGACCTGAGCAATCCGTAGAACCCGCTAGGGTGCAGGTCGGTGATGCAAACCTTGTCCTTTTCGGGCAGACTGCCAAAGAACATGGTGCCGAAGACGTCGTTCCTCATGGCCAAGAACTGCTTGTGTGCTCGGATGGTCCTGGTGAGCATGTACCTCTCGGACTGCACCACAAACTCCACGTCTGCAAACACAGCGCTGTCCAGGTACTTCTCCAAGTTGATCTGCATGCACACAATATGCTTAATGGCTGTGCCTCCTTTGAATGGCATGTATGCTAATGTGCTTTTAGTGTGCCTGAATGAGCCCACTCGTGGACTGTGCATTTAAGGTACCTTGTGAGTGAGTATAAATGTTTTGCTGTACAGCAGTCGTAATAAAAGTTATGGCAATAAAATTTGCAAGGTATTTTAAAAAAGGTAGACGCAGCTTGCATTAGAGCTCAAAATTATATGGACGAAGGAAACACAGCGCCAACCGGAGCAAAAATATATTCTTAAAAAGACGTTTCAGCTCCCACACGGGAGCCTTGTTCACCCAGCCAGGCGGGTTTCCGCCAAACTCTCGACTTCATAAAGCTCAAAATTATAGTTCTGTTGTGATGTGATTTTAGTTTCAGTTTCATTCTGTTCTTTTTTTTTTACCCGAGAGGGGGGCATTGTGTATGTGTTTCTGTCCTGTATATATGTCTGTGTCCTTAGTAATAAAGCAGATTCGAGTCCATGTTTCGGACTGTTCATGGTCGCTCTTCAGACACAAGTTCCAAATTGTGATTGGTATTTCTTATTTTTGTTTTTCTACATATGTTCCTTTTTGATAAGGTCTGCCATCTGTGGAGCTTGCAATATTGCGAAAAGGTAGCTACTAATGCATTACAGAATTAGAGCTAAAGTTGTGAGCGTACAACAAAAATGAGATAGTTTTTTTTTTTACATATGTCGACGTATCATAATTACCACTCATGAATGTTTTTTTTTTAACTAAAAATATACAAATGCACCTAGGCTTTGATTCTAACACCAGTTATGTAAATGCCACTCATTAACAAATGTGAAAAATTTAGTTTGCTTACGCCCGCTATTTCTCAAGAAAAAAGTACATAAATTTCAAAAATGTTGTTTTCAGAAAAGCACAGAAATAATGTAGGGGCACAGGCCCACTTCCTGTCAACGTCTCAAAGAAAAAGGACCAAAAATTTGTTTTGAAGCCACGAGTGCCCAAGCGCGATATATTTTCTGAAAGATATAAAATTCTCTATCAGGTGATTGCAAAATCCCAAGATTGAATTTTCTGACCAAAGCAAGTCTTACCTTACCTTAACATCTTAAAGGGACACTGAAATGAGAGAGAGAAATAAATTACTCTTTCAGCGTTCCATTGTGATTAATTCTGCCTTCGTACTGTGTGACAGTCCACTAACCAGAATTCCAGCAGGCAAGGATGAAACATTTTATTGGGCGACCTTGTGCCCAGAAAGAAAAGAAGTGATGCACTCAGTGCAACAATGACTGCGCCTCCAGCTCAATCTACACTTGTCGATCGTCTAGTAATCTGATCATCTGCGAAGTGCATCATCTTTTATATATCAGTCACCAAACCATCCAGCGTTACCGCTGGTGCTCGCCTAAGCCTAAACAATCGCAAAGCTTCCCACACATTGCAGTTTTAATTCGTGACATGAGTGTGAAATAACAAATTTCAAAGTCTTTTTAAGTACTTTTGCCAGATAGGCTAAATGAAATTTTTTTAAACTTGCTATGTTAAGACTTGGTGCCCTCAGAACACAATGTAAATCATTTTTATCAACAAACAGTTATGTAAGCCCTAGCAGACGTCATCAAAATCTACGACATCACAGAGACCTTGTGCAGGAAGCGGAGTCCTCACTGGTATTTTGTTTTAAGTGCGGGGCACTTGAAGGGGTTGGGCTGTCATATGCTGTCGTCGTCGCTTGGCGTAACGCAGGCAAAACCACATATACAGGGGAGGAAGTGGGCCTCAGTCTTTTGGTGCAGCGCAAGGAGCAGGGATAATGCGATTTTGGAGCAGCTTTGGAGTGGTAAAAGTGGAGTTTTGGAGTAGCTTTGGAGCAGTAAAAGGGGAGTTTTGGAGAAGGTTTGGAACACCAAAAGGTATGTTTTGGAGCAGATTTCTAGGGTCACGCATCACTGTTATCTAAACTTTTTTCTTTCTGGTAAACACAAAACATTCCAGTGGTCTTTACTAAACATTCAATACTGATGAGGCGACCAGACTTACCACAAATTGATATATATATATGCATGCTAAACATTAAAACATCAAAGCTGAAAGCACAGTAACTCAAAGAAAACAAGACATAAGCGATGCTTTGGAGAGCTACTAGACCTCAGACAAATGAAAAATGTGAACGTTAAAATGCTGAAACGTTCAAAAATGTAAAACACTGCATCTCACATGAACAGCAACTGAAGACTAGAGACGAGCTAATAAAAGTTACTTTTAATTTAAACCCAATAAGAACATAAAAATGAATTTAAAAAACTTATGCTCCGGTCATTAAAGCCCCACAGTCGTCACGAGAACCTCGAGGAAAATAAAGATACGCATTGCGCTTGCCGCGGTGTTGCTAGGTGATGGCGCCGAAAGTTTTTTTTCTTTTTTTCTTTTTTGCGAAAGCAATTATATGGACACTCTCAATGTGCAGTGATGCTACCGAGGTCTTCTGATTTGGAGCAATTTTTGGAGCAGCAAAATTTTCATTTTGGAGCACTTTGGAGCAGCAAAAATTTCCATTTTGGAGCACTTTGGAGCAGGTAATTTAGCATCTGGGAGCACTCTGGAGTGCTCCCAGATGGAGCGACTGGAGCAGCTATGTAGTGCCCTCTAAAAAACACGGCAAAAAAAAAAAATAAAACTCTCTGGGTACCTATGCATTCGCCTAAGACGACTCGAAGGCGACAGCCATTTTGTTTTTATTGCGATAGCAATTATATGGACATTCTGGACTTTTGCCGCCGCCGTCATGTTTTGTGTAATGTCCAAATCGATAACATCCCCCCCGCGCATCGTACGTTTTACACTCGGGTAAAAGCGCGCGAGCGGGGGCGACGAACGCGGCTGAAGCAGAGATAAAGAGAGCCGACCTATCTCCGTCGCACGGAGGCCGCATCCGATTACATCACCGCGCGTGCCAGGCCTGCCATCGATTGCTACTCAAACAGAAAGGAACGCCCCACCCGCCTTCAAAGAGCATGACAGCTAGAACGCAAAGGGAAGGGCGGTGGGGGGGTGGGGGGGTTGTCTCGCTAGAGCAGCAACACTGAACTTTTACTTTAAGGGCGTGGTCGCAATCGCTGGCGCGCGCTGTTTCCGCAGGCACCACAAACGGCTCGTATACCCTTCTACGTGTTGTGCTATCAACGCGTACAGACAGTGCAAAAAGTGCTTCTCTCCCTGGAGCGGCCACTGAGCCTAGATCCGCAAGGCGGCAATACCATCGCCGCGCCATTTTGGAGGTCCGTTCGTACGCACCGTTCGTGCTGCACGTAAATCGGCGTGCAAGAGGTGTTCCGGAGGTCTCTAGTCATCCAAGTCGCCGTACGGGTCTCGAACACAGCGCGTGCAGAAAGCTTTTGCGCGTGCGGCGAGTGCGCGGACTTTCAAAATGGCGACCCCGCCGCTAGCGCTTCTCGCGGATGACGTCAAGCCTTACTGCGTATAACAATACAATTTGTTGGTATCGCATTCACTGCTTCGAGCTTAAGCGAAACTAACAAATTGTATTGTTACACGAAGCAAGGCCAGCAGCTATATTGGACCCGATCTCGCGTAACTAAACAGAACGCTGGTTAATGGAAATATGGCCACTCCAGGTGCCGAATCGGTTTTCGTGTTGTCAGTTCTTTAAACGCGAAGTAAGCGTTGAAAGCACAGCAAGATTACGAGCAGTCTCACCATGCCTCGAGATAGCGCGCGCCAGCGACTGCGCCCTTCGAGCGACGCAGCCCCCCCAGAACGAAGCGATGAATGCGATTTTCAAAAAATAATTAGAGGGAAAACACACGGCAAATTCAGACACGCACACACCCAGGCACCAAACACGCACCCGGGTGTGTAGGCGTGTGTGAATGTGCCGTGTGTTTGCCTTCTAATTATTTTTTGGAAATCAGCAACCAACTAGCCCAACAACGAGTTCGTTTACTATGAATGCGATACCGTGATTTTATAATTTTTTTTTAACCATCAGCTATCGATCCTGGAAAGCGAGGGGCGGAGGTGTAACGTTGTATCTATTCCTATGGTGTTCCCAGATTTCATTCCGCGATGTCCAGAAATAGACGTGACAAACATTCTGGCGGCACGCGTGCAGTTATTAGTGAAAATTGCTTTAATTACGTGCAGTGCTACTCTTGAAACGAGGTATCAGCAGCGTTTCTGGAACGGACGACGTCCGCCGATGAATCGCCGCCACACTTACACGCTACCGATTGGCCAAAACGTCACGAGCCTCTGCGGAGAGCGTGTTTTGCCGTTGGGCCGACTTGCACAACAGAACCTGCATCGGCACCGAGCATAGCATCGTGGATTACTGGGGACGCATGCGCGACCACTGTTATTCAGCGGAATAATTCTTGGTACGTGCATGGTTGTGATTTTGGCCGCCCCGAGAACACGCTGCAAATGCTGGTGATATACCCCCCCCCCCCCCCCCCCCGAAATCCGAGACTTAGGCGCAGTTTGGCGCAATTTCCGTTGATATTATCAGGATGGCGCAGTAAATCTGATTTGGCGCACTTTGGCGCAGTTGGCGCAGGAGTGGAATCACTGAATGTGTTTTTGCCGTCGCTGTCATGTTCCGTCTAAAGTATAAGTTGATAACATCCCCTGCGCATTGTATGTTCTATCCGCGGGTAAAAGCGCGCAAGCGGGGGGCGACAAGCGCTGCTCAAGCGCTGCTCAAGTGCAGATCAAATGAGCCGACCCATCTCCGTCACTCGGAGGGCGCATGTGATGACATCCCGCCACGTGACAGACCTTCCGTGGAATGTTCAAGCAAATACAAAACATGCCACCTGTCTTGAATGAGCATGAAAAGACATGAGGGAGGGGGGGAAGGGTTCGTTCGAGTAGCAGTGAGTTTTTTGCAACACCACTGCCGTCTTTACAGTTTGACTAACAGCTTCACTGTTAAAAAATAGTCACATAATGAGGTCTGCACACAAACGTCAACTTAACAAGATTTATGCATTTTGTTCACATGGCGCAAGATACAGTAGAACCTCGTTGATACGTTCCCGCTTAATAAGATTTTCCGGCTTCTACGCTCGCAATCGCGAGAACTAAAAATAACCCTATTGGGATCGTATGATTCGGATCGTACGTTTTCCCGGATCGTACGTTTATTTCCCCCTCGTTTTTTTTTTTTTTTTTTTGGAAACGTATCAACGAGGTTCTACTGTACATGCATGGTGTTAAGTTCACACATTGTGCGAGCACCATGCATGAACTGAAATACGACGTGACTGAACTACACGAGATATGGACGCGGCTGCGTCCTTAGTGTATCCAACGCATGTTGCTTGGTCGATGATAAGACTCGGCTAAATTTGGCATTGTGCGCACAAATTGCCGTTTATGCGCAGCTTGGCGCAGCAGGTCAGAATGGTGCAGAATGGCACAACTGGCGCAGCACTTCCACCGCCGCATATAGCACAGCCAGCTGTTGCATATGGAGCGCGTGCTCGCGCCAGAGAAAAGTAATCTTCCTCTTGTTCTTCGAGCGCATTGATAATGATATTAACGGAGGCAAAACTACCTATAGCATAGCCAACTGTAGGATATTGAGTGCGCGCTCGCAGCAAAAAGAAATCTTCTTCCTCTTGTTTTTCGAGTGCCTTCGTGATAATATATATTGCGAAAATTACTACTATGGCTGGGGAAACGCGACAACACAAACCACGTATGAAAATTGAAAGAGGAAGCAAGCGAGAAATAAACAGAGAGAGAAAAGATAGGAAGAAAAATGAAATAAATAAAAATAAAGAGGGAAAAAAAGATAAAACTGGAGAAGAGAACAAAAAATAAAGAGAGAAAAACACGCCATATCCACGAAGTGAACGATGATGAGTGGGCGAAGCTCGATCCTTTTCATCCATGGCATTGGTGTTCTCACTTGCAAAGCATTTTCTCATGGTAAGAGTGATGCTTTCGGTATTGCAAAGCTGCAATTTATGTACACGAGAGAGTGTTAATCAACTGCAACTTTTTCTTTAGTGTTGCCTTTTCAAATTCAATTTATTCAGTATTTTTCTTGCAGAAATTCCGGAATGATAAATGCAAGTAAAGAGCAAAAAACTGCTACGTTAGCACAGCTTGATGACGTTCCTACCCATTTTTCCTTGGCATGGATATCCACAAGGTACAGCTACCAACAATTTCTACGTTGTTTAAAAACTTCAGGAAATCGGAAAAAGCAATGCTCACAACAGAGTCAGGCTTACAAGGAAAAAGCAAGAAAAGCAAAAAAAAACAAGCATACAGTCAACAATGATGCAACAACACGTTTTTAAGCAGCTAACAATAGTACAGAAATTGATCATGATAAGCATACAGCAGAAAGTGCCTGAAAAGCCAAACTCAGGGAGAGATACAAAAGAACAATGACAACTGAAATGGTACACACGACTGCTAGGATAAAAAACCAAGCTACACTGTAGGATACGTTACATAGATGAGCATTATTGTACAAGGGTTTCTTTTACATGCAGTATTATAGCTTGATAAGTAGAAAAACTAAACTACACTGTGACTGAGAAGCTTTTTGAAGTTCTTTTTTAGACATATTAAAGATAGTACCATTGTTATTTTCACACATGCTAAAACAAGTTGGGATAGAGCGTTCAAGTCTTTTTATATAATCATTAGTATGCGAAAAAGTACAAGCTCGGCTTATAATTCAATTCTGCATTTTTTCTAAGGTTACATAGATAATGAAAATAAGTGTTTCCTCTTTTTAAGACGTTATCAAGGGTGGCTACGTGGGCTTGTTGGTTTGTCATACTTTCAGGGGTTCAGCAAAAAAAAAAAATACCGGGACAAAAGGAAGGATGTACTGGTGCTACATCAGCAAAGAATGCCTTAAGGCCTTCGAAGACGTGACGATCAACACAGTCTGAAACCTAATTAGAGTTTCTTATAACAAAGGAACCCCAAATTTCAGGAAGTCTGAATTCATCTAACAGATACATTGCAAGCTATTTGTGCCACGTGCATTTGTCCAAGATGATAACTCTGAAAGGAATACAGTAGAACCTCGTTGATACATTGCCGCTTAATAAGATTTCCCGGCTTCTATGCTTGCAATTGCGAAAACTAAAACGACCCAACAGAGCTATGTGTAATACATTCCCGTTAATACATTCCCAGGAAATACGCTTATTCGGCAGCATCATTCAGCACCCCAGGAAACTGCGGTCGTATGATACGTTGTGCAGCCAGAAACTCTCATTCAGGTGTGCAAAAAGGGCCCTCTGTGTACTTATGAAGCGCTAAGTGGCAGACTGCCACCGCGTGGTGACGGCGGTTGATCCACAGAGCCTAATTTCACCCGACTGCGCCTTCTCTGTTTTGCTCAATCGTTCCCTCTGTGTCCTGTCCGAATTGCTAAATCGCCCTCTGAGCCATTGCCTCAGCTCTCTGTCAACCACACGCTGACCTGAAGGCCACGCTGGCCATCAAAATCTTCAAACTGCTTTTTAAAAAAAAATGTGTCTTTTCTGTAGCACTTAGCACAATTTCGCTGAGCACTGCAAATATTTCATCCCTGGCACGGTACACAGATATGCACTCGTTCCACAGATTTTTGTTCGGACTCCATGGCTACAACGACAGTTGGGAGAACACTGCAGAGCTGACAATAAAGCACAAAGAATGGATGCTGTCATTCCTCCAGTCCACCATGGTTCTGTACGAGACCTACAAAAATGCTAATGCCGCTGCCGCTACACAACTCACTGTGTCCCACATATTGTGAGAAACACTATGGCGCCACGTAACCGTAGCAACGCTGCCATTGTGCCCATTAGATATGGCAGCTATGACGTCATTTCCTTGGCCTTTTCTCCCAGAACGCCTTAACTTTCAGGTTGCTCCACCCATTGTGCGGCGCACTTACAGTCGGCGTTTGTTTTTCTCTGGCTGGACCTTTCTGCCTATCCGCGGGTCGCCAGAAGCTGCAAAGACAAATTTGTTTTGGAAGATATCTGTGAAGTTTCTGGCTATCAGATGCCAAAAAGAGACGATGCGTGCTCGCCACCATTTTTGTGAGCACTCGATGGATCACAATGAGGGCGCTTCAGGACTTCACCTTCGGTAGCCTTTACGCGTGGCGTTCTGAAGGCATCATGTGAGATGGTGCGATTATGACTGGCGGCAAACAGACCGCCGTATGTCTCAAGTTCAGACAGAACGCAAACTGATCAGCAGGCGTGTGCGACGTAGTATGCAATAGCTGTTGCTTCTAGGGACACTAGCACTTTCATGAGATTTCGCGTCGTGTTGTACCATGATTGTTACACGCACAGTACAGAGTTGAGCTTGTTCAGCCGTTAGCGGCGTGACAGTTTTCTTCATGGTCGGGGCGAGTCGCGCGTGAGCTTGCGAACCTACGTGATCGTATCCGAAGTGTGTATGCTCCAGAATATCACTTCCACTTTCCGGCAAACCTTAGCCCTATATTTCCAAGTGTCTATGCCACGGAGTAAGATAAGAGAGGAGCGCCGACTCCGCCGCCGCCCCACGCATTGACTCGGGACAAACCGTGCAACGCGGACACGGCGGTCAAACTCATTCCTTTGCTCTCCCCCCTCCGCTCCTCTTCACGCTTTGGCACATGCTTTCTCCTCTCCCGGCGCTGATTGCAACACGTAGCGCCATCTGTCGAGGCGCATAGAAAGTATTCAACACCTGCGCTCATGAGCGCATGCGCCAACTGGAGGAGCACGTCGGCGGCGGCAGGGAACGGCGTGCGCGGAGCGTGTCGTCTGCTAGAAACCCGTTCGCTCGGCATTCTCAATATGACAAAAAAGAAGAAAAAAAAAACGCGTGTAATTGCGTACTCATACTAAAATATGACTTAAAGACATCGTACCGCTTTTTATACACATATGTGAAACATTGTAACATATCTTCAGTGAAAGCAGACGAAAAATTACTCTGAACAAAAACGGCAGAGCAGAAGTACACTTGTTTTCCACGTCTGGACGTCTGCGTGGTAGCGTTGGTTGGACATTTTCGTGTTGCACCCTTTGGTTAGCATGTCTGCAGTGTGCTTCTTTATACTTGAAGGGACAAGGTGTCTTGGTACTTGTTTGTGAAGACACGGAACAACCGGACAGGAAGCAATGAAGTGTTTTGTTCCTGGCTGTAAATCTGGTTACGGCAAAGGGCGAGAGATTCCGCTTTCGCGGCCCCATTTGATCCGCAGCTACTGGATCAGTGGCGTCAAAAAGTTCCTGTGAGTAAGCGACCCCTGAAATCCAAGGACAAAATATGTGCTCGACATTCCGAGAAGCACCTCATTTTTGATAGGTACTTCAGCCAACACCAAGGAAATGTCCTACTAGACGTAAAGAAAGTGCCTCGACTTCGAAAGGGAGCCATTCCTTCAATCTTTGAGGGAAGCATGGCTAAACTGGATATGTGGCCCGAAAATTTTGCCAAAAGTCTGACTGTGAGACGTGCAGGGACGCACTTGGTTCAACTTTGCAGCCCGTTAAAGAAGACATTTCCAGTCTAACTGCCACCAAAACACGCGGCCGATTAATATATCCAAACATGCATCTGTATACAGACTGTTGCACGCAGCCGAGAGCTACTTTTCATGTAATGCAAAGTCGACTAATGTCTACGAGGCAACAATCGACCATGTGCTCGGGACACACAGTCTCAGCTTCTGTTGTGAAGCTCACAAGGAAGAGATTATAGCGGGAATTCTGCAATACTAAGTTCTAAT
The DNA here is from genome assembly GCA_030522465.1 of Rhipicephalus appendiculatus. NCBI lineage: Eukaryota > Metazoa > Arthropoda > Arachnida > Ixodida > Ixodidae > Rhipicephalus > Rhipicephalus appendiculatus. The sequence goes on along the minus strand of JALIZH010024993.1, from coordinate 205,537 downwards.
GAGAATGAGGCAATTTTGCTTGCAAGAGAGCCGAGCGGCGCGGGAAGCGTCGAGAGAGAAAAAAAAAAGAAGCAAGCGAAGCATCTTCGCACTTTATGAAAGAAAGAAGTGACAAACGCCACCTCTTCATTAAAAGCTTCTTTTCGCTGTAATTACATTCCGGTCCCATTTTCTAGTTTTTCTTTCCCTGTTAGTTTATGTACTAACAAGCAGTGTTTGTCAGCACTCTTAATATTTTTCCTATGTTACTTTACGTACCATGTTCTTGCCATGCTACCTTATGTACTAAGTTTATCTATGTTATGTTTATGTGCGTTGTTGTGTCATTTTATACATCTGTGTGGTGCACGTTAAACATGTCAGGCAATAGGCCTGTTTCGAATACAGTGAAACCTCGGTGATACGAATCTCACGGGACCAACAAAAATATTCGTATCATCCGAAATTCGTATCACCAGAAAGCATGGAAATTTACCATGCGACAAAAGAAAGCTGGCGTACATTTTCATTTATTGTTTTTCAGGGCCGCAGCAACGTCAGGAAGAACTCTGAATGATTGTTAGTTAAGTTTTTAGATGTTGGAAATCATATCAGCACTCGTAAATATACAGCCCATACGCGCCCATACGCGTTTAATTAAAATGAACGAGCTGCGTTGTGGCAGGGCTTAAAGTCACCCATTATTGGAGGGGGGGGGCCCTCGTCAGACAGCGATAGTGTGTGTGTGTGTGTGTGTGTGTGCGCGTGCGTGCGTGCGTGCGTGCGTGTGTGTGTGTGTGTGTGTGTGTAATTAGTGAATCCAGCTGTCTCTAGCACTGAGCAAATGCTGAAGAATGTTATACAGATACATACCTGCCAACTCTCCCGAACTGTCCGGGAGACTCCCGAATTCTGACCTAATCTCCCTATTGTACGAATGCTATCTCGAATCTCCCGAAAAGTGGCCGCCACAGCAGAGGCGCTTTTCTTTTTCTTTCTTTTTTTAAATCACGCGCGCACGTCGGCCTTTCTTGCTGCGACAGTTGCGGTGCTGCGGAAGAGCACTCGCCACTACACTTCTAGTTCATTGTACCGTACCGTAGAGTACCACTAAGTATATTCTAGGCACTATTCGCCCTGAGATCGGGCTACAGGCGGCAGCACCGTCACCGCACTAGTGTGGATAGGCGGCCGGCGGCGCGCATACAAATGTACGCAGCGGCGCTTTTTTGTGAGCGGTGTGAGCCGATTGTCGGCAAATAAAATGCGCTGACTGCAGCCTACTCGTAATATATATGTCATCCATTGCCGAATGGATGCACGAAGCTCGCCGAACGTTATTACTTGTGAGAGAAACGCAATCTGCCATTGAAAGGGAAGTTCGCGCTTGGCTAGAGTGTCTGCATTTTCGCACTATGTCATGTTTCTTGTATTTTTATTTGTAAGTGTTGAGCTTGTGTCCGGCCTCCTTCGCACTGCTGTAGTGCGACTTAATTCATTCTTTGCTTCATGCATGCTGGTCTTGGATACTAAAAAATGAGAAAGAAAGAAATCCCATATTCTTGGGCGATGAGCTGAAATAACCGCGAATGCGCATCCCCATTTTTTATTATTCAATTTTCCATGAAATGGACGTAGGACAGTTGATAAGCTTATGAAAGGGAAAATTGACAACCACCCGTTTGTAGCACAAAGCTCAGTTCTGCGGGTTTCCGCAGAACTCATTTGCATTACTTGTGTCCATGTGCTTCGAGTTGTCGATGAATTCGCCCTCGCGCTGCCAATTGCTAGCTTCCTGGTTAGCTCAATTGGTAGAGCGACCGCCCCGGAAAGGCGTTGGTCCCGGGTTCGAACCCCGGACCAGGACGAATTTTTCGGCAACTAAGAAGCTTTTCTTTCTGTGAAATCCGTACGGATTTCCTTGGGGCTTTGTGCTACAAACGGGTGGTTGTCAATTTTCCCTTTCATAACCCTTCCGCCACCTAGCGGGTTTCCGCAGAACTCATTTGCATTACTTGTGTCCATGTGCTTCAAGTTGTCAATGAATTCGCCCTCGCGCTACCAATTGCTAGCTTCCTGGTTAGCTCAATTGGTAGAGCGACCGCCCCTGGAAAGGCGTTGGTCCCGGGTTCGAACCCCGGACCAGGACGAATTTTTCGGCAACTAAGAAGCTTTTCTTTCTGTGAAATCCGTACGGATTTCCTTGTGGCTTTGTGCTACAAACGGGTGGTTGTCAATTTTCCCTTTCATAACCCTTCCGCCACCTTGCGGGTTTCCGCAGAACTCATTTGCAGTTGATAAGCTTATTCAGGAAATTTACTTGGCTGGCAGCACTTTAGCGCGTTTGTTCTTACTCCAATAACAGTATAAAAAGGTAACAGTTCAGCACGCAGCTTTCTTCGATTGATTATCTACATGACAGTGATGCAACAAAGGTTCGGTTATTTGATGGGACAAAAGCTTTCTTTTTCTTTTTTTTTCAAGCGAATAATGTCCGATCCTTCCGTCAGTCTATGACAACGCCACAAAAGCGCTCAATACATTGTAAAAAAAAAGAAAAATGGATGACGTTTTGCGTGATATTAAACGACATAAGTGTGAGGCACGCCGTCTGGATGAATTTTGACCATCTGGATTCTTTAAAGCGAACCCAGATCTAAGCACACCGGTGTGTCTTATAAATTTCACCCAATGTTAAAACTACGCTCGGGGACTCAAGTTTAATCACCTCCGTGTCATTCCATTTTCTATTGTTTTTAAGGGACAATTTAAGATCCGAAGTGTCAGAATTTACTAGACAGAAATATTTCGCTGTGGTGGGATTAGGACCGTACAATAAAACGTTATCTCAAGCACAATTAAAGCTCGTAGAATAACCGATAAGCAACAGCGCCGCAGTTAGACACCTAACAACAATGCAAAACTTCACTTACCACAGAGTCGCTAAAACGCTGCTTTCATGCAATATTTAATACTCCTCATGTTTGGGACGACGCCAAGTGCACTTTACGATCTGCTTCAACTAAAAAGCGGCACCTACACCGAAATGATCCTGGCGAACGGAGGATACACAGCACTCTCGGCAAGTGCACAAACTGATCTTATTGCAGTGCATATACAGCCGAGCAAGGCCAAATGTGTCTGTAGATCGTGCGAGGCAAACGCACAAGCAGTTAAACTTGCGCTAACAGGGCGGGACAAACCGCCCTTTCAGGATGAGCACGGGGTACGCGCACATGCCAGCCTTATGTGGCTAGCAGACGACACGACGAGCAATCCACACTAGGCGCGCTTCAGCCAGTGGCCACTAGGCAGCGACTCCACTCGATCTCGGGGCGAATAGTACAGCGCATCTGGGCGAAGGCCGGCAGCCGCAAGACGCGCTCGCCACCGTACCAAAAGAAGGCGAGGGAAAAGGTACCACAACTTTCACGTCTGTGTGTATTGGCTCCCGCATTTTGTACGCTAGGCCTACGCCGCCTGTGTATGCGTCAGTTGTGTTTGTTACGTGGTTGTGGGGGGTTGCGTGTTTCCCCGAGTACGATGGCGGTATCAAAAGGTATTGGAAGTACGATGGCGGTATCAAAAGCAAAGAAGTACTTGCAAGTGTTTCTGGACTCATGAGTTTTCGTGCTTTGTGGCTTCGCGGAAAGGTGACAAGTACGAATTCTGTACCACGTGCGCCTGTGATGTAACGGCGGCAAGGCCGACATAAAGGTGCACATCGCTTCACAGAAGTATCAAAAATACGTTCGTGCTGCGGGAGGGCAGGGCAACATCGGAAGATTCTTCCGAAAGAGCTGCGAAGACAGCGCGATCCGTGCAGAATGCCTATTCACAGGATTTCTTGTGGAACACAAGTTGCCGCTAAGCGTTAGTGATCCCGCAGGACCGTTGTTAAGGAAATTTTTCCCGAAGTGCGAGGACGCGAAGCGGTACGGGTGCGAACGTATGAAAACAACTGCCATCGTCGGGGAAATGGCTGCAGATGCCGAAAACACAATGGTGGAGGCTCTGAAACGCCATGCTTTCGCAATCGCAGTGGACGGAAGCTACGACAGCAGGCTGTCTCAGTCTCAGTAATGTCAGATATGCCCCCCCGCTGCGGTCTGTCTCTCGAATTTTCAAGCTGCGAAGTTGGCAGGTATGCTCAGATAAATATATTACAGTCATAATTTCTCTGTACATATGTCAAATGAGCTAGAGCAGCAGTGCTACAGCTGACCTGCCAAGGGGGGGGCCCAGCCCCTCCTTAAAAAATGGAAGGGGGGGCCGGGCCCCCCTGGGCCCCCCCTGACTTTAAGCCCTGACTTCCAAATTTTAGTATGCGTTTTCGCATGACACCAGAGTACTGCGGTGAAAGTAAGGGAGAAGCGCTTTGACGCGATAGATCAGGGCCACAAAATTTCAGAAGCACGGTCCTATGCTATGATTTTCTTATCGCGGAGGTGCTGTGAATGTTTTTTGGGAGATTTACGGCAGTGCCCGCACAAGCGCGACCTCAAAAGTCGCGCATGTTGACGTTATGAGGCCTGACTCCTTCGCCAAACCGTCCTCTCCTTCTTTCTGACGATTTGGCGGTGCGGCGCGCATGCCTGCGCTTGCGTTCCCGCGCTCGCGTGTGCTTGGCGCGTATTCCGCGACAGCGCGGACAGCACCTCTTCGTACCTGGGTGGTGGCGTACGTTCGTATCAAACGTCGCGGGGTGAAAATCGGTTCGCAACAACCGCACTCCATTACATTACAGACCAATGGGTCTTGGCCGGGACCAAAGAAAAATTCGTATCACCCCGAAATTCGTATGAGCTGTGATCGTATCACCGAGGTTTCACTGTAAATGAAATAAAAACGATACAAAGGGTTATTTCTTCTCATAATGTCAATCCGCAAACTGGAAAAGCTATGCACTCTACAAAAAAGAATTGGTAGCAGGCGTACAGCATGCGCGGAGCAGACGACAGCACGGATATGCATGCAGACCGATGCAGACCCGCGAATGCGGCCAAGCACGCGTCCGCGCCGTTGCTATAGCAACGACAGACGGAGTGCCCGCCCGTGGCTCTGCTCGGGGATGGCGTCTCCCCTTCGCCGCTTTTCTCCATTTGTAGCGCCATCTGGCAAACACGCCGCGAAGCATGAAGCGGCGTTGCAAAATGTGTCCCTTCCAGATGAGCGGAGTCGGCGCTCCTGTCTATCTTACTCCGTGGTCTATGCAGAAAGAACCGACGCTCACACCGCGCGAAGTTTCGTTTACTGCCACGATGGTAGAGTTTCTTTACGTTTACGCTGGTTGTTTCAGCGTTCGATCTTGCAATCTTTGGGTTGTCTCGGGATTTCAACACACGAGACCACGACGTTGTTTTCTGTCAGGACCAGAACTAGATGGCTGGCCTCTGACTGCCAGAAGCTTGAAAATTGAAGAGTACCACCACAATCCCACAGTTGCTTTTCTGGTCACGAAACTGCCGCCTCAGTTTAATATAGTGATAGCGGCAGCCATAAGGGTGCCACAATAAGAGAAAGGCCACCCAGCGGTGCGGCTGCCGCAGGTGACGCTTGTATTTTTTCTTCTCTGGTACATCGTGGCTGAAAGCCCCGCTCCTATTAGACAGTACTATTTGCATTCTATTTTGTCGTAGCAATTATACAAACTGAACTTGGAACATCTGAAAATGCTTTCTTACCGAAGACAAGGCGCATACAAAAAGCAGTGAAGCTACCGAGGTCTTATGATTTGGAGCAATTTTTGGAGCCGCAAAATTTTCATTTTGGAGCACTTTGGAGCAGCAAAAATTTCCATTTTGGAGCACTTTGGAGCAGGTAATTTAGCAACTGGAGCAACTAACATCCTAGAGTACACTGGAGAAGCAAGTTGCATTTACATTCAAGGACCTGAATAATTATTTTGGGGCTCTTGTGAAGAGATAGAAATATTTCGATTCATTGCAAATCTCAAGGAACCAATCATCTCAGGAACACTCCCTATTTCACTCGATGATGCAGAAATGAGGGCGTCATGCAGTTGAGCATTTTGGGACAACTTGTTCACGATTATTTTCGTAGCATATAAACACAATACCAGTTCAATAAAATCGTACTTTATGAAATAACATTCTAAATACCGTATTTTCCGGTGTATAAGACGCTACTTTTTTAAAATTTTCACTGGTGCGTCTTATACAAAGGTGCGTCTTATATACGCATAATGTCACGCGATCTTGAGCGACCAATATGTCCATATTTTATTCGCGAGTACGAGAAACTGTGCGTGAAAGCATTCGTAAAAAGATACTTAATCTTGTTATGACAATGAAGCAACCGTGATCTTAGGTGGCGGCTACTTGCTGTTAAAGCAGCGCCGCGACCACGGAGATTATGGCCGCGATAAAGACCGCCAACATCACGCGCACTATCTTGTTGTTCGAACTGTTTCTTCTGAAGGCGTTAAACCCTCAGAACTGATGCAATAAATAAAAAAAGAGCACCATACTGCGCGCCAGTCGCGTCTCGCAGGACTAATTATAAAGTTTGAGCAACCAACCGCAACGTTTTATCGCAACGTCTAGCGGCCACGATCTACCAGTTACAAAAACGAAAGTACCACTTCGTTATCATCATCATCAGTTCTCATGTGAGACTTCTTGGCAATCTAACAGTAGTCGCAGCCTCCGTCTTCCCGTCGCCATTTACATTTTGTGCTCGCGTGTTTCGGCGGTTACGGTGACTGTGCGGCTCGATCGTTGGTTCACTGGTTGGTTGCGCATTCCCGCCGAGCCTTATATTGCCGCAGAGGCAACGCCATCGATGTGCTTCAAGGTGCTTACAACGCCGCGTGAAAGAGTTACTCAGAAGCCGACAACGGCAGCCCAGCGATGCTGCCTACCGAAGCGGCAGAACTTTTGACAGCGCATGGGATGATGTGGCTTCGAGTAAAGCGCAATAAATGTTTGTTTTCTGAGCCTTAGCAATGCGTTATTTACGAGTTCTATACTAGTGCTTACGGATATTCGGTGCCGTGCGCGACTACGCATTTCGCGATGAATAAACTTCGCGTGCGTCATGGTGTTTTATCATGTTGACCGGGTTATAAATAGGTGCGTCTTATATACCATTTTTTCCCGCGAAAGTCGTAAAAAGTGGGGGGCTGCGTCATATACAAAGGTGCGACTTATACACCGGAAAATACGGTACATGTATGTGATAATCAGCAGACATTGTAGACAATCGCTGCGACGTACAACAATGCCTCAACACTAGAGACTCACACTGTCCCAAATGCATTGCCCTAAGACAACTCCAAGGAGAAAGAGAAGTTCTTTTTCTTCACGATCGATTTTATTGCTGGGCGTGACATGACGTCACTTAGCTAGCCTCATAAAGCCAACCTGCTCCGACACTCATTTCCCTCTCTCTGAGGCCTCTCTAGGCTGGAGCAACAGCATTCTCACAGTGCTTCCAGACTATCGTTTGTGCATGCGCAGGGTTGCCCGGATATGGAGATCCGCTTCAATCGAGCTTCCGCAAAAATGTCAGGAAGTTCGTTCAACGGTGGACTACATGATTTAACAAACTTCGTTGTCCTTTTGCAGTGAAGTTGTATATGGCTAGGGAATTCTGTTTGTACACCGAAAACCCCGTGTATTGCCCTCAAGAAAACATAGCAAAACAAAAAAAAAATAAAAAAAATAAAACTCACTGGGTACCTTATGCATTCGCCTAAGACAACTCGAAGGCGACAGCCATTTTGTTTTTATTGCGATAGCAATTATATGGACATTCTCGACTTTTGCCGCCGCCGTCATGTTTTGTGTAATGTCCAAATCGATAACATCCCCCCCGCGCATCATACGTTTTACACTCGGGTAAAAAGCGCGCGAGCGGGGGGCGACGAACGCAGCTGATGTAGAGATAAAGAGAGCCGACCTATCTCCGTTGCACGGAGGCCGCATCCGATAACATCACCGCGCGTGCCAGGCCCGCCATCGATTGCTACTCAAACAGACAGGAACGCCCCACCCGTCTTCAAAGAGCATGAAAGAACGCAAAGGGAGGGGCGGTGGTGGTGGTGGGGGGGGGGGGGGGGGGGGTTGTGTTACTAGAGCAGCAACACTGAACTTTGACTGTAAGGGCGTGGTCGCGATCGCTGGCGCGCGCTGTTTTGGCAGGCATCATAGACGGCTCGTATACCCTTCTACGTGTTGTGCTCTCAACGCGTACAGACAGTGCGAAAAGTGCTTCTCTCCCTGGAGCGGCCACTGAGCCTAGATCCGCAAGGCGGCAATACCATCGCCGCGCCATTTTGGAGGTCCGTTCGTACGCGCCGTTCGTGCTGCACGTACAGTCGAGACCACTGTTAGATGCAACACGGAGCGGGTGGCCGCGCGAAGTATTGCGGCGCAAGCGCAATCAGTTCCAGAGGCAGATTTAGCTGCGCGTCGTCTGAGAAACGACGCGCAGCTAAATCTGCCTCCGCTGAGCGCGTGGCCGCGCTCAGCGGAGCGCGGCCACGCGCGCCGTGTTGCATCTAACAGTGGCCGCGACTGTACATTGGCGTGCAAGAGGTGTTCCGGAGGTCTCTAGTCATCCAAGTCGCCGTACGGTTCTCGAACACAGCGCGTGCAGAAAGCTTTTAGCGAGTGCGCGGACTTTCAAAATGGCGACCCCGCCGCTAGCGCTTCTCGCGGATGACGTCAAGCCTTACTTCGTATAACAATTGGACCATCTCCCCGAAGGGAACCCTGATGGGATGCGAAGCAGCAGCGGTGCGCATGGCGTTGACCCGGTTGAAACGGGCGCCATCGCAGATAAACAAGCCGAAAGAGTGTTTCCACTCGACGTGCGCTCGAGCGTTGCGGGCGGTGGAGAGGGTGAAGCGAGAGAGAAGTGACACGTTCAGAAGTGTTGCGAGCGGGCGGAGCAGCCGGCAGCTGCGGACGCTGCCGCGAGCATGCTGCGGGTGAGGGAGAGAGTGAAGTCAGCGCGCACCTGCGAGGGAAGCGTGCGAGGGGAGCGTGTATCAACGCGCAGCTGTGGCGTGACCTACTTGGCAACGCTCCAACACCTACGGCGAGGGGAACGCGTTGCGGCGCATTCGTACGGACTTACGTAACGTACGGCGTTACACACGTGAGTCAAATAGCTGCTTCGCATCTAATACAATTAGTTGGTATCGCATTCACTGCTTCGAGCTTAAGCAAAACGAACAAATTGTGTTGTTACACGAAGCAAGGCCAGCAGCTATTTTGGACCCGATCTCGCGTAACTAAACAGAACGCTGGTTAATGGGAATAAGGCCACTCCAGGTGCCGAAGCGGTTTTCGTGTTGTCCGTTCTTTAAATGCGAAGTAAGCATTGAAAGCACAGCAAGATTACGAGCAGTCTCATCATGCCTCGAGATAGCGCGCGCCAGCGACTGCGCCCTTCGAGCGATGCAGCCTCCCACCCCCGAACGAAGCGATGAATGCGATTTCCAAAAAATAATTAGAGCGCAAACACCCGGCACATTCACACACGCACACACCCAGGCACCAAACACGCACCTGAGTGTGTGGGCGTGTGTGAATGTGCCATGTGTTTGCCCTCTAATTATTTTTTGGAAATCAGCAACCAACTAGCCCAACAACTAGTTCTTTTAATATATGAATGCGATACCGTGATTTTATAATTTTTTTTTTAACCCTCAGCTATTGATCCTGGAAAGCAAGGGGCGGAGGTGTAACCTTGTATCTATTCCCATGGTATTCCCAGATGTCATTCCGTGATGTCCAGAAACAGACGTGACAAACATTCTGGCGGCACGCGTGTAGTTATAAGTGAAAATTGCTTTAATTACGTGCAGTACGACTCTTGAAACGAGCTATCAGCAGCGTTTCTGGAACGGACGACGTCCACCGATGAACTGCCGCCACACTTACACGCTACTGAATGGCCAAAACGTCACGAGCCTCTGCGGTGAGCGTGTTTTGCCTTTAGGCCGACTTGCACAACAGAAGCTGCATCGGCACCGAGCATAGAATCGTGGATTACTTGGGACGCACGCGCGACTACTGTTAATTCAGGCGAATAATTCTTGGTACGTGATTGTGACTTTGGCCGCCCCGAGAACACGCTGCACATGTTTTTAGGCGCCGGCGTGGCTATTACTGGTGATATATGACCCCCCCCACCCCCCCCACCTCAAAATCCGAGACTTTGGCGCAGTTTGGAGCAATTTCCGTTGATATTATCAGGATGGCGCAGTAAATCTGATTTGGCGCACTTTGGCGCAGTTGGCGCAGGAGTGGAATCACTGAAAAAGTAAATGATGTCAAATTCAGCTGGCAGCTGAGTGTGCCAGCAGACAACATGCATAGAGCTTTTGATAGTGCGAAATTAGTCTTTAGTTGGCCCAACAAGCCTCAAATAAAAAAAATGACTTTGATGAAGCTGTGATGTGCTGAACAGAAAATAAGGCATCAGCGGCGTAACCATTAGATGCAGTCTTGGACAGTAACTAGTTACTTTTTTCAGTAATTTGTAACTGCAACTAGTTACACTTAAGGTGGAGTTACTCGTAACTGTAACACTGTTACTTTTTTACACAGTAACTGTACCAGAAAATACCGTTACAGTTACATTCGTTTTTATAACAATTTATCCAACAGCAAAAGGCCGATGTTGTGCACTTTTCGCTTTTTCGAACTTTCTCTTTACCATTTCCTCTCCACCTTTCAACTTTCCAATAGGGCTACCCTCGCACTTCAGGAGAAGAGGTCACTAAGAGAAATATCTTCCCTGCAGAAGACCGTGTTCGAAGTTTAGTTGTAAACCACATGTAGTAAATCAATCAAGCTGCTATTGAGCAGCTTGCTAAGTTCACGTCCTTTTTTTTTTGAAGGGGGGGGGGGGGGGATATATATACTCTCTTTTTCACTTGAGCTTCCAGCTGTGTTCTTGGTGTTCCGGTTGAGAATTCCTTCGTCCGAGGCGCGGAGCTAATCGTGTTTGACAGGTGGCAAGAAAACAGCAGCGTGAAAAGGCTGAAACCCAGAAGTGCCGTGGACTAGCGAAGCAATTTAAAACTTCTTCGAAAGTGATTGTCAAAGGCCTGCTCCGACTTAACGCAAGAATCACATATTAACAATATGAAATACGTTTTGCCTCCTATGCAGGTGGCATCCTCAGTATTCACTTCTTGGATGTGGGCGCTAGAAGACGAGGACGAAGGGAAGAAGGACACACACACTGGCGCTACTGACAACAAATAAAGTTTATTTCCATTACCAAGCCGACAGTTATAGCTGTTTTTGCACACGACAATCTGTTTCCGCGTGTTCCGCGTGTTCTGTTTTCCGCGCCATTAAAATTGGGTAACTTGTGCAAGAAAACTAATCCCGATAAGAAGATTAGTGTTGTATGCCCGAAGAAGCACACTAAACCGTTTATTCCCTGTAGAACGTGCGTTATTTACCGGATTCCTTTGTCATGTGGCCGAGTTTACATAGGGCAGACCGGCCGCTGCATTAATGATAGGCTCAGAGAGCACAGCAACAAAGTGGGCAAATCGCCGCCTGATGGGTTTTTGACGCTAGATTGCCATAAATGCACGTGCCAACCCAATTTTGATAAGACGGTTATAGTAGGCAAGAGTAAGTCTGAAATCACTAGATTGGTAATCGAAGCTGAGCAGATTGACTATTTCGGCGAAAGTTGTGTTAGCAAAACGTCACTGTCCCTCAGTAAAAAGGAATTAGACTACTTGCGCATGTGCTGAGGCCGTCTTGTTACCGGCTATCTAGAAGCGTTCAATATTTCTGTAGTATCAAGGTTCCAGCCACATCATGTTGTTGATTGCATTGTTGCTTTTTCATATTTTTCATGTTGTTCAATGTTTCATGTTTTCCGCAAGTTGCCACGTGATTGTCGTGTGCAAAAACAGCTATAACTGTCGGCTTGGTAATGGAAATAAACTTTATTTGTTGTCAGTAGCGCCAGTGTGTGTGTCCTTCTTCCCTTCGTCCTCGTCTTCTAGCGCCCACATCCAAGAAGTATGACAGACCAACAAGCCCGCATCGCCACCCTCGTCAGTATTCACTGGCAACAAAAAAAAAAGGGGGGGGGGGAATGAGCGCACTTCGATCAGTCCATTAGTGACATACATGTCCTCACAAATATTCGGCAGGGGGCTGCGCTTGCTGTTGCAAGCCGATGCGTCGTGTCGAATGAACCACATCTCCAGAAGACCCCCCCCCCCCCCTTCCCTTTCATTCACGATCCAGCGTTGTCGCATTGTTTAGGTCAAAGCTATGCCCTGTCCAGCAGTGTTCAACAAGATCCGTTTACGAGTGCGTTGCATGGTTGCCTTTAGCAACCTTCTCTTTACGCATCGTACTTGTATATGATCCCACACTGATCGTCCGCAGGTGTGCGGTCTTGGGCAGCATGTCCTTGGGTTTCGCGAACACGTGTCCCAAGGTATAGCGGGGCTCAAAAACGGTTTGTATAACCAGCCATAGGCTTGCGCACGAGGGGGGCAGAATGGGGGGGGGGGGGGGACTGCCTTCCTAATCACCTCAGAGGGGAGGGTGGCCGCAAAGTCTGCCTCATACATTAACTTAATAGGGAGGGGCCGCGACTATGACCCCCCCCCCCCCCCCCCCCATGAAGGGGAACCCTGCACACACTTATGCGCCAAGTGGACACGTGCTCTCCAAACAGGGTCTGATACACCTTGGAAAACATACAGAATAAACTTAATGGACATCGTCTTCTCTCGTTACGCACTCCCTAATTTGGTATGTAATCACTTAGCTACTCTACACGCTAATGGAAAAGTAACGACATTACTTTTTAATGGTAACTGTAGCTGTAACAGAGTTACTTTTTTGGCTTAGGTAACTGTGACAGTAACAGTGTTACTTTTTGCTGGTAACGTGCCCATGACTGATTAAATGCATGACAACCTGAGCTCAAGGTTGAGCACTGTTATTGGACAGATTTAGTTTGGCGTCCACAGCCGCTCTGCGGACGCAGCCTCCCAACCATTTCCAATGGCAGACTGCATCCGCAGAGCCGTTGCGGACACTCAACTAAATCTATTTCCTGAACTTCCGTCTGCAAGCATGTCGTTCCAGCATTATTGACGGACGAAATTTACGTCACAGAAAATGTTCAAGGATGTGAGCTTGCATTTGCCAGTAATCTGCTTGGAACAGATGCATCAGCAGATAGTAGCCGTCAATGAAGCGCTTGCTTGATGGGAACTGTAGTCGTTTCCAGGCCTCGAAAGCATTGCTAGTTTTCGTGCAATTCAGTCCAATTGTGCAACATAGTTTTCTAACGCGATTTTTGTTGTTAATATTTCCAATGAAAACAGCATGGAATATTATGTACCCCTGATCACATTCTGCTTCTTAAAGGGGTACCGACAGAAAATTTCGCAGTCGAGCTAGCCTGCGGGATCGATTCCCGTGAACATGCGTATATCATCTGCAAAATATCAACAGCGAACACAGCTTGGAAGGTATTTTAAATTAATTTTGAAGTTTGCATGAGCGATCAACTCCCTCGCACTACTGACACCCTCAAAGGTGACCCTTGGCGACCCTCCTACCTCCCTCACGTGACCATGCTGCAACAAGTTATGATGACATCACAGCTGCCATTTTACTTTTAGCAGCATTTGCACCAGCAGACTATTACTCGGCAGCTGCTCGCGAGTCTGTGGCTGTGGTGCATGCGTTGAAAGTTTTGTGTTTGGCAACACTGCTGCCCCATTTCCTGTTCGAAAGAACTTCTTGATGCAGTCCGTGCGGAAGTGCGTCACAGTCATGTGTGCTGACGTGGTTGAAAGTTGCACACGCTAGGTGGTGATAGCTGCACTCGGCGGCTTGTCACTTTTGGAGCTCTCTCAAACCGAAACCAGGGTCCTTCAATACCTTTTACTGGTCAGGAAACTCCCGCGTAAGTCAATGGGAGAGCTTCACATACCGCCCGCACTTTCCGTGCCGCGGTGCTGGCATATAGAAGGGGGCTGAGGAAGCCAGCTGCTGCTGGCCGCCATTAGCGGAGTGTGGGCGCGGGGTGGTGGTGTTTGTGCTGGTGGCCCCCCCCTTTTCCTCTTTGCGGTCACCTTGTCGTGACAGCGATGCACAACACCTGCTGTGTGCCAGGCTGTCGGTCGGGATACAAGCGCACCGCCGAAAAAGTACTATCCCAGTTCTGTTTACCCGCCAATGCCGAACAACGTGACAGGTGGAAGCAAGCAATCCCGCTACAGGAGGCTGCCGGATTTTCCTTCGCCGCCAAGTACGTTCAGCGAAAAACATATCGATGCAAGTGAAATTATACGTGCGGACGTGTGCACAGTGAATAGAAACATCGTTCCACTGCCTCGATATTAACCAAGACTGGAGGAAGACGCCTTACCAAGAATTTGTAAAGGTTTGCCTGTTTGTTTACCTGTCCAAACCAAAACAGCGTTCGCGTGCACTAACAAAGCGCCCACCTGTAAAAAGGCCGTGAGAGCTTTCTCCAGACTGTGATACACTTTTTAACGCACAAACAAAACAAACTGTGCATTTGACAATGTGCATCATGCATCATGTCATCAACACAAATCACTGCTATGATGTGTTAGCCGGAACACAGAGAAGAAAAATATCTGAAGTGTATTTGACGGCAAATGCTTCCGCGAACGCGCAACTGTCCTACCAAGCACGGCAGATCAATGCCCTTGTGCTTACGGTGGCGCCTCTGGTGGCCACTTTTGTCCCTATATGAAACTTTCGCAGGAGTTTCATGACCAGTAAAAAGTATTGAAGGACCCTGCTGAAATTGAGGCTGGTCGGTAATGAGGAGCCTGTAATTAATTACCTGTCACACGCTGCAGCAAACGATGTGCCGTGTTATGACTAACAGGCCTCCAGCAATACATTGCAGCAATACATTGCAGCAAAAAAACGCGAGGCCAGAATTTTTGTGTGAGTGCCCCTTTAATCTCTATCGCGCACAAGCAGGGTGACGAGGATTGACGCATGTTTGCAATCAGTGCCACACTTCATTGGCGAACCAGGACACTTGGTAGGATTGTAATCGTGACCTTTCTTTGAAGGAAATGAAGCCTTGCAAATGTTCATGAAAAATAACAATTTTCGCCTTCACTCAGCACTGAGGTAGTGTACAGTCCAAAAGACATTTTAAAGGAGTGTTGACACAGAAATCTTGCATCTTTGTTGTTGTCGTCGTTGTTGTTGTTGTTACAATGAGTAGCTAATGGGCCGTTTATCATTGCTGTAAGCTCCCATTGCCCATGATGGCCCTCGAGGTCGTTTCAGAGATTTCAGTGGCGTTCAAACTGTCCGTGGTCGCGACTTGCGATTCGTAAAGTAGGCTGGCAAGCCATCGAGCACACGAGAAATGGAGTTAGGCCTGAGGTGCCGCTTGTCTCTCGGCAATGATACAGTGCAACAGTTTATCGTGAAATCTTCCACATGGATGATGTCCGATTGAATCAGTGCTTTGTGCACATACGCACATGGTACGAACTGAGACTGAAGGTGTCCATTTCTTTCAGCGTAATGGCTCACTTCCAATTCTCAAACTGCCCACGAACACTTCGCATGCAAAATAGCGATATCTTTTCAATAGTGCCCTTGTAGCCGAAACGGCACCTCGGTACACAGCAAGTAAACGGCATCGTTACACCAATGTGCCGCTTCAACTGTACAATACCTGAACTTGGCCGTTTTCAATAAAGCAATCACAGATACACGTGCAAACTTTAAGCTTGCAATGGCCACATCTGTTGTCTCTGTGGAATCAACCCGGAGAAGGGTGGCCTCTAAGCGGCGGTGGCGCCACAGCGCGGCAGCCTTCCGTGCCATACCAAGCTCCCCCATAGCGTGACGGCGAAGTTTCGTGACCAGAAAAAGTATTGAAGGACTATGGTACCACTTAGCTTTTTGAGAAATAAATGTCTTTTTGCCCTTTCACCTCAATATAGGTACTGTACGTCAGCCTCAATTTCTACTGGATTCAGATCATTTCCCAGATGGTTGGTTTATTTTTTTAGTTTATTTTTTTTGGAAACGTATCAATGAGGTTCTACTGTATCAGGTTTGAGCGTCTTAGCACTAAGGAAATCATCATTTTTGATACTTTTTCGCAATTTGTCAAGAGCTAAATATTTGCACATTTTCAAGTCTTCTGCCTTGACTTTAACCCAGGAATAATCCTTGTGATCATCAAAAAACTTCAGAAGTGGCTTTGTATACTTCATTATTGAAAGAACTGTGCAAGAAGATAACGAAACTTGAAACTGCCCTCTTTGTTGGCAGGAACGACACAGAAAACGTGATTGATGAGATAAGAACACATGCGCTTCACAGGAAAGCTGTCAGACTGCGCCACCGCAACACGTCGACACCTTCCAACATAATCTTCCGCCAGGGGTGATACTTCCTCACTACAGAAAAGAGTTTTGCTTTTGTCCTCTCAGTTTCAACACCAAGCTTAGGTCAGAGGCTAAGACCACTAACGGAGAGTGATATTGTGCACATGATTTGGCCCTATGAATGCATTCAAGAGAGCGACATCGATGACGACATCAAAAACAAGCAACAACTGAAGGCTGCCAACATAGCTGCATGCCTTGCTTACGCGCAGCCCTTCTTTGTTTAGAAAACAACTCTGCAGAAGCACTCTGACACGTCTACTGATTGCAAAACTTGCCAGCTGCAGCTAGAATTGGCAAGCAGTAGCAGAAGACAATGACAGACTACCAAGAACAGTGCTGTTTAAGCTCTGCAAAACTCTGTAAATACGCGACAATAAAATTATCGCCATCACGAACTGTGTGTGTTCTCTTCCATAGAGTTTCCTAAAATTAACTAGAGGGAACTCTGGCGCTGCGATCGCTCAGCCACTATGGGAATGATGGGTAGTACACACATTTGCCTAGTCTCCGTGCTTGCGACTTTGAACGCACTTGTGACTTTGTTCAATTACTGTGTTTTGGTTTTGTTTCGAATAAAAGAACAGACTGTTGTGAACTTTGTGAGCCGATTTGAATTGGTGAGCCTAATAAGGTCAAGGTGGTGGAGCGGAACTGCTAAACCTTGGCTGAACTTCGTCTTGCGGCAATGCAGATTCAGGCCACATGAGCCAAACGGAGACGAAAGAACGAAGATTAGACAAATGTACGTACTACCCATCATTCCCATGCTGGCTGAAGCGCTGTGCGTTGCATCTCCCATAGACACTAACACCAGAGTTCCCTCTAGTGTATTTATAGAAAACTCTATGCTCTCTTCGACCTGTTCTTCAAGGGACACTAAAGGTAAATATTAAGTCGACGTTGATTGCTGAAATAGCGGTCCAGAAACCTCGTAGTGCTACTTTCGTGCCAAGGAAATGCTTATTTTGAAATAAAATCACGTTTTAGTGGTCCGCATCGCGTTAGAGCACTTCAAATCACCCGCCTAAGCAGAATATCTGATGTCACTGTTTCCGTGCCCAATGTTGCCTGCCTTTACTGTGCGGCCGCCGACACTAGCAGCAGCAGAGCGAAAGTAGCAGGAGCCACAGCAACAACAACGGCCATTGAACAATACTCTGCTTGCTTGGTGCAACTGGGCTCCACTAGATGGCGCCACCTATCCAGCCTAACCAAGCGAAAACGCAATTTTTGAACCACTCGCGCCTTTCCCCGTAGTAACGCCAGGCGGTTCCTTTTTCTATGAATCAAACAGAAACGGACAAGGAACATTTTGTTACGTGTTGTAATGCACGGAAGCTTCTTTTTTTACCACAGCTGGTTTGATTACCAGTGATTAATTGTAGCCAGTAGCTGTGATGTCATTGGGATCGTTTCCTAGATGTCCCACTCGTAGCGCATGTGGTGTCGTACATTTGCCTTAATTTCTCGATTAGTAGAGCACTGCTGTTGATAATACAGTCGAGCCCACATATAACGGCCCCACTTAAGACGAACTTTCGTTTAAAACGAACGATTCCCGCGTTACCGTGAAAATATACATTATTTCAATGGCACAAAATTCGCACTTACAACGAACGTCTCTGAGCCCTGCCGATCGGTTACAGCGAACGGAGTCGGCGCTCCGGCGACTGCCCGAGACACCACTTACGACCACCGATAAGCCATCGGCGGGGTTCCCAAAATTCTCATTGTTAAACGCCGACCCTGTCTTTGCAGCCGTCTAGTTGTCGCTATCCCCGACCGTTTTTTTGTTGCGCACCCCTCCGTCCTTTGTCACCCTGCTGCTCCGACCACCCCGCATCGCCAGACGATCCCAGTTTTTTCGTACTGTGTAACGGCTGTTACACGGAACTAATCGCGAATTATCGAAGTTATTCTTGCGATATTTCGCGATCCGTCCCGTGTGACAGCCGTTTTCACCCTTCCACACGCGTACGTGCGGACAGAGCGGGCACGGGCCCTAAATTTTCTGACACGCGAACAGCCGGCACCACAATGCGATCCTCCGACCTCTGCGCGCGCAGGCCATTCTCCCAAGTTTTCTTACGCGTCAGATGCGCGTTTCGTAGGTTTTGTGGCAAGCTACCCGAGCAACCTTCTCCCCGCGTCACCCGCGTGTTTTGGCCTTCAAGCGCTTCAAGGTCGCCTTCCCGCCGTTCTCGCAAGTCTTCTCCCCTCTCTTCCCTCTTTATCGCAACCCACCGCTCCGCGACGCCGCGCCGGCCAAGCCGGCTCGAATTAGGAAGTTTCTTTTTCTGTGTAGAAACGGGCCCAGAGCAGTTCCACGCGTCCTTGCTTGTGTGTCGCTAGTGCGCGTCTTGCTCGCTGTTGGTGTGCGTGTGTGGTCGGTATTAGAGTTACTGTACATATACAGTAACTCTAGTCGGTATGACGGAAGGGAAGCCTGCCGGACGGGAAGCCTGCCGCGCTAGCAGATGGCACGAAGCGAGAAGTGCTGCCATTCTAACCGAGCTATCTCAAGGCGCCTAAAACTGCAAAGCGGCTTCCGATGTTCCTGTATTCAGCTATGGAGATGGCGAAGGCTTCGTGGGTGGACGTGACGGCTACATGCGTGCAAAACTGTTTCCGCGGCGCCGGCTTCGTCGACCTCGGACCCGATGCCGAGCGGCCGAGCCTGAAGCTTCCAACGAGGGCCACTCTGGCGGCGATTTATTTTAGCGCGTCGTCGACTCCCGATATGGGAGGGCGGGACATCTGCTGGGATGATTTCATTACGGCCGACGATAATGCCGACACTGCGGAACTGTGCGCGGATGACGGCATTGTGAATGAAGTGCGCGGCAAGAGCGATTCGGAGGAATAGCATGACGACGACGAAACTTTGTGGAGCCAGCGCCCAAGAGCACGCTGCCGCTTTAAATAAAATGGAGACCTCCCTTATCGAATCTGCACTGTCGGAACACATGCCTAACGGACTTTTTGCGAAAAAAATAAATTGCGTTTTTACTTGCAAATTTTTAAAGCTGTGTTTCATTTACTACAAACTTCGGGATACAACGAACGGATGCCGTGTCACGCTCAGGTTCGTTATAAGCGGGCTCGACTGTATTGACGTTTTAGACATTCCCAACCATTGATCTTTCACTCTGACGCAAATTGTTATTTGCCTTTAGTGTCCCTTTCATGTTCTGCTTGGCTCCACAAACACATGTGCCTGGCCCATGCTCCAGAGCTACAACCATTTGTCCGGTTTGGGGTGCAATAACTCGGATGGTGTGGACTGTTGCGCACAAAAACACCAGAAGGACCACAGATGGAGAGACGAAGCACAGTGTCTGTCTATCTGTGCTCCTTCTTGTGTTCTTAGTGCGCAACAGTCCACATCAAGATGAATCACCAACAAGCCCAAGTTGAAACACGGATGGGCGAGAGAAGGAGCACAGAGAGATAAAGGTATAGAAAGTAAGAGAGACATAGCACAAAAGGGAAGAGAAAAAAAGATAGAAAAACAGAAAAGCAAGTAGACAGAGCAAGCCATAGAAAGAAACAGACACAAAAAGAGAGAAAAGCAGAACAAGACAGAAAGAAAAGAGATAGAGAGATATAAAAAAAAAGGGAAGCAAGCAATAGAGGGAGAGAGATATAAAGGGAAGAAAGAGAAAAAGAATGAAAGGAGAGAAAAAAAAGGATTAAAAAGCAACAGACAAAAAGAGATAAAAAACTGACAAAAAGAGAAAGGAAAGGAGAGAGAAAACCTAAAGAGAAGCACGGAAGGCTGCCCAGCTATGCTATTCCTTCAGGCTTGGCATGACTAGTGCAAAGCTGACTCAATTTTTTTGCTTGATGAAGGACTCAACTTTGAATCCAATAGAAGTGCCTTTTCTTTTGTGTGTGTGCTTTTAGCTTAATTGGAGGTTCGTTTATGCAACGTTTTATGTGGTTCCCGTGAATTTCGTATTAACAGGAGTCGACTGTACGGCCGTGGGTTCAAGGATTCATCGCAAACATGCCTTAATTAGTAAGCGCTAAGTGGGTATACACATGAAACTTTTGCACAGCAAACAATGCACAACCACTCTCCCTCTTGCATTCACCCAGTCTTCTATTGTCTTTGGCTATGAAACACATGCCCTGTTGCAAATGTTGTAACTGTGATGACGAAGAACGACACCGGGGTTTGGGCGCGCGGGCAGGGACAGCGCAGCAGAAGAAGACGAAGTACACAATAGAACAGCTGGCCCAGGAACGGGTATTGTCTCTGTCTCGCTGATTACAATGGTGCAGTTCGACATCTGAACCTTACGGCTGAAGCCACCTGTACGTGTCCTCGCGGGTCGTCGGCAGCGCGGGTCTCTCCATCCAGGAACGCCGTCCACGCTTCCTCGATCATGGACTCCACGACCCGACCGCTGCTGCACCTACCCATTGAATCATCCACGGACGGCATCAATGCCTCTTCAGTGGTTCCAGGGCACGACCTGACAGGAACCTTGCTACCACCTTCATCTGGGAAGGCCCTCGGGCTCCTGTTGTTCAGGAACGTCATGTACGCTTCCCGTGACACGGATCCCGTGCCCAGGGTTTGTCCAACGCGTGAGCATCCAAGGGAGGCCGTTCAGGATTCCTTGGCGTACCCCGACGCCGCCAAGACAGCACGTGGCCTTCCATTGACCGGGAACGCTGTTCATGCATCCCGCTGCGACACCCTCTCGTTCAATGCTACAAGGACACCTGAGCAGCTTCGGGATGCTGTACAAGCTCCCTCGGACAAGCAACCGGCTACCGTGAACACAACCACAACCTCCTGCTTCACCAACATTGCTATGGGCTCCACGTGCAGATCACCTGAAAGCGCCGCCGCGCTTTCTCGTACCATCGACGCCTCCGCGTCACGGTCAGAGCCTTGACAGCGTTGAGCTCTGCGCTGTTTCCTGCGATTGTGCTGGAATTGTGCGCCATCGACTCCATGCTGGAAGTAGCCGCCTCACACAACCTTGAGGCCAGCACACCCGAGCAACGAAGGGAGCTGCGGTCTACTCTCATGCAGCTCTCGCATCAGCTGGGCTGCTTCGCGTTGATGATCTCGGCATTTTCACCAGCCGTTCAACCATCACCGGCCGTCTGCGAACTACGGGAATTCCACGGGTTCCAGAACGACGCCAACAGTTGGGTGGCAACTTGCAATGCTCTAGCAGCGCGTGAGGCTTGGACGGAACTGCGGAAATGGTCCTTGGCCATAGAGCACCTTCGAGACGGTGCCGCGGTGTGGCACAGGTACGAAGGCGTGAGGCAGCAGTCCTGGGCAGAATGGAGTGCTGCCCTGATTGCCGCCTTCGGCCGTGTTCCCTGTACCTCCAGCGAGTTCAATTCGACCTCCAACGAGGGCGCAGCTCAGGAGGGGCTCCACCTCGAGGCAGCAACGACACGCTGTAGCTCACCGCCAGACAGCTGCGCAGCTGGGTCTGGTATAAATACCGGACTAAAGCTGTGCTGTGTCCCTGCCTCGGTAACCGGTGCCAGAACATCCCTGCCAATGCCCGACAGCGTTTGCCTAGCTCCACGCCTATCAGAAAAGCTGCCTTCCCGCTCGCTACAGCTTGAGCACGTGGAGGCACCAGCCAGCGTCGTACTGGATCTTCCAGCACGGAATGAAAGGCACATGTCTGCAGATTCCACCAAGATGCTTCCTGGAGGCGGATCTGCATGCTTTAAACCATTCACTGGATGAACGTGAAAATGTTACCAATTCACTAAAACACGTCTCTCCCGAAGACACCCAGGCCTTTAAAACGTCTCCGATCGTTTTCATTGATGATCTGACTGCGCAGCACAAATCTCCTGATCTTGGAACGACTTGTGACGAGGATGTTCCGTCTGCACGCAGCGCGGCTTCAAGAATTGCTCGCTATAGAATGTCAAGGAGGGACAAAGGCCAGCGTCGCGCGGTGGACCTGCGACCATGCCGATGCAGTCAGAGCCACGCGCCAGAAACGTCGCCGAGAAAATTCCTGACCAAGCCACATCCTGTCACCAAACTTCGTCCACCACAAAACTGCCAACTCTGTCAACCGGAGGAAACTAAAACCGTTTTTCCTGCAATGTCGCAGCATGGCCGAAATCGTAGACCACCACGGCAGAGTCAATGTTGTCCGCCAGAGTCGACATCAATGAAGGTACAAGCCAATGCCAATGCCCAGCATCTACAGCGACAATGCGACACTCCAGACCAAGTCACAGCGTGGCCGTGTCCGGCCTTTCCGAAACAGCCAGTGTCGCCCCCGGAGACATAGTCGGCTGCCTGCACGCTTGCAGTCATGGCCGAGTGTGATGATGAAGAACGACACCGGGGTCTCGGCGCGCGGGCAAGGACAGCAAAGCAGAGGAAGACGAAGTAGACAATAGAACAGCTGGCCCGGGAACAGGTGTTGTCTCTGTCTCGCTCATTACATAACATACTTAGATTATTCGTGTGTCACCATATCAGAGTGCCACAACAACGTAAAGGTAAAAATATTTGACAGAGATCTGTCTGGCTGGGTAAAATAAACAGTCTCTCCAGCCTTGTTTAGTCTTTAGTTTTGAATATTAAAAACTGGCCCTACGTTTCGAGACGCATTCGGTCTCTTCTTCAGGGGGTGACTGTCCCGCTGGCTCCGAAGCTAGCGTTTGTTTTTTTTTAGTGGCTGACTCCCTCTCCACCGTCGTTCTCTGTGTTCTTCTGGTTACTGCATTGTTTTCTCCATTGGTTCCGGAGACCGTGTACATACACGCTGGGCAGGGTCCCAGTAGAGCGGTTATGTTTCCAGGTGTTGTTTGGATATGCCCAGATTCTAAGAATTCTGTCTTTTGGTGCGGCTACCTTCCGTTTCGATGACCCGGGTGTCGGTGAAGTTGATGCAATAATCCTGCTTCTCACCGTGTTCTGGGAAAGTGTTTCGTGCAGCGTTGAAGCTACGTAGGTCATTTCGGTTGACTATCCTTTCCGAAAAGTGTTTTGTCTCGCCGATTTAAGTGACGTGGCAATCAGTGCACGGAACTTCATAGACTAGCCCAGGGAATCTTCCTCTTTGCAGCCGGTCCTTTGGCCATGGCAAGAGTCGCGCAATCGTTGAAGCGGGTTTGTGTGCCACCAAGATAACCTCCTTCCCCAACACTCTCGCCAGTTGCTCGCCGATTCCCTGGACGTACGGTCCCGTACATCCGTCGAGCCAGTCTTCAACATAGGGCCAGTTTTTAATATTAAAAAATAAAGACTATAAGAGGTCTGTTTATTAGAACAGCAACTTACCAGCTGCAGCGTAGGGTTCTTTGGCTTGGGGCTACTTTCCACAGGCGGTGCGTTGAACTTGAAAGGTGCTTTTGCATCAGGTGGCACTGGATTGGGGTGCAAAGAACAGAGTTGGCAATACCTTGATATAACAAAGTTGATCAAATCAGTAATTTGCTGAGTTACTAGAGGCGTGCACACATTCTGAAGTTTCAAATACCAGTTGAATATTGCATTTGTAATATTGGTATTTGATTCGAAAACAGTGTATTCTAAAAGTGTTAAATATTCAAGAGACTCGAATATGTGGTTGTTTATACTACTAGAAAGAACTGATTTTGTACCTTTACCGTAAAAGGTCAACCAGCGATTACTACGGCTTCGGTGCGAGTGCAGTGATGCCTACACAAATAAGCACGAGGGGGGCGTGATGATGGCTATGCACCAACGAACGCGCCGCAGCACTTCTCCGCGACAGATCTGTCAACGACTCGAGTGTCGCATTTTTAAGTGTATACTGGCTTCCACGCAGTGGTCAGGCTTGACCGTGGCTACTTGAAATATAAGACGTACTGAAAGCTCTTTCAACGTTTTTTGTGAAATTGTTTAAAGTGCAGTATAATAATTAAAGGATGGGACCTTGTGTGAAATGCACTTTTGTTGAGAGTCTAACCCTTTCAGGCGCCACCTAAGAAAAACTGCCTGTAAATGTGTCAAATCGGCACGTTATTTCAAGGCACTCCATATTCTGTTGCAACAAAAATAATGTCATAATATGTAAATTTAATTATTTATTTATTTACGCTGTCGATCCCATCAGGGATCATTACAGGAAGGGCATGTTCACTTGTTACAGTATAAAAATACAAATAGAAAAAATTCAATTTAACCTAAAGAAAGTATTGGCAGTTTTTTTTTTTTTTTTTTTGTGGCGCAAGGGCCATGGGTGGCCAAAAAAGTATTGGCAGTTAATAAAAGCAAACAAGAAAACGTAATAGTACATCATAATAATAGTACATCCTAGTACGGAAAATAAAAGGTGATCGAAGAGGCATACAAAAGGGAAAACTCGAGTAAAAAATACACAGATGTAAAAAATGGTGAAAATAAATCGAAGTAACAGTTGTGTAGGATAAACATGAGGTAAAAGGTACACAATTATCGTACACGTTGTGAGGCATCTAGGTTACAGTTTCAAAAGAGGTAGTAATACCTTTCCGGTTTCGGTAGGTAGAAAATTATGGGTACAGTACAATAATAATAATAAAAAAGTAAAATAAAAATAAATTATACAGAAATAATGGTGATACAGGTAGTTCATAACTGGGCAGCATGTAGTTGATTTTCAAGCACTGTTAAGAAGGAAGATAATGTCGCACTTGTTGTTACACTCTGATCCAGCCTGTTCCATTCACGTGTCATTAAGGGGAGATGCGATTCGGAAAAAAAAGTTGCATTAATCTGTAGCCTAGGGCAACGAAATTTTCGCTGTATATATAGGCTTTTGTACTGATTTCAAATATGCAATTAGTTTTATAGTAAGTTGCACAGTTTTCGTTTTGTGCCAGGACAATGTGTAAAGTATAGTTCGTTTTGGACAAAATTTTTTTGCCACTAAACTTTTACGGTTCTGGGCCATTAATGGCTTATATTGCTCCACATTAACTCTAGAATGCAAATAACTAACAAGAAGGTGCGTATAGAACATTTTGATGGTCAAGAAAAATTTTAATGTGAGAATTCTTAGAATCTCCAGTCCATACTAACTGCCTACTTTAGGTTTGTAATAATTATACAGGCGATATCAAAATTTGAAGGAAATACTTGCACCCTTCACATGTTAAGGAATATGTGGGCAAAATTTTATCCCGATCGGGCTACCAAAAGTACCAAAAACATGATGCCCAAACTCAGGAAGTTGCCCAAAAATGGATCTTGAGAAAAACGCATTTTAAAGATATAAATGAAAGCTCATCTATGGAGGAAAGATATGCTATTTAAAATGATTTATTCCATCGTGAAAGCTTGGCAATCATGGTTATTTTGAGCAAGTGGCTTTAGGGAACCCCTCATGCAAAATGCAATGGCAAGCAGC
Source organism: Rhipicephalus appendiculatus (assembly GCA_030522465.1). Lineage (NCBI taxonomy): Eukaryota > Metazoa > Arthropoda > Arachnida > Ixodida > Ixodidae > Rhipicephalus > Rhipicephalus appendiculatus. The sequence continues at coordinate 179,758 of JALIZH010024993.1, read as the reverse complement.
CAGGTGACAATTTCCAGGGGACTCTAGAAAATGAGCACTTTTTAGTTTTTTAGAAGCCACCTTGTGCTCTTTAAAAGCGATTTTAACCTGCTTCGAGTTTAATTACAATCTTCAGTTTTTTAGTCGTGAAAGTAGAGAAACTAAACTTGTGAAAGCAAATAAAAACGAAAAATATGTTATTTTGGAAAGAAACTTGCGTTTTTCGACTCGCATCTCCCCTTAAAGGAAAAAATGAATGCTTATGACTTTCCGTATGAATGACATGCTCATGTAATGATAATGCGTGTTTGTGCCGCATTTGTAGTGTTTGGGTTAAAGATAAGTATTTGGAACTGTCAATCTTTATGTCTTTGTGCATTAAACGATACATCATTTTTAATCCAGCAAGCTTGGCTCGGTTTTGTAAGGTAAGGATGCCGGCCTGTTTTAGTAATTCTGTGGGTGAATCTTTTAGCTTATATTTATTGAAAATGCATCTTAGTGCCTTCCTTTGGACTGCTTCGAGTTCGTAAATGAGTTCTTGTAACTAATTTGTGTTATTGTAACTAATTCGAATTAGGTTGTAATTAAATATCCATTTATTACAAAGCCATTCATGCTCTGTTTCCGCATAAACAGAATGTAATCTCAGCGTAGAAATACAGTGCAAATTCATTTTTGGTTATGTCCTAGTTGAACAAAGAAAAATATAGTCAAGGATGGTTGCTTGCTGGGCTAGTTGGTTCATTTCAACACATGTAACAGCGCGTGAGACAGAGTGTAAAGAGCGCTCTTTACACTCTGTCTCTGTTGTCCTTTCCAGTTTCACACGCTGTTACATGTGTTAAAGAAAAACATTACTTTTCACATGGATCGCGAGAAGCGGCACGTCCAACGTGGTAGTGCCTTCAGCAAAGAGATCATATGCAACACTACACTTCCAAATGGAGTTAAATGACGACAAATTTATTATGCTGGAGGTTCAATTCATCCAACGCTTGATATATCTGGCTCTTTCTTAGACCCTAGTTGATACAAACAACAAAACCAAGTGGTGTACACGATTGTGTACATAGCGCCTTAAAGGGTTAACACGGCATACTCTGAGAGTTCAGGTGTGGCATGCCGCCTCGGTTGGGGTGCAATAAAACACGCAAGCAAGCAATCGACAGTTTATGCTACAGTCGCATTCAAACGAAAAAAAAGACAAGCTCATTAGACAATGAGTACTGAAAGCAGGCTAAAGAAATGCTCACTGAAAGCTTCAGCATGAAAAATGCTGCACACATCCCACCAAGAATTGAATACTAGAAGGTACTGCCTGTGTCACTGAAATGCTAGAGTTTACCACCAACCGATGATGATGAGGTGTGCCTGTTTATTTCAGGGACGTCCAGAGCACCGTAACGTTGACGGAAGTCCTAGATGGCGCCTTCACATTTCCAGTTTCACTCAATAGCCTGTAAAATAGTGTGGGTCAGACGACACGGCAACCTAGGCACGGGGCGGTATCGGCAATACATCTTTATTGCCATGACAAAACCAAACACAGACTGAACTCAACTGGCATAACATTGCTATATACTATGTACATCTGACCCCGGCAGATGGAGCTCTTCAATACAGGGTTGATCGATCAGGCTAAGTAATACGCTGACTTCAGCAGCCAGCGTCAATACACAACCTTCCCCACTTAGTTCAGAAGACTCAACAGTCAGCCAACGCGAGCACGAAGTCCCGAAGGTGTTGGGGCGTCTTCGGGAATGATGCAAATGGCGTGGGCCTGGCGGTTCTACACTCTCCTCTGGTGGTGCTGGCTGTGGTGTTGCTACATCGTCCGAGGGCAGAATGGCTGTTGGTGGCTCCTTGGGCTCACTGTGGTCTTCTGTCTCACTCCTACTCATTTCGCGACATGAAGGGCTTGACGTGGGTTGGACTTCAGGCTGTCCTGCCGGTACAGTCTATGCTACACTAATTGGAGAACTGCTATGACGACGAAGTTGGTTCACGTGCCGGCGATACACACAGCCGTCCGGAAGAACAACTTCATCCAAGATCGGGCTAGTTGCTCTGGAGATCATGGCAGAGACCCTTGGTGGGCCCTGGCTGTAGTTCCATGCAAAGACAGCGTCCTCGGGCTGGAACATGTGCGGTGCAGGCAGAGCTTCTGTGAATCTGGGAGACCTCTCAGGGGCCCGCTCTGGGTGCAGCCAGTCTAGCATGATAGACAGTTGGCAGCCCAACTCCACACACTGCCATGGGGAGCATCCCGTGGCAGTGTGTGGAGTTATGTGCTGCTGTAGAGTGAAATCTGCCAGGCGTCATGCCCAGCTTCCTTGGATTATTTGTGATAGTGCCTCCTTGGCAGTTCATACCATGCTCTCAGCCTGCCCATTCGTGGATGGATGGAACGGTGCAGACGTGACATGGCGAACGAGGTTGGCATCCGTAAGCCCCCGAAATTCTGCGGATGCAAATTGGGGCCCGTTCTATACCAGGGTATCCGGCAGGCCATGTGTTGCGACAAACTTCCGTAAGGCACTAATTAGAGCACTTGATGTCATTGATGGCATAGGTGTACGACCTCGAGCCATTTCGAATAAGAATCCACCACAATCAAGGCCTTGGAAGGGGCCAGCAAAGTCCATATGCAGGCAGGCGCGACCATGGAGTCCGGGTCGTCCCCCATGGGTGAAATGGAGCCCGGGGCATCTCTGGCTGTATTTCCTGGCAGGGAAGGTGCCGACGAACCCATTCCTCAATGGCTGCATCTGTTCCCGATCACCACACTACAACTGCAGGCAAGTGCCTTCATTTATTTATTTATTTATTTATTTTTACATACTGCAGCCTCAATGAGGCTATTGCAGGAGTGGGAAAAGAGGAAAACAACAACAACAACAACAAATCAACATTCATGAACAGGCTTCCAGAAATTCTTGAAGTGGTAGAGAACGAACACTTCATCCCGACGATACCGGGATGATCAGCATGCAAGGCTTCAAGGACACGAACACGCAACTTCTGAGGAGTCACCACACGGTTGCCCCACAGTAAGCATCCCTTGTGGGCGGACAGTTCATGTTGCCTGGACACAAACAATGTGCATTGGGAACTCAGGACACACCTTGGCCACCCCCTCCATACCCAGTTGAGGACACAGGAGAGAACACCATCGTTGGCAGAGTATTTAGCCACATCATCTGCATGGACAGGAGATTCTGGAAGTTCATCCAGAAACACGACTCCCTCTGCTGGAGAAGGGTCGTCCTGGCGCTGATGCATTAGGGGAAGTCTGCTGAGACCATCTGCGTGGCTCTTTTGTTTCCTTGGCCAGTGGAGGAGAGTATGCTGGTATCCGTTCAGAAAGATCGATCACCGCAGCGGCCAGCGTCAATACACAACATAGCCAATCAGCGATTGTCGTCTTTCACGACCGTTTCAGAATACAGCGCCAAGGTGACCATGATGACCAGACTGTGGTTGGGGACAATGACAATATTTCAAACGTATTGAGGACTGAGAATTTCATTGTTAGGGTGTTCCTGAAGATTTCCTTAGAGTGTTTCTTGTGGGGTTTTCACTGTTGATTTTATTCTGAGAGTTGTTAGCATTTGCCTGGTTTCCCATTTCGTAATTAACCTAAGTGGGCCGTACTTTGAGTCTTCCCAGTGCGTCTCACACGCCCCTGAGACCTGCGACATCCGGGTTGATTTATAGCTATAAAAGCACAATTTGAATTTCCCAGTGCGCGTTCCCCTCAACTCTACAGGTCGCGTCATCTTATTAGTAGGGGTGTGCGAATATTCGAGTTTCGAATTTGAATCGAGTAATACTTCAGCGAATTATTCGATTCAGCTTTCGAATAGCTAGTATTCAAAGTTTCGAATAATTCGACTGGACGAATATCTAAAGTGCGACAAAGGCTAATGGTGCTACTTTGTTAGAGCGAGGTGGCTAAAAGTAACGGTAATGTCGTTACAGAAAGCCTTCCGTTAAAACCTTCATTGATAAACTGGTTCAAAAGTGAAATTATATTTAGTATTTTAAAGGAGATTAAGTCATTTCGGCACATCATAGATCTAGCAGAACAGGCCAGAGAACAGTCTGGGGGACTGTCAAACTGCTAGCGTCAAACAAAATAACCAGCACCGAGTTCAGAACTTATAGCCAAGAGGTTAAAAAATACTTGAATGAGCTCCTGACCCCAAGAAGGAATTATATTTTGAAATAGTAGAAAGCACGTAGAGCTGCGCTTCATCCAGGTATCGTCAAAATTGCTTTGCGATACCTTCCCTTCCCTGCTACTGAGGCGCCCAGTGAGGGCACGTTACAATTGAATACCGTAACATCAGGGCGAGAAAGTTTGAAGCCAGGTCATGTGGGACAGCTTGTGCTTCTGCATAACAATTTGTAGTCCTTCGGCGGCAGTCACTCACCGTGTTATGTGCTCGAGGACATGAGCAGATGCATTTCTTTATTCTTTCTTTCAATTTTCAACAAAATTTTTGGTATTCGATATTCTATTTGATATTCGACATTTTTTGCCACTATTCGGCACTACTCGATTTGAATTCGATTCAAGATGAAATTTCACTATTCGCACACCCCTACTTATTATTAGCCAATGAAAATTTTCTGTCATCAACAAAACATGAGGACAGCAAGGCCTGTTGATTCATAACTGACCAAGGTTTGGAGCATCACACCCCTTCGACTGCCGCACTGTCATGATGTCACACACACAAACCATGCAATGCCAACACAGTTGACCGTCCCGATGTGAAGCGTTGTACAGAACCCAATGGAGGAATATGAGAGGCCTTTCAACAAGACTTTTCGCCATGTTGAGAATGGGCTGACTGCTAGAGTACATTATGGCCATCTTCTGAGGGGTGGCACTGTATGTTTGTGGGCCACCATTGGCGCATGTTGCATGCAGTTGCGAGCACTTCTGTGCTTTGTGTCAGCGCACGTGTGTTGCAAGAAGGGAAGATGGAAGCTTGCGATGAAAAAATTTGTAAACAGGGGTTGTGTGCTCAAGCCGACATTCCAACAAGTGGACTTGTCTTCTTCCAGGCTAAACAGTTGCAGCCTTGAAGAAGTCCACTTGTCGAAATGTTGGCTCGAGCACACAACCCCTGCTCACGAATTTTTTCATTGATTTCTTATAGTTTCTTGCGACATGAATCATTTTAAGAGCCTGTAATGGGCACAAAATGTTCTGTCCCGCACTGCACAACTGAGTACAATTTACATTGGGAGAAGTACTCGTTTCCTGCCCCGAAAGCAAACGAAAGTCCGGGTACACGACACGTTAATACACGCAAACATGATTTTATTGCTACAGTTGAACCCCTTTATAAGAGGCATGCTCTGGGCAGCAATTATTGCCTTTTATATGAGGTGTCTGTTATAAGCAGGGTACCACGTATGCATTCTCTTATCAACCCGCATTTTACTGTAGGCACGCTGGTGTCTCTTATACCCATTTGTCTCTTATATCAGTGCCTCTTATAAAGGGGTTCGACTGTATACGAAATGAGCATTCACTGCATTTGGCCACATGTATGACGCTGAAGATGGCTTCCAATTGAGTATGCCACCTGTGGGAAACTTATACTAGTATGCTGGGGCAAGCACTGTGAAGACACCGCTCATTTTCCTCTACCGTGGTTAGAACAAAGCAAGCTTTCACATTGGGCTAGTTGGTTGGTAATCCATCTTGAACAACCATTGTCGCAAAAGTGCATGTAACCCAAGTTTTGATGAATGGAAATCTTGCATTGCCATAAAGACCAGTGCACACGGCAAATCTTGGAAGCATTTTGCAGCCCACAAGTGTATCAGTCAGCCTTTGTTGACATTATCAGATGCAGAAGTATCATACCTCATGGATAGTTTGCTTCACGTTCATGTCTCATCAGCCACGTACGGTCTTTTTGCTACTTTTTTGTCACCTTGTGCATATGCGATGGTTGTTTGTTTGTTTTCATGGTTTTTTCCAGATGCTGTTTATTCTGCTTCGTTTAAAAATAAAACTTTAGTTCCGAGTCAGCGCTACTGTCTGTCGTTCCTTTTCTCGTCCCCATTTTCTGTCGTGCAGTTTATTCGTTCAAGATGGAAGCACATCAACTCGCCCAGTTAACCGTTCTTATTCAAAAACCAGCACAGAATGAACAAAGGACAAGAAAGGGAACAAAGACATGCGCTGACTTTCAACTGAGGATTTATTGAAAAGTACACGTGTATAAAGCTCGGCATCCTACATCATGTGAGCGCATACAGTCGTGTAAGAAGCTTCGACAAATTAAGGAAAAAATCCACGCATCTCCACGAAGTGAATCATGAGTGGGCGAAGCTGTGGGTATAGTATCAGTAAGTAACCGTACGTTACCCGAGCGTTGCCCCATATAACGTAAATTGAGTGACATAAAGTGTATATATAAATGTAAATTTATTTCGCCTTCCAGTCGTCTTAGGCAATTCAAGGAGGCTTTAGAAATTTTGGAGGGAAACAGCGCGAAAGACGAAGGACCAGGCAGAGATGGACACAAACAACAGCGCTGTTGTTTGTGTCCTTCTCTGCCTGGCCCTTCGTCTTTCGCGCTGTTTCCCTCCAATATGTCGTACCAACACGCTCAAGCAACCACTTTAGGCTTTAGAAAATTGCTGGAGTGGAGGATATGCCTTGAAAGTGAATCCAAGAACCCGCCATCTTACCGGTGGCAAGATACCATTTAAATGGGTAATTTGCTGAAACATATAGTGCTCGACGTGTGTTTTTGTGTTACAGGTTTCCTTGAGACGCCTCAACATCTAGGCACATTTTAGTAGAGATCAACTCATCAATACTCTTCTGGATAGGTTATTTTCGCAGGGAACGGCGATCTCTTACCTTATAATTAGCCTCTGTCTACGTTGAAGTTTTTTGTAGAAGTCTTTTTTGTGTCTCACATATGTTTCAACTATAAAACAGTTCTATACCATGACCACAACGGAAGGCAAGGCTAGGTCCTCATCTTATCTTACGTGACAAAATACACGATAAACAGATGCACAGGAAGAAACAACGAAAAGCACGTCAAAGGTGATTTACGCTGCCAAGAAAAGCCAGTTCTTTTGCAGTTAAGGTGACCGAGGGCTTGTCGACACAGCTGCCCAGGGCCAGGACTGCCCACGGGAGTCGTTCACACAGCAACCATGTCATTTGACCAGACTTCGCTCAGCGGACTCTTTCACTCTGGCTGAAGTTTGCAGTAGAGAAAAAGAACTGCCCTGCCCAACTGCTAACAATGGGACGCGAAGTGTCTAGTCGCGAGTGAATTTGACCGCTGTGTATCGGAGGGTGTCGATATGCTTCAGCGGCACTCTGGACATGGTAGTGGTGTTCCCATTGACCGTGTAGCATTGTTCCTCTCCAGGAATAATCTGTGTTGTGCCTTCTGACAAAGAAGGTGGGTTTTTTGTTGCTACACATGGCATGTTCTTTGAGAAGGCCAGCTCAGCCATTGACTTTGTTTTCGACCCCCGTACTGACATAACGTTAAAACCTGCCAGGTTAAAAGCAAAATGTCCGTGTGAAGAATTAGACCTAACAGGTTTGGCCCAGTCTGTTGCAGAGAAAGAAAAAATGGCATTACATATGTGTTTTTCAGCAAGAATGCACAAAGTTTACATTCCTTTTTGTGTAATCGTTTCCGAGCAGGATACTTGGCACAAGTCAGTGACGCTTTGGTTTCAAGAAAAACTGAAATAGCTTTACGTCAATGACCCGGTTCTGGTTAGGAATTCCTTTCAAATTATTCAATTTCTCACAGAGCACAGAAATATTGCCTATAAAGCCTTGTCCAGTGAAATTAAGGACCTCTATTACTCCTTACCACACGATAAACTTGTGCCCATTTGGTGTAGTGGCCTTTCAAAATGAGTGTAGCGTCACAACGGGAGGCTTTTTGGAACTTCTCAAGGTTTACCTGAGGTTGACCATTGCTGAATGGAATAGCAGTGTATTCCTACAAAGAACAGGCTTGTGCATGGGCTCATGCATAGGCCCAGTTTTAAGCAGCTTGTTTTTCGCACATCTAGGCAAGAAGGTCATAGGCCAGCTATCAGAATCACGGGTTTAAAAATGCTTTAGGTATGTAGTTAGTAGATTGTGATGACGCTGTTCTTGATTCTTCTGTGCAGTACACGTGGGCCATGTTCAAAGAGTGTCTAAGTCCCTCGTCACTAACCCATGAAGTCCTGAAAAATGGTTTCATGAGTTTTTTAGACCTCAAGTTGACCCTTTGAGGTAACCACTTGTGTTGGAAATATGAACCACAGGCGAATAAGCCACTTCTGCCATTAGGGTCAGCCCACCGCAAGCTGGCAAAAAAAGCTATCGTGCAAACTTGTCTTTGGAATGCACTCACTATATCCTGCCCTCACATAGTTGATGGCAGCTTCAGAGCAGAAATGGCTAGTTTTGAGGAAGTGGGTTACCCAACATATTTGCTGATTTCTGTGGCGGAGGTGTTGCGAAAAAGAATCAGATCTGACCACAGAGTAGTCAAAGGACAGCCAGTATCAAGGCAAAAAGTGGCAGTCATTCCTTACGTACACCGCGAGTCGCACAGACTGAAGAAGATCGGCCTACGTCCGGATGTTTCTCTTTTCTCCGCGCAATACAAACTGCACCAGCTATGTGCTAGGACATAGGACATGCCCTGTGAAGTGGGCACCATGCAAGTGTAAGGGGAAACATAAAAACCATTTTATCGAATGTGCCGACAAGGTCGTATGCAGTGTTCCCGTTTCCTGCGGTCCAAAATATGTTGGTGAGATGGGGCGATGCCTGAACATCAGTTTACAAGACGACAATTTCAAGGTACAGAAAAGAAATGACCGTTTCCTCGCCCAGCGCTGTGCTCAGTGTAACTGTACTCCCATGGTCGATCGAACTGTGGTCCTGGCCAAACGTGCAAATGATCAGACGAGAGGCCTCGATCATTGTCAAGGGTAACTGTGTCGGTGTAGTGAGTGACGTGCGCGAGTGTTTGAAGTGCGCACCATGCAAGATCGAGAAGAAGAAAAGGCAGAAAGTTGCACGAGCGCTAGAAAAATAAAATAGAAGAGAACAAAACCAAGGACCAATTGGAGTAGGCCACGGGATGCGCGAGGAGGAAAGGGCAAAGCGTGGCGGCGGGGGGAGGGACGAGAGAAGCCAGAGAAGATGGGCCACGTTCCTCGGCGGTCGGGTTCCGGACCCGAGCCTTGGCGACAACCTGAGCCCGCAGCGACCTGCCCGTACGAGCAGGCCCTGGCGATGCACCTCTGACGGAGTCCTGCTGCGAGGTGTCCTGTGCCCGTGGACACGCTGAGCCGTCGGGTTTCGGACCCGAGCTCTGGCGTAGGTGTCCGGCCGGGGCGCGGCTACGACGTCGGTGCCTCCTCTTCGACGCAGCAGCGTTGGAGGACTGTTCCATCCATCCCTCTGCGAGCTCTACTCCGCTACCGGTCAACCAACTCGCACCTTGGTGAGACCAGCATCGTGCGTCTCTGCTGAGCTAAGGAACTGTTAGGTTAGGACTTCTGTAGCGAGGTTGAGGATTGTAATGTTCGTTCGGTTTTTCCTCCGTGTTATGTGTGCTCGTTTACTGTGTGTGTATTAAATGTTGTGTGCAAACGGCCTCGTCTGTTCGCGGGTGTCTGTGGCAACGTCCCGGACACCCAACTATTAAGAACCTGCACGTTGTGAAAACACCATAACAACGTAACAGTCGGCAAGCCCTCGGTCGCCTTGACTGCGAAAGAACTGGCTTTTCTTGGCATTGTAAAACCAAGTACATACCTTTGACATGCTTTTCGTTGTTTCTTCCTGTGCATTTGTTTATCGCACATTCTGTCACATCCAATAAGATTTTTTTACTTAACTTGTTGACGCTTGTTACGCGGCTGTTTGTGCGCACTCACGTAATGTAGGATGCCGACATATTACATATGTATTTTTCAATAAATCCTCAGAAGTCAGCGCTTGTCCTGCTTTCCTTTCTTGTCCTTTGTGCGCTCTGCGCTGGTTGTTGAAGATGGTTAGAACGTAGTCGGCTTTTGAGCAGTACTGAGAGCTAAAAACATACAGTACTTTTTTTACTTCCTAGCTCTTATATCGATCTTTTTTTTTTAGAGCAAATAGAAGTTAACGATATGTTTATAATTTCAAAAGATGACAACACTGGTGAGTGCCTATGCCGGTGCCGCACTGTCGCTTTTAGGAGCACAAGGCTAGGATGTCATACGGGCATTATTAAACATAGAATGAATACTGTGCTGACCGTTTATTTAGAAGTCACCAAAACCAATGCTTATTGAAGAAATGAAAATTACAACCAGGCAACTGCATTTTCTTTTCATAACCCCTTTATTGAATTACCCCGCTTAATAATTAATTGGTCTTTTGAGCCTAAAATGTACTCTTCCCTCTAAAAGATTTGCTGTAAAATATGTGGCCAACTGAATAGCCGACACGGACTCAAGCTCTCACACAGACGTTTATTAGTGTCCGCATGAGCCCAGAACGTCCAACCTTCTTTTTTTCTTTTCTTCGAGCGTGCTCACGAGCTGGCTCGCATGCAACTTCTATTCTTCTTCTTGTCGGAGGAGCGCGGGAAATCCAACATTCCCGGCTGCGCAGTGGTGTCACGCCTGTAGTTTTAGCGGGTACAGCCTTTGTATGGCCCTAGTAGTCACAAGGCCGTCTTGTTGTTTTATCTTGCACGAGTGAACGTGACCATCATCTCCTTCGTAGACTTCAAGCACCCTTGCGAGTTGCCAGACTTGACGTGGAAGGTTTTCAGCATGTACGAGTACGACGTCGCCCTCCTTAACTTTCTTCGCACACCCTTTGTCGCAGAAGTGCGCTGATCTCAGTTGGAGCAAGTACTCTTTGATCCATCGTTTCCAAAAGTTTTCTGTCAGGCGCCTTCTGTACTGAAGTCTCCGGGTGGCCTCCTTACGCGTCGAGGTCCCCGTTTCCTCGATGCTGCCTTGTGGTATCGCCGTAAATCTTCGGCCAATTAACAGATCAGCCGGAGTCAAAGTGCATGGTTGGTCGTCTTCTGACTCAATAAATGTAAGAGGTCTTGAATTGACGACGGCTTCCACTTCTGCGATCACCGTCATAAGTTCTTCGGAATCGAGGCAGGCTCTACGGAGAATCTTGCGAAGCGGTGTCTTCACAGTTCATACTAGCCGCTCCCACCATCCACCCCACCACAGAGCGTTGGGCACAATAAACTTCCATTCGATGCCTTTACTGCTCAGGTGTCCGGCGACATCATCTTGTAACGGCATGCTGAAAAGTCCCCTGGAAATCGTCACCTGGCTGCTTGCCATTGGATTTCACATGAGGGGTTCACTAAAGTCACATGCTCAAAATAACCATGACTGCCAAGCTCTCATGATGGAAAAAAACATCTTAAATGACAAATCTTTTCCGCATAGATGAGCTTTCACTTATACCTCTAAAATGCGTTTTTCTCAAGATACAATTCTGGGCAACTTCATGAGTTTTTACATCCTGTTTTTGGTACTTCTGATAGCCCGATCGGGATGAAAGTTTGCCCACATATTTCTTAACATGTGCAGAGTGCAAGTATCTACTTTAAAACTTGATATCACCAAATATAATTATTACAAACCCAAAATAAGCAATTTGTATGGTCTGAGCATTCTAAGGCTTTTCACTTTACAATTTTTCTTGTCCATTAGAATGTCTTATATGCGCTTTCTTGATAGTTATTTGCATTCTACAGATAATGTGGAGCAATATGAGCCAATAATGGCTCAGAACAATAAACATTTACTGGCAAAAGAAGAGTCTACAAAAAGAACTATATTTTACACATTGTCGTGGCACAAAACAAAAACTGTAAAGCTTACTATAAAACTAATTGCATATTTGAAATCAGCATAAAATCCTTATATACAGCAAAAATTTCACTGCCTTAGGCTACAGATTAACGCAACTTTTTTTTCCGAATCGCATCTCCCCTTAAGCGCCCTTTGCACGGAATGGAATAAGAATGGAATGACGTCTTTTTGCCAAAATAGAGCACCTTTTCGTCGACACGCTGTTTTTAAAACTTGAAACATTGGTAAGTCAGAGCCTCGAATTTAACAATAAAGCAGTATTTTTAAAATGGCTTGGCTTATTACAAGCACGGTAGAGATAGAGAGCAAATTTATTAGAAGGCCAAGAGGTCGGCCTGTGCGCTCTGGCCTGCTACTCAGCACAGGGGAATAGGGAAAGGGAGGAAAAGAGTGATAAAGATGATGATGGGGACAGGAAGAGGTGATGTGTATTTACAATGACCACGTAACACAGTGGTCTTCGTAAAGTCTAGTGTCAAGTCCAGTACTTTTGAGAAAATCTATAAATGCCCTTGTAGCAGTCATTGATGCTGTCTGGTCGGAAAAGCACGGTACATTTATAAGCAATGCGCCTACTGCAATTCTGTCCTTACGTAGACCGTGTTGCTCCGAAGTTTGTCTCTATTCTTCGCGTAACCGCGGTTCTATCCCGTTGGTATCCGTCATACGGAACTACGGCGGCGGCATACCCCCCCTTATGCCTTGTGATTTTTTTTTCCCCTCGGCGGCGCCCCAGCTGCCTGCTGTCTCACCACCCTCCACTTTTTTGCTTTTCCTTCTGTCACCGTCGGCGACACGGACGCATATTCGAAAAAGCGCTTCTCTAAGTTCTATACCTGACATTGCATACCTGCGCACAGGCAAACACAAAGTTCTCCTCACCCCATCCATGCTTGCGAGACGCGCTTAACAAGCATGAGTGCTGACGAGCAGTGCGGCCTAGTGTTCCGTATTCGATGCAAAGACACAAGGTGCCCGAGCGGTGCACTGTTCCAACTAATACCAGCAGATCTAGAGGATTTGGTTCCCCATTAACCCTTTGTAGGTCGTCCCATATTTTTGACATGGTGATATAAAAACCGGCTGTGCTTTATTGATATAAACTAGAAAGAAATAGTATGAAACAAATTTCATCAAAATCGAGCCAGTAGTTTACTGAAAAAAAGTGGGACATATATGTCCCACTGACTCATGAGAGTGTTTTCAAAAAGTGGGAAAACACTGTCCCACTGCCTCATGAAGGCACCATCTCGCGATTGCATCAACGGGAATTTTGCGATGAAACGGCCGAAGTAAGTGGCACAGAGTATCACTTCTTAAGTTGTGAAGAGAAAAGTTGTGCGGACCTCATTTCAGCAGGAGAACGCCGCCTGCAGCGGCGTCACTTGAGCCTTCAAAGCGCTGTGGTATGTTCCTGTAAAGCTTACTTCACCGCATGCATCATCCACCTTTTTTTGTCCATTTGGCTGTCCTTGCTTTTGCTGTCGAAATTGTCGAGTACAGATGTTATCCCTGAACATGTGCCTACATTTCCAGAGGTATATGATACCAAGAAAAATATTTCCACGCATTAATATCCGCAACTGCGCTACGGCATTAGCGGCATAATTTTGCAGGGGATTCATCAGATCAATTTATCGGTCAAGTTATTTCGCAAATTTACAAAAACACGTGGTGACTGGAAGCTAAGATCGTCTCTCTCAAAAACCAGAAAAAGAGGAAATTATGCGGCATTTAGATTGGTAGATTCTATGTATCTCAAGAAGAGGAAAATTCAGAAGCGATAAAAAAAAATTGACCGAAATTCAACGCTATTGTAACACTACATCCGCCCTTCGAAAGCGTGGTAAAAGAATTTTTTTCGAGATTACGAAGACTTAGGTAAGATATGAGTGACTTAATGTTGCGCTAATTTCAACGGATGATGTGGGAGAAAATTTTTTCTGTAGACGGAAAAGTGGGACGTATGTGTCCCACTGCCGCACAAAGGGTTAACCAAATCTTGGTTTTCGCTCCAGACGCGTGGCAAAACTGCTTAGTCTTCATGAACACTACTTTTATCAGCATAAAAATACACTATGTCGTCATTTTAGCATTAACACATTTAAGCTTAAACAATATTAAAACATCTCCATTCGTTCAAACATGCTGACCATGCAAATACTATAGGTAGCGGGAGAACTGCCCCTATGGGAATTAATAGGGTGGTTGTAATGCACGAGAGATGTCACCAAGCTTCTCTCCCTCGACCTTGGTTACGTGTTTTGCATACTTTTGCAGTTCTTAATGCATCTGTGGCATCAGCTTTATGGGGCGTTCATTCTCAACTCGATAAAACTATCAAAATGCCTTTCCTACGTTGAGGAATTACAGGAATGGAATTGAACTGCCCGGTCATTCCCGGAGTGGGAATGGGCTAAGTTTTTTCATTCCGAGGAATTGAGAGGAATGGAATTGCGGCAAGTTCTTAATCCCCGGAATGGAATTGGAATGGAATGGAGGCGCCCATTCCGCAACACTGATAGGGAGGGTCTCGTTCTGGCAGACTTGATGCCTTCAGGTAGTATGCGAGGGATTATTAGTCAGCTGCTAGCTCGTAATAAGATCACGTGCTACACGTTGCTAACAGGCAGAAAAAGAGTGTTCCACACTCGCCGTCATGGCTACTGGCGGCGCTGACTGACGCTCCCACGTTTAAATGCACATATATACCCTATAAAGTGGACGGGGAGATGACTGCCGCCGTAGCTCAGTGGTAGAGCATCGGGCGCATTATTCGAAGGTCGTAGGTTTGGTCCTTGCCGGCAGCAAGTTATCTTTTCATCCACTTTTTTTTCTTCACATTTGCATTACAATTACTTCTAATACCATCCCCTATAATTTCTTTGGCATCACTGTCTGTTAGTTCTAATTCAACATTATGCAGTTCTGAGTGATACTGACACCAAAATATTGTTCCTGAATTTCCTCATAATTTTTTCTGACTTTATTATTATTTATTTATTTTAATTAATAGTACCTGACAGGCCCCATGGGGAGCATTGAGTAAGGGGAGCATCCCAGAATGAGAGAAAACAAAAGCAACTGGTACATGAGTGCAAAAAGAGTATACAATAATAACGTGCTGGCAATGCGATGTAACAAAATAGAATTAAGTGGCAAAAAGTATACAAAGAATACTCAGAAAAATAATGAGTAAATAATACTCATCGTTGTAAAAGGAGCGGCGCATTGGTTGCATAAAAAAAAAATAAAAGACGGTGAAAAGTGCACATAGCTTGAGCACACACACAAACAACAAAGCATAAAGTACAGAAGACTGTTCGCGAAGCAGTGCTAAAATTTAGGAGAAATACAAGAAAGATACTGAGAAACACCCAGCTAAAATGAAAAAGGAAAGACAATTTCATGGTAGCACACAACTTGGCGCATTCCTCACAAGAGTGAAAAAAAAAAAGGTTTGCATTACAGGTTACAACAAAATGTATAAGTTGATGAATGTGAATATTTGTTACGATGAGAACTGCAGCATTAGGAGTTCCCTAAATTTATCTTTATTTGTTTGCATGACAGTGTTGTTAGGAAGCGAATTCCATAACCGATAGCCCGTGGCAAAGCCGAGCAGTTAAATGTGTCAGTGTTCCCATAGATGCAATTATAACTCAAGTCGTTGTGAAGATGTCGATATGTGCAGTATGCGCGTACCAATGGCAAGTTTGATGGCTTCATTTGATAAACATATCTGTGCAACAGGGACAAGAGAGCTATGTCACGTCGACTACTTACAGTTTGAAGGGAAAGGTTGAGTTTTATCAGCGTTATACTTGACTGGTAGTTATAATTGCGGGAAATAAATCGACTAGCTCGATTTTGGATAGCCTCTACCATGCGGATTAGGCATTCATGATAGGGAGACCATATGGGAGACGCCAATTCTAGCTGCGGACGTACAAATGTTAAGAACGCTAGTTTATGGATGTCAGATGGGCATTTACGTAAGTTGTGGTGAACATACCCAAGAGATTTGGAAGCATTAGCAAATATTGCCACACCCACACTTTTAGGGGACGAGCTCCTTAACATTGAGGCTTGTACATCACTCCCCCGGTGTAGCCCGATGTAGCCACGCTAGTGCGATGACGATGATGCTACCATCACGGCACAGCACATGCAAGGTAACCATTATATGCCATCACGATGATGATGACGCTGATGACGATGAAGAACAAGCGTGTTCCAGACCCCACATTCTCTTTCTGCCGTCACGGCACAGCACATGGAATGTACCCACTATACGACATAACGATGACACTGATGACGAAGAATAAGAGCGTTCCAGACCACACATTCTCTTTCTGCCATGGATGAAAACGATCGTGACCGCGCTCTCGCCCGCGAAAGGCAAAACTTGGGCAACGCCGACAACAAGCTGCTACCCCGGAATTGAGGACGCGGGAAGTGGCGGCTCAACAGAAAAAACACATTGTATATACTGTACACACGCGTTGTCACTCATTTACATGCACGAGTGGGCAATGTAATGGGTGATTTACGGTAAGAACGATCCCCAGTGCTTCGCCCACTCGTCATGATTCACTTCGTGGAAATGCGAAATTTTTTTTCTTTCTGTTTTCATGTTATCACTCTTGCAATGTAGCTGTGTGGCCTTGCGTGGAGCACGACCGAGTGACTGGGAACTATCTAGACAATTTTAGAACCTTCCGACACGATTACGTGCTCAACGCAAACATTTCAGTTAGTTCTCAAACTTACGCGACCGCTAGCGATAATGCTGGAATCTTCGACGATACGCGTGTGAAAGCCGACGCGCTTGACTGCTTGTCAGTTTTACCGACGGCCGACACACTGTTCGCCGCTATCAGTGTACGTACAGCGTGCATTGTTCGCTTGCTATTAACTTTGTTTCCCGGCCACAAGTTCGGCCAAATAAAGAGTTACGTATTTCCAAGTTCTGCTGGAGTCCTCTGCACTGTCACAACCATGTGACAATATGGTTGCGAAATGAGAGGTGTCCAGGAAAGGCTTTATGTACGATTAATGCCTAGATATTTGTATGATGACGTCTGAGACACTAGGATTGTATTTATGTAATAAGAAAACATTTCGTACATTCAGAAACCCCAATAAAGTAACTTGAGCATTTGCGAAGGTTTTTTTTTTTCGGAGTAATATGACACTCAAAGGATTAAAGGAACTCAACTATGGTAGCATGAAGATTCTTTTTGTACACTTACCTGTGGGCACGAAGCTGAAGAACGCTTGCGAATTTGGCGCACCTGCGAGGGAGGTTGCGAGCGAGCTGGTGAGCCCGCCCGAACGCACTGGCTGCGACATCTTACGCGTGGGTCGCACTGCCGGCCTAGACGCAGCCTTCAGACGTGATGCCACGGCTGCACTTGCACTGGGACTTGTTCTGTGGCTCTGCAAGCAAAGTAAGACCGTCAAGAAACCAGTGAAGTGATGAACTGGGCTATTTGGTGCACTGTCAAATGGCTAGAGGCAAAGATCGGCTGCGGAACACTAATCAAAATATAACCTGCTGCCGAAGCTCATGGCCTGCCTTTCACGTTCACCGCTGGTCTTACAAGAGGCAATTCAACAAGTTTCACTACATAGACAGAAGCAGCAAGTGTGTGCATAACAGCCTGTGAGGTACAAAAAAATCCCACTGACACAATGCAAGAAGAGGAGGGAATACCTTCCTTAACGAGAGAAATATTTTAGCCAGATACAAAGTGCAATAAATAAATGAATAAAAAGATACCAAAGTACTTGGCTGTAAAGGGACCTCCTGTCAGGGTACAAAACAAATACTATTGTTGAGCTGCAAGGTACAGGAATTGTAAAATATCCAAAAACAATGAGAAAGCAACACTGCAATGCATCTATGAATCATACGAAATTTCCTCCACGTTACAGAAATTAATATGAGAATATATTGGTAGAACAAGAACAATAAGGTTGTCGCTGAGTACAGGCATCTTACAGGATGCCGTCCAATCTGTACTAAGAAAAATTCAACATAAAACATAGCGTCAAACTTCAAACCAACACGAAAACACAAGCTCTGTGGCACCTTTTTCAGCGTTATGTGTCACCAATTTGACGTGTGTACGTATTTTTGCCTTTAGTCAACCAGGTCCAAGTAGCCATTTCTCTGGCATCTTGTCACAACCCTGTTTTTAAAGAAGCTACGATGAATGATGCTGTCTACACTGCATTTCACAAACGACAAAAAAGAAAAGTCAGCATAGAACAATACCATATTTGTGAACTAATAATGATTCAAGAGAGTTAGTAGGCATTTGTGTAAACAGTGTGATCACTCGTGCAGTGATGTGATCGCCCCAAGCCATTTTGGCGCAGCTTCTGGAGCCCCTTAAACCAAACCACCTTCTGGAGCATACCTGCCACTCCTTTTCGAACACAAACACTAATAACACAAAGATGGAGCGGTTGCACATGTTTAACGAAATCACTTTATGCGCACCTGCATGCATGTTGTCTTTGAATACTCTGAAGGATAAAATTCCGTCGCCGCTTTCACTTTTTGTGCAGACAGTCCTCAAGTAGTGTGACATTGGGCGGGCCATTTAACACTGCCCCGGAATGCACTTGATATTTGCAAATGAATCTGAATTTGCTGGATGCTTCAGTTACAGCACTGGAAAGCATGTTTTCATGCATTCTACTTAATATCCAATAAAGTCATTCTGATGACGTTTGTGCAACATGTGCCTTCCCTGAGTGGAGCTGCTGTAGTGCTTTATGGATAGAATCATTAGAATCCCGGTTGATGCACAGTTGAAAACAAACAGGCTTTAGTAACTGGTCTTTTATGCCTAAAATCTGAGCTGTGCTCCATGAAATTTGTGGTATATGGAGGGTATGCATTTACTACTGACACACTCTTGAGTTGCCGTGGCCAAGGAGCCCAAGCGAGATATACGGGCATACCGGGACACCATGCTTCTCAGCAAAATCCCACATTCCACTGCAGCAGGCGGAACTGTCGGTGACGTCTGCCCACTGTACGACAGTAGAACTTAGGTGCCCTGCATGAAGCCTTCTAGAGGTACACTAGCACGGTACTACCATTTCTTTATAACAAACTAACCAAAACAAAACTGTCTGTTCTGTATACACGTAATGCTCACTGTAAATAGTACAATCAGTCAAGTAACTGGAGTAATACTGAAAGGGGAGCTAGTTGGTACACATTCATCGTAGTAACTTTTTTAGCGCAGACTAACACACGGACAAAGAGAGGGAACGACACCAGCGCTGGTATCGTTCCCTCTCTTTGTCCGTGTGTTAGTCTGCGCTAAAAAAGTTACTACGATGACAGTCAAGTAAGACTGTCGTCCTACAAAAACTTGTACTTGCACCGATTATTACTTTTTCTAACTCAATCCATAACAGTTAGAAACTATTCTATTTAGCTTAATAAGATAACTTCACAGTGTAGTCTACTAAGATACCATGATTACACGATATGGGCGTGTTGTAATTATTCAGCAGGGTAGCGCACTTGAACTGCACAGCATTTCCCAGCCTATACGCTTCTCAAGCTCAGCCAGGCGATGCTTGTCGTTGCCTTTCTTGCCAAAACCGGTCCCTGGCATTGCCTTTTGACTGTGCACATCCATGCACGTGCAGCCTCATGTAATGCTTGCTCCGAGTGCTAAACAAACACATCAGAGATTAAAAAATATTTCCACAGAGTGAATCTCAGCAGAGAGCGGTTGATCGACCACCTTTGTGGAACCGAGCGGGTCGCCGAGGGCAATGCTGTTTGTGCAAGCGCTATGTGCGTGTCGATAGTGAGTGGCCACATTTGAACGATGTGATTATTAAGGTGACTACGCAAGTTGTGTAATTATGCGACCAATAAAATGCGCCTCAATTGAGGCAGTGGTGTCTCCTCGGAACTGTCAGCAAACAACAACCACTATTCTGGTGAGTTTGTGTCGCTTGAATTCTGATTGGTTCGATATCAAGTTTGTTGTGCAGCTTTAAATTTATGGTGAGCTCAGGGAGAAGACCTCAAAGTTACATTTGTTCTGTTCAGTAGCTGGCAGCATTATAATTTGCAGTGTTAAGTTTCCCAAGAGTTCCACTTCTGCTGGCATTTGCTTCGGATGATAACGTCGTTTGATTGCAAGTTTAATGTCACCCAGGAAGATTTTTGCAGCTTATAACTTGCAGCTTACTTTGTCAGCATAATAGTGTGCACAAGGAAATTTTTAATGCACACTACAATCATGCATGCTTCCTGCAGCGCCAGATTTCCTATAGGATAAAATCGGCACCTGATAACGCACCGTGCGTGTTTATTAATGCCGCTTTGGTTGTTCTAACAGTTCACTTGGTCCGCATTGTACCGCATGCAATGTGCAATGTTTGCGATTACACCAAGGTTTATCCCTGACAATAACCACACCTGATCCCATGAAACCATAGATAATTTTCAATGTTCCTTTGATTCTCTTTACCGCTCACTTCGAAAGTGGCAGCTGCATATCGCCCACACCTCCTCAGTGCATGCAAGGTCACTAAAATTTCTGCTGTTTTTGTTGCCAAAACCATGATACCATTATGAGGCACGCCGTAGGGGAGGGGGGGGGGGCAGCTTGTTAATTTTGGCCACCTTGGGTTCCTTCACGTGCACCCAATTCTAAGTACGCGGGTGTAACCATATCTCGCTCCCGTCATGAAGCAGCTGCCATATCATGGAATCGAACCCATGAGCACAGCAGCGTAACACCTCAGCCAGCAAAGCAATCGCGCCGTATTGCATGCAATGCCAATATTATCGCTTAGTGTAGACATGTAGCTTAATTCTGTTTACACTGAGCCACAATGGGAAATGCATCACAACCAGCTGAATGAAACACTTGTGGTATTTAAACTGTGGTGCATTAAGCTAACATGCTGTCACATTACTAATGGGTTGACTTGGAAAGTAAGAGCCCACTGCACAGTGGCTTTATACCTCCAGTTCAGAAACACCTTCCAAATGTGCTCATTTCTCCCACTTAGTAGTTTGTAATACTGTGTAACAGGGCTGCCGGGTTTGGCTACCTTGTGCCAAATTGGCTATATTTTCAGGCATTTAGTGGAAAATAATTTCATTTGCCAACTTTTCGTATAGTCTGTCTATTGCAAAAATGGGATGTAAGTGGGCGTAGCAACGGTAGCAAATATTTCGGCACTGGCCATACAAGCATGGAACCACACCTTGTCCATCGTCATTGTCAATTCGATGCTGGTGTTTTCATTTCAGCCAAAGAATGCACAAGTCTGAATGTTCGCAGCTTCATTTCTTTTCATTTTTTTTGCGATATTTTTTGCTATATTTTACGTATCACTCTCTTTATATTGTTGTTTCCTGCAATAAACTTCAGTTTAAAGTGAGCACTTTGTTTGTCGTATTAGTTATCGTCCTTCGTCCTTGTCGTTTAAGCGGTGTTAGTCTTAAGCATGTACAACCAACTTACCCAAAGATTTGCTATTCTCAGATGCAACAGGAGTTACGGTATCTACAAGTGGAAGCTAGAAGTGTCTGAAAGCAGTAAGCGATTTCTGGACGAAGATATGAAACTAAGTGAACACCCGTTAAGACTAACTCGGTTGAGACGAATTCTCGCTTATGCCAAACAACATGGGAACGTTTGTTTGGTTTCCCATAGACTCAATGCAAAAAAAAATCCGCCTAAGACGAACCGCCGAACAGGTCTCTTCGGATAAGACGAACTTTCGCAGTGACCAACAATGCTGGCCATTCTGTGCAAGAAACATCGCAGTCTTGCTGGGGCTTCAGGCGAAAAAAAGCGCTTCCTGGCGCAAAGACCCGAAGCGAATCGCGACACAGAGGGAGGGAGCGAGATAAGTGGAAAAGAAAAGCAGTGCTCGCAGCGCATAAAGCCGGCATCTCCCTCACCCCCAGCCTGCTGGTGGGTAAGTGCCAGCTTTATCAGCAAAGAAAGCAACAAAAAGAGTTGGGGAAGCAATGGCTGGGGAGACCCAAGCCTTGGGGGGGGGGGGGGGGAAGCCAAACAAAAGCGCCAACGGGAACAAAAATTGTCTGTGCCTTACAATCGTGTACGAAACGGAAACCACGTTTGCGGATGCTAGCACTGCCGTCAGTGGGGTCAGATGCGTTGTCATCGCCCTCCCACAATGGCGGCCGAGCACATGTTGGGTGCAGTTCGCGTTGTTTCGCATAAGGCCTGTGCGCGTCGTATCTGTTCCCAGTAAAGTGCAAATTGTGATGTGCCATTTCCATTATGAAAGCGCACGGCAAAGGAAGGTTATTGTGCACACCGAATACAGCTGAGTTGCGTCTTTTTCGTGTGCCCGAGGCTTGGGACCTTGAGTAGAGCGAACAGAGATCTTCAGCTGCACGTCGATCAGGAAAAGTCACTGCGGGCCCAACACAGGAAAATATCCGGACCTCGAAGAAAAGTTTGTACTTTTTTAAAGAGCTCAGCGTATATTGGCTTTGTTGGCATGCGATCGAGATTTATACAGAAGTGATACTAGAGCCAGCAAAGCAGGCTCACCGAAAAAACATGAACTGCCGGGAGAATAAATTTTCCATTCCTTGAAGGAAAATTGTGCTTATCTCTCCCTTCTTTTATTGTTCTCGAATCGTCAACATAGGGCCGTGCAACAGATTTACTGTTTAAATGTGTTAGCAATATGTTCAAGAGCATATTTATTAAGAACCCGCAAAATCGGGTGCTCGTTAGATTCGTATAAATGCCCTACTGGAAGGCATAGTTTTTATAAAGTTGAGACAAATAAATGATTTTTCTGATTATTTCCACCCAATTGTAAGTCTACTCCATTCAGTGTTGTCAAGAAACATACTTGGATGCACTTGGCATGTTAGCATGTCTTTTTAAAGGAGTACTGACACAAAATTTTTCACTTATCGTTTTCTTGTGTCAAATGATAGATCAGGCCCCCCAAGAGCCTAGGAAATGTATCGGCAAGCGTGAGTGCGCCCTGAAAAATTAATTACAGCATGTTTTTAAAAGCTAGTTTCAGTTCATACTGCACCCTGACGTCACGGCAATGGGACGAGTAGCGCCACCAGGCGGTAGTATGTGAATGCGCACGCTTTCGTGACGTATCCTCGTGCGCGCGTAGCTCCATCGTCTGCTTCGTCTGCTGCGCGCCGCACATGTGGCAACTGTCGCGCCATCAACGATTGACGAATATTTGTCAACAGACACCGACGACAGCAACGACTTCGGCAGAGAGGAAGATGCCGAGCTTGCCGACCCCGCGAATCATTTCGCATTCGACCCACTTGCAAGTACGTCAGAAGACGAGTCGTCTGAGAGCGATAGCGCCATGCAGACGGCTTGCGCATCGGGAATGTCGAATGGTAAGAATTCACTGTTTTTTGCTTGATTTTGCGCGGGCATCATCCGGATGTTCTACGGAAGTCAATAGCGTTCGTGTGGATTTCGTAGTGCTGTTACTTGCTTGAAATTATTGGTACTCAAGATTTGACACCGCATGTATGCTTTGTCCTGCCGCTTTCCTAGGCAGCCGCACTGCGCACGCAGTATGCCAACGTCTTGCTGGTCGTAACGCCTGAACGTTATATCGATAACCATAGGCGTGCGCTGCGTCGAACCTTCACCCCCCCCCCCTCCCTATTAGGTCAATGTACGGGGTGACTTTGCGCCCCCCCCCCCCGTGCGCACACCGATAACGTAATCTGCGTAGGTGCCTCTATGAGAGTTGCCACCCGATGGACACAAACGTAGTCTGTGTGCTGTAGGGAAATCGACAAAGTCGCGCTCTAGCGCCGGATGAGGCAGCCTGTGTCACCGCGCACCCGACGTTTCAGCATGGGTGCCTAGACATTCACGCCCTCGAGATAGCGTACTACCCTTGATGGGATATCGACCAGGCGTCATTGAGGCACCGGGAATCCACAGGTATTACTGCTGCGGTTGATCTAAGTTAGCTGTTGCTGTTGAAGCTGATGTCGGCCGAATCGCAATTGTCCCTGGCATGCAAAGTGCATGCCTTCGGTATACATCCTGCAAAAGTGTGGTGGTCGCATGTACGACGCGTCATCCACGCACTCAAAACATGCATAGGCGCATGTTACTTGCTAATATCGCAATGTCCATTTCCATATCGCTTGTCCAACTAAATAAAGGGAAATGAAAAAATACATGTATAAGTGGCGTTGGACACGTCCGGTCGTCAAGCAGCGCAAATTATGCACGAACTCGAAATCACAATATGTGAAATAAAATCTGCAAGCTTGGAATAGCTGCTGCTTACATTGTTAGATAGTTCT
The DNA here is from genome assembly GCA_030522465.1 of Rhipicephalus appendiculatus. Lineage (NCBI taxonomy): Eukaryota > Metazoa > Arthropoda > Arachnida > Ixodida > Ixodidae > Rhipicephalus > Rhipicephalus appendiculatus. Next base: position 155,514 of record JALIZH010024993.1, on the reverse strand, counting down.
TCACAAGTCAAATTACTTGATCTCGCCTTTCACGTTCTTTGTGATTGACTTATGTACTTCATTGTTCTTTTTTTTTTTCCTCTATAAGTCATAGTTCTCGGTAGTGCCTTTGGCCCATTGGGTTGATTAAGTAAACGATAAATAAAATGAAGTGTTTCTGCATATCTGTACTTGCTAAAAAGAAATCTGCATGCTACATAACAATGACGCTTTATTTCGTAATTTTGTCTGCTCGAAAGAGCCCCTTGTCAGTGGATCGTTCTGGAATATGACTCTGTGCACACTGCAGGATATGTCTACCTTTACTCTTGCCACTGCATTTTTATATCGTATTGCATTCATATTTCAGGCGATATCGTCCCTTTGTAGGATGGGTCTGGCTTCGCCTTGGCAAACGAAAGCGAGTGGTCCTGCCCAACTGCGTCGTCTCTGCAGTGCGTCAAAATTTCCCTTCACAAGACTACTGCAGCTTTAAGTATCCAGAATTATAATATACGAACATCATGGAGATGCAGTTCAATAAAAGAAAACATGTTCAACTTGATTTATTTCTTTAGGCATAACAGCCTGTGTCACTGACCTTTCTTCTGGTCGTATGCAAAACAGATGCTATATGACCAGCACTACAGAAGGAAGTCAACACTGAGGCTAACTCACATGAAATTCAAGAAAGAGGCTGTAGTTGCTAAATTAAGAATAACAAAACAGAAAGAGCTGCTAAGTCTGCACACATGGCAGCATAGGTCGGCAAAACTTGTGGAGCTCACTCAGACTCATTCATGAAATATATTTTCATAAATTGTCTTCAACCGGACTCACTCAGACTCACGACTCGATCTGAGTCTGAGTGAGTCCGAGTGAGTCGACTCATGAGTCCGTTAGCCTAGAATTAACTTCTTCGACCATGGTGTCAATGCGCTTTAACACAAATACTACACGTAATCCGTGCTCTGCATGGTGCCTTTTGATATAGTACGTTCGAATACGAGTTATGAGTGCTCGCAAACCAGTAAGGTCATTTTTATTGAAAGAGATGGCAACATAAGATATATTTATCAAGAACGTCCCTGGAAGAGCTGGTGGGGGGGGGGGGAGGTCAAGGCACCCTCCTACGTAATTCATGCCTTTGATCAATAAATATTGAAATGGTGTATGAACGATACTGTTTTGGAATACGTGTGAGTAGACGCGAATACAAACGTGAATCCAGATAAGGCTGATAGTAAGGCTGAAGATGACGGGATATGACCATAGGTCGGCAAAAAGAGTGGAACTCACTAAGACTCACTCAAGAAATATATATCTTCCGCTTTGGACTCCCTCGGACTCAGACTCATCAAAATTTTCCTGAGCCGGACTCACACTCACGAAAATTTTCTTCAGCCGGACTCATTCGGACTCAGACTCAACAGAATATTACTCACCCGGACTCTCTCAGACTCAGACTCACGGCTTGATCTGAGCCGAGTGAGTCGACTCATGAATGAGTTCGCCGACCTATGCATGGCAGTAAATACGTTCTCAAGATTTCTGAGTCTTGACCTCATGGACTAGGTAAGAAGTGAACAGGAACCTGAAAGACGGCATTAGCCTGACAATGATGAACTCGTACATTACCAGAATTGCATGTTCACTATGTCTCAACCCAACAACTGAAGTACACGGTGTAGCTATGCACGAAAACAACACTGATTTCGATAACACATGTTAAAGTAATGAGGCAAAGGCATAGGTCGGCAAAATTTGTGGAGCTCACTCAGACTCACTTATGAATTATGATAAAACAGAAGCTTGGGCTAGTTGGTGATTTGGAATCAACATGTTTGCACAGCGTGAGAAAGCAGGGATGTGAAGCACCAGCAAGCTGTGCAGCCAGTGACACTAAGCATGTTGCGGTGCTCCCCTATCTACATAAGATTTCACACAATTTGAAAAAGACAGGGGATAAGGTTGACGTCAAGGTTGTTTTTTCTGACCGGAAAAGCTTTCAGTGCTCTGTAAATGCGTGAATGCTCAATCCGCACAAAAGAGCGGCTGCACAACCAAACATAGGAGTCAAGTCGTAGCATGTGCTGTCGCTGTTGTTTACTTGATCCCGTTGTCTTCTGGCAAGAAGTATGTTGGACAAACGGGCAGGTGCTTGAACGAGCATTTAAAGGAGCATCACTATCATGTAAACACAGCTGTTCAAGGCCATCTGGGTATTCACTGTAGAGATCGTGGTTGTAAACCGGAATTTGAAAAGTGCACCGTTGTCGCAAAACATCGTCAGCAGCTAACACGCAAAATCATTGAGGCTAATCAAATGCAACTGCTGGGTAACCTCTGTGTTAGCATGCCTTCTGTCGCACTCACTAAAAAAAGAAATCGAATATCTTGCTGTGACGTAATAGGTTGTGAGTTTGTGCTGAGGTGTGCTGTTGCTCTCACTTAACAAGATATAGAGTATCTAGCTGTAACGCAATAGGTTGTGCGCCTGTGATGAGGTGTGCTGCTTGCTATCATATGTATATATTTCCAGCGTTTTCGCTAATAAAATTTAGTTGAAGTCAGCGCCCCTTTTGTGTCCTCCCTACGTCCTCGTCTTTCTTGCGCTGTGCAAACATGTTGATTCCTATGAAATACATTTTGCTCTTAGGGCTCACTCGAACTCAGACTCACCAAAATTTTCCTGAGCCGGACTCACACTCACGGAAGTTTTTTTCAATTGGACTCGCTCAAATTCAAACTCACCAAAACATTACTGACCTGGACTCACTCAGACTTACGTCTCGATCTGAGTCTGAGTGAGCCCGAGTGAGTCAACTCATCAGTCCATTAGCCTAGAATTTGTTTTTTTGACCATGGTGTCAATGCTCGTTAACACCAATATCTCACAAAATCGGTGCTTTTCTTGGTGCCTTTTGATAAAGAACCTACGAATACGAGTTACGAGTGCTTGCAAACAAGTAAGGTGATTTTTATTGAAATATATGACAACGTAAGATATATTTATCAAGAACTTCCCTGGAACAGTTGACGGGGTAAATATTGAAATAGTGTGTGAACGACATTGCTTTATAATACGTGCGAGTAGAGGTGAGTACAAGCGTGAATCCAGGTAAGGCTGATAGTAATGCTGGAGATGAGTAGGTAGGACCATAGGTCGGCAAAAAAGAAAAGTGGAACTCACTCAGACTCAAGAAATATGTCTTGCGCTTCGGTCTCACTCGGACTCAGACTCACCAAAATTTTCCTGAGCCGAACTCACTCGGACTCACACACAAAAATTTGCTTCAACCGGATTCATTCGGACTCAAACTCACCAAAATATTACTCACCCAGACTCAGACTCATGGCACGGTCTGAGTTTGAGTGAGTCCGAGTGAGTTTGCCGACCTATGGGCAAAGGCCACAGTTGGTAACATGACAATAACATAACAGAAAGAGCTGCTAAGTCTGCACACATGGCAGTAAATACGTTCTCCAAATTTCTTAATCTCGACCTCATGGACTAGGTAAGAAGTAAACAGGAACCTGAAAGATGGCATTAGCCTGACATATGCTAAGCTACACAATGATGAACTCGTACATTACCAGAATTGCATGTTCACCGTATGTCTCAACCCAACAACTGAAGTACACGGTGTAGCTATGCACGAAAACAACACTGATTTCGATAACACGTGTGAAAGTAATGAGGCAAAGGCCACGGTTGGTAACGTGACAATAACTAAACAGAAAAAGCTGCTAAGTTTGCACACATGGCAGTAAATACGTCCTCCAAATTTCTGAAAGGTAGTCGTCTTGACCTCATGGACTAGGTAAAGAAGTAAACAGGAACCTGAAAGATGGCATTAGCCTGACATAAGCTTAGCTACACAATGATGAACTCGTACATTACCAGAATTACATGTTCACCATGTCTCAACCCAACAACTGAAGTACACGGTGTAGCTATGCACGAAAACAACACTGATTTCGATAACACGTGTGAAAGCAATGAGGCAAAGGCCACAGTTGGTAACGTGACAATAACAAAACAGAAAAAGCTACTAAGTTTGCACACATGGCAGTAAATACGTCCTCCAAATTTCTGAAAGGTAGTCGTCTTGACCTCATGGACTAGGTCAGAATTAAGTGAACAGGAACCTGAAAGACGGCATTAGCCTGAAATATGCTTAGCTACACAATGATGAACTCATACATTACCAGAATTGCATGTTCAGCATGTCCCAACCCAACAACTGAAGTACACGGTGTACCTATGCACGAAAACAACACTGATTTCGATAACACGTGTGAAAGTAATGAGGCAAAGGCCACGGTCGGTAACGTGACAATAACAAAACAGAAAAATCGACTAAGTTTGCACACATGGCAGTAAATACATTCTGCAAATTTCTGAAAGGTAGTCGTCTTGACCCAGTAGCGTAGCCAGAAATTTTTTTCGGGGGGGGGGGTTCAACCATACTTTATGTATGTTCGTGCGTGCGTTTGTATGTGTGCGTGCATATATACGCAAGCAAAACTGAAAAATTTCGGGGGGGTTTGAACCCCCCCAACCCCCCCCCCCTTGGCTACGCCACTGTCTTGACCTCATGGACTAGGTAAGAAGTAAACAAGAACCTGAAAGACGGCATTAGCCTGACATACGCTTAGCTGCACAATGATGATCGTACATTATCAGAATTGCATGTTCACCATGTCTAAACTCAATAACTGAAGTACACGGCGTAGCTATGCACGAAAACAACACTGATTTCGATAACACGAGTAACCTCCACTGGAGCACATGACTCGGGATAGCCTGCACGCTTTAAGTTGCTGCCGCTGCAGACTCTTTTTCTATATCCTTGAAAGGCATCGTGATGCGCGGTTGCGGTAGTGGGGCACTACGTTGAGATTCTTCGTCGCAGATTCGTTGGCGCAGATTCTTCGTCGACAATCCGAAGCCGGTCAGCAACTGCATGCTGCGCGTGTACGCGTCCGGAGTGAAGTTGAGCGAACAGAGTAAACTGCGCTTGGTTGGCGTCCAGTCTCCGCCTCGGCTGCGGCGCACGAAGTCGACTCACGCTTGTCGCAGCGCCCGATCAGACGGGAATCGATGGAACTTGCACCTATTTTGCCCCGTTTCACTGGCACAAGACTTCACAGGGCAAAATATCGGTGCCATGACGACAAATTCAAAGTCAGACGATTCCCTTGCCCTCTGATAAGCGTATATTTTGTATTCGCGTGCACGCACTCTATTCCAGACTCCGCTTACTCGCTTCACAAGTACACTGGATGACAGTGACCGCACGGCTAGCGTGCAGATGATCGAGAAGGCGACGGGTAGCAACGGGGCGACGCGCAAGCGGCCATTTTTTGTGTTTTGGTGCTTGACGTCATCACAACTAGCCAGGCTGCTGCGTGAAGTCACCAGGATTAGTGCTGTAGCCTGATGTCAGGCTAGTGTTGATGTCAGTACGGATGCCGCGAGAAAATTGACTTTAATATCAAAATAAAATATCTTATCAGCATTTGCTGAGCTTGATACTTGCTCAGGGCCATCTATGCATCTAGGAGATTTGTATGACAGAGCAAGCTCGCCTTCGAAAAAAGGTGTCAGTACTCCTTTAAGGGGGCACTTCTGATAAAGCGAACTCCTGATAAGACGAACAAATGACCCTTCGAGTTCATCTTAACGGTGTATAGGGATACTAAGGTTGCAATTTGGGCCTGTTGGCTTGCCATTAGAATGCATAAAGTTGCGCGACTGAGACACGCTTAGATACACTCTGCGCTTCATGCGTCTAATCGTGTCTCTTCTTGTGCCCATATCTCAGCTGCGCAACTTTATGCATTATAAAGACACAAACGTTATAAAGACACTCACCTCTGTGAAGCATCTTGCAAGGAGAGCAATCAAGCACCTTCTTTTGGTAATATAAAACGCAAATGCCTAGTCAGTTTTCTTATTGACAAGCTTGACAAAACTGACCTTATTGATGACCTGCTGGTCTCGGTTTCATGAAAAATGTTGGGACTGCGACAGAGGAATTTGGACCAGTTCCAGCTCTGATATCCATCTAGAACTGATTGCGAAAATTAACACAAAATATTGCCCCTGAACTGCAGCTGCGGTTCAATCTGCGTCATATATAGTAATGAAGCATTTCTTGTTCTCTCAATCTAAGCCAAATTATGGAAATTATCAATCCCCGGTCAGATCATAATCCATAGTCGGACTGCAACTCGGGAATATTAACTGCTCGGAATTCATTACCCTGCAAAAAATTATTGCAAAGCTGACTAAAATTTGTGATTCAATCCAAGTAACTATGATTTCGAGCACATTTATGCAGGACTCATTTTCATTGTCATTTTAAGAAAAGTTACGCAAGACACGTTAAGAGAGCTTCATTTTTTGCAACAGCGGAAGAAACTTGGTTATCCTGCATGAAATGACTGCGAAGTCAAAAATTTATGCTTGAATCTCGGCAATGCTGATGCTCATGCTGTACTTATTTACATTTTTGCCAAAACACTTTTGCATTTATCTATTTAAATAAGTACGTTGCGGGTGTTCTCATACACACGTGGCTACTTTTACTGCCATTGACTCAAATTGGCTAATTCTTGGCTAGCTTTCCCAAATTTTTTGGCTATTTTTTCGTCGGTTTGAGCTGTCAACCCTGCTGTGTAAGACTAGGATTACATTCAGATGACAAGACCGTAAGAGCACCGCTTGATGCGGTGAGCTGCCCTAACCGCACTGCTTGCTCATGGGAAGCGGTAGAACTTGATGGGCGGTTTCCTGCGCTTCGTTATTTTAAAACTTCTATGACAGTTAACAATGCAGCAGCTGTGCATGCTTGCTTTCCAGGATGACCAAGTAGCAACAGCCATAGCGAGAAAAATGCGAGACAAAAGCCCCGTGACCGCTCTCTATCCACTGGGCCAGCGTGACCGCTCTCTATCCACTGGGGCGGCGGACGGCATAGCGCAAACTTGGGAGGCCTATTCCCTCGGCCACTCGAAATAGCAGTTGTAACATAAATATGGATCACTAGCACCTGTTTCCTTTTCCTCGGAAAGACTGCAAAACCAGTGTCTTGGCACAGGCTCGACACAAGTTACCGAGATTTTCACCCAAATGTAGCAGGTTTCACCTCTTGATGCAACTATCACATCACAGCTCATGTTGATAAATCATTTTGTGATAGATGCAGTTTGAAATGCAAACGTGCTGCTCATTATGCCCATTACAGCCGGAATAAATAAAACACCCTAGCTGCCCGTTGTGACGACCGGCTCTAGAAATTCTGCTGGCAGGCGCATTTGAGCGTAAACCTGTCAATCAACTTTGTACGACGATTCCAAAGCAACGCATGTTCCTCGGATGGCTGACGACGACGTGGCCGAACAGGTTAGAAATACCAGTGTTGCCTGTTCCTAGAGGTGGCTGATGACCACACAGTCAAACAGGTCGAGGATACCATCGACGCATTTTTCCTGGAGGTGACTGTATACCACGATGCCAAGCGGGACAAGAATATTAAGAATGCCAGCGTCGCCTGTTCCTGGAAGTGGCTGGCTGCTGCGCAGCCGAGCGTAACAAGAATGTCGTCGTCGACTGGTTTCTAGAAATCAACAAGGGATTCGTCAACCACCCCCTCCCCCCTCCTCTCTTCGTAGTAATTGCTGCAGGGGGTGGCAACTTTAAAGAGAATCTGGCCAAACCGCTGCATTCCTCTACTCCAGTGCAGACATGGAACTTTGCATGTGTTCAAGTGGACTGTCCCCACCGAGGTCGATGACCTCTTCACCATCTCCCCTTTCAGGCTCTTCCCCTTCACCAAGAGAGTTCTCCGGATCAAGCCGCTCCAAGTTCATTGACTTAATGCCGCGACCCCATTGGACGTCATCTTCAACTATGCCCTCTCCATGTGTATTGTGTGATGTCTTTCCCCTTTCTTGTAGGTGGGGCACTGAGACCGCAGAACATCGTTACAGTGTACTAGAAGCTTGTAGTGCGCTCACTGAGCGGCGGAGCGTGACGCACTTCATGTCCTGGCCGACAGGCGGCGTGGCTCGAAGCGTCACCTGAAACTTTCCGGCAGGTTCAAAGGCGCGGCTATTGTGCGTTGCTGTTTTGCGCGAAAGAAACTTTTCTGCGTGTTGTGAAATAAATTAATGCCATTGTGACTGATTTACGGAGGGTGGGGGGATGTTCAAGTGGCTATTGCATAGATTAACGCTCATCCACACAGCCACTGCAGTAAAAGGGCATGTGGTTGGAGGCGTTCAAGTTTTCTTAAATGCGAAGCATTTCTTTGCGTACTGTAAGAATCTCTGCGTTTCCATCCATTCATCCGTCCGTCCGTCCGTCCCATCTACGCATCGCATCGCATCGCATCCCATCCCATCCCATCCCATCCCATCCCATCTCATCCCATCCATCCATCCATAGTGCGTTCCAGACCACACATTCTCTTTCTGCCATCACGGCACAGCACCTGGAATATACCCGCTATACGTCATAACGATGACGATCACGCTGATGACGATGAAGAATAAGTGCGTTCCAGACCACACATTCTCTTTCTGCCGTGGATGAAAACAGTCGTGAACGTGCTCTCGCCCGCGAAAGGCAAAATGGCAATGCCAACAACAAGCTGCTACCTCACAGTTGAGGACGTGGAAAGCGGCAGCTCAACTGCAAAAACACACTGTATATACTGTACACACGTGTTGTCACTCATTTACATGCGCGACTGGGCAATGTCACGTGTGATTTACGGTAAGAACGATCCCTAGTGCTTCACCCACTCGCCATGATTCACTTCGTGGAAATGCGCATTTTCTTTCAAGTGCAGTAATATAGGGAAACATTCTTCCCTAAAGCATAGCCTCATGTACAAAGTCTTTCTTGCAACAACAGTCTAGGGTCCTCTAAAATGTTTGCTTGACCTTACATCAGATCATTGCCAACATAGCCTGCTGTGATATACAATGAGGTGTTCTCTCCCTTACATCTTTTTTTTTTCCTCTGTTTCCTCATTTTAAAAATATTTTATCAATTACAATGTTTTTCAGTGACGCTTTTGGGTCATATCACTGGTTCTTTGTTACTGTAGTATCATAATAACTTAATACTACTGTAATGAGGAGTTTTAGTGTAGGATGCTGTGTGCGCAATCAGCATTTATGGTCTGCCGGTGCTACCTCGATTGTATAAAATAGTCAACACAGAAACTCTAAACCACGCTACTAAGATGCCTCTCACGTACTTTCGCTGCGCAATTATGTTGTGTTGGCTCCTCAATTTATGCATGTCAGCTTGTGTAAGCTTTTTTGCCAAAATTTTCATCTTGTCAAATTATAGCATGCAATGGGAAACCAGCACTGGATAGGTGGAGCACTGGAAAAAAAGCGCCTGGTGGCGAGATGCCGCATAACTTAGCCTCTCACCCAGATGACCGGCTGCAGATGACTGCGGTGAGCACACTCGTGTGCGTTGTTCCAGTGCTTCTCTTTCGCACAAATAGCTCGAGCAGCCTAGTGCCAGTCATGCAGAGTAATGAAAACAGCTTAGTCTGAAAGCTTTCGGTGCTGGGTTTCGGTGCCGTCATGAGGATGGGATACTTACAGTCTCTTGCTCTTCAGCTTTTGCAGGCGCTAATCGTCTCGTGCGATGCACAATTCACGCCCTCTTGGATCAACGAACCATGCTACACCTAAAAGTGCCCGGTGCTTCATTGCTGCCAGCTGTGTTCCGATGCGCTGGATTTGACAGCTGCCTTCCTGGATATCAAGCATATCGACACTGAACCAGCCTGGGCATTGCGTGTATCGTCATGAGACCACGAACTATTTAAGAGCCTGTTTCGCCAGCCGCCGCTGGGTTTCGGTGCTGTCATGAGGACGGGATACTTACAGCCTCTTGCTCTTCAGCTTTTGCAGGCGCTAATCGTCTCGTACGATGCGCAATTCATGCCCTTTTGGATCAACGAACCATGCTACACCGAACAGTGTCCGGTGCTTCATTGCTGCCAGCCATGTTCTGATGCGCTGGATTTGACAGCTGCCTTCCTGGATATCAAGCATATCGACACTGAACCAGCCTGGGCATTGCGTGTATCGTCATGAGACCACGAACTATTTAAGAGCCTGTTTCGCCAGCCGCCGCTGGGTTTCGGTGCTGTCATGAGGACGGGATACTTACAGCCTCTTGCTCTTCAGCTTTTGCAGGCGCTAATCGTCTCGTACGATGCGCAATTCATGCCCTTTTGGATCAACGAACCATGCTACACCGAACAATGTCCGGTGCTTCATTGCTGCCAGCCATGTTCTGATGCGCTGGATTTGACAGCTGCCTTCCTGGATATCAAGCATATCGACACTGAACCAGCCTGGGCATTGCGTGTATCGTCATGAGACCACAAACTATTTAAGAGCCTGTTTCGCCAGCCGCCGCTGGGTTTCGGTGCCGTCATGAGGATGGGATACTTACAGTCTCTTGCTCTTCAGCTTTTGCAGGCGCTAATCGTCTCGTGCGGTGCACAATTAACGCCCTCTTGGATCAACGAACCATGCTACACCTAAAAGTGCCCGGTGCTTCATTGCTGCCAGCTGTGTTCTGATGCGCTGGATTTGACAGCTGCCTTCCTGGATATCAAGCATATCGACACTGAACCAGCCTGGGCATTGCGTGTATCGTCATGTGACCACGAACTATTTAAGAGCCTGTTTCGCCAGCCGCCGCTGGGTTTCGGTGCTGTCATGAGGACGGGATACTTACAGCCTCTTGCTCTTCAGCTTTTGCAGGCGCTAATCGTCTCGTACGATGCGCAATTCATGCCCTTTTGGATCAACGAACCATGCTACACCGAACAGTGTCCGGTGCTTCATTGCTGCCAGCTGTGTTCTGATGCGCTGGATTTGACAGCTGCCTTCCTGGATATCAAGCATATCGACACTGAACCAGCCTGGGCATTGCGTGTATCGTCATGTGACCACGAACTATTTAAGAGCCTGTTTCGCCAGCCGCCGCTGGGTTTCGGTGCTGTCATGAGGACGGGATACCTACAGCCTCTTGCTCTTCAGCTTTTGCAGGCGCTAATCGTCTCGTACGATGCGCAATTCATGCCCTTTTGGATCAACGAACCATGCTACACCGAACAGTGCCCGGTGCTTCATTGCTGCCAGCCGTGTTCTGATGCGCTGGATTTGACAGCTGCCTTCCTGGATATCAAGCATATCGACACTGAACCAGCCTGGGCATTGCGTGTATCGTCATGAGACCACGAACTATTTAAGAGCCTGTTTCACCAGCCGCCGCTGGGTTTCGGTGCTGTCATGAGGATGGGATACTTACAGCCTCTTGCTCTTCAGCTTTTGCAGGCGCTAATCGTCTCGTACGATGCGCAATTCATGCCCTTTTGGATCAACGAACCATGCTACACCGAACAGTGTCCGGTGCTTCATTGCTGCCAGCCATGTTCTGATGCGCTGGATTTGACAGCTGCCTTCCTGGATATCAAGCATATCGACACTGAACCAGCCTGGGCATTGCGTGTATCGTCATGAGACCACGAACTATTTAAGAGCCTGTTTCGCCAGCCGCCGCTGGGTTTCGGTGCTGTCATGAGGACGGGATACTTACAGCCTCTTGCTCTTCAGCTTTTGCAGGCGCTAATCGTCTCGTACGATGCGCAATTCATGCCCTTTTGGATCAACGAACCATGCTACACCGAACAGTGCCCGGTGCTTCATTGCTGCCAGCCGTGTTCTGATGCGCTGGATTTGACAGCTGCCTTCCTGGATATCAAGCATATCGACACTGAACAAGCCTGGGCATTGCGTGTATTGTCATGAGACCACGAACTATTTAAGAGCCTGTTTCGCCAGCCGCCGCTGGGTTTCGGTGCTGTCATGAGGACGGGATACTTACAGTCTCTTGCTCTTCAGGTAAGTATGACTTACTGTCATGTTTCTGTTTATCGATATGACTGGTCTCGGGTGACGGCACCGAAACCCAACCTTTCATGTCTTGTGCATGCTTATTTTCATTGCCTGTCTGAGACAATTGCAGAGAAATCTTATGCTGTGTTTTCTGTGCTGTGGGGGGCGTTTATTGCTGTCAGTGGACGTCAAGATTAATCCGGGACAGTTCAGTGTGGAACAAGAACAGGAACTTCTTAAGGCTTTGCGTTCACTGCCAAAAATACATGACGGTCAGGATAAGGCTCTCGAGGCGCTCAAAAACATTAAAGCTTGTAGCACCTCAGAATGCGGCGCTCGTCAAGAAAGAAGAAGTTGGCATTCGGCCGCACGGCGGGTGCAGCGCGATAATAAAAAATCAGTTCGAAAACTGAACACTGTCAGGGCTGGATCTTTCTCGTGTTAGCTCCGACAGTTAATGGTGACCCGATAAAGAACACGCAGCCCCGATCATCCCGCATGGATCCCGCCGGCTCTGCCACCAATCCTACCCATCCTGACGCCCAGGAAGACGCCAGACCTAGCGGTGCTGCGGTCGCTGCGATCCAACATGTCAACCTGCCACCATTTTGGCCCAAGAGCCCCAGCACATGGTTTCTGCAGGTCGAGGCGCACTTCCGTCTACGGCAACTCACCAGCCAACAAACCAGGTACTGGCATCTGGTGTCCTGCTTACCTCCGGACAAAGCCGACGACTTAGCTGATATTTTAGCGTCGCCGCACCCGAGCCATCCCTATGACACGTTGAAGGCAGCTATCATTTCCCGCAAGTCTGAGTACGAACACAGCAGACTCCAACAGCTCATCACGGCTACAGAGCTCGGTGACCGTCGCCCATCACAGCTCCTGCGACACATGCGCCAGCTCCTTGGCGGCCCCTCCGCCCCTCAAGAGGAGAAGCTGTTGCGCGAGTTGTTCCTCCAGCGCTTACCGCACAGCATGGTCCTGGTACTCGTGGCTGCAGGAGATGTCCCAGTAGACACACTCGCTGAAATGGCTGACCGAGTGGCGGACTACTCGCAGGCACATAGCCTCAACGCCGTTACCACACCACCACCAGCCACCACTGCAGACCCGGCGCTCGCGAGCATCGAGCACCGTTTGGACGCCCTTTGTCAGGCGCCTCGATGACTTTGTACCTGCGCATCGCCAACCGTCATCCAGGTTCCAGATACACAGTCGCTCCTCGACGTCTTCACGTTCACCGGAACTTCGGCCAACCGACGCGCCGCTGGGACGTCTCATCCTGAACCGTGTGCTGGTACCACCGCCGATTCGGTGCCTCTGCTCGCAAGTGCACTCGTGGCCCGTGCTCCTGGTCGGGAAATGCGACAACCGGCCACTGACGGCGGCAAGTGGTACTGGTCGAAAGTCATGCCGCCTTTTCTATGTTTCTGATAAGATCACTGGCGCTGGCTTCCTAGTCGACACAGGAGCCCAGGTTAGCGTCATACCGGCCTCCTGTGCAGATCGCCGTCGCAACGAACAGACCTGCCCACTCCAAGTGATCAACAATTCCGCCATTCGCACATACGGCCAACGCTCTCTTACACTTGACCTTGGACTACGCCGTACGTTCCGCTGGATTTTCATCCTCGTTGACATCTCGCAAGCTGTTCTTGGAGCTAACTTCCTCAGTTTTTTCAACCTTGCTGTGGACATGCATGCTCATCGCCTCATTGATCTCAACACCCGCCTCTCCATCAACGGTGTACTTTGTACTTCCTCGTCAACAGGACTGCGAGCTCTCACACCTGCTTCGCCGTATGCAAAAATACTCGCCGACTTTCCCAGCATCACGAAGCCGCACACCAGAGAGTCACCGGTGAAGCATTCTATCACTCACCACATTGTGACCACCGGACCTCCCGTTTTTACACGACCCCGTCGACTATCTGGAGATCGCCATCGCCCGCCGTGCGTTTGAGCACATGCTTGAACTCGGCATTGTGCGGCCTTCCTCAAGCAACTGGGCGTCGCCACTCCACATGGTGCCGAAGAAAGATCCTGGCGACTGGAGACCATGTGGAGATTACCGCGCTCTCAATGCCCACACCTTACCAGACCACTATCCACTTCCTCACATACAGGATTTCACATCAAATTTGGCTGGGTGCACGATCTTCTCTAATATTGACTTAGTGAAGGCTTACCATCAGATTCCTGTAGAACCCACCGACATTCCGAAGACGGCCATCACCACCCCATTCAGTCTGTTTGAATATGTGAGGATGCCTTTTGGATTGCGCAACTCTGCACAGACCTTTCAGCGCACTATCAACGAGGTCACGCGAGGTCTCGATTTCGTATTTGCCTACCTTGATGACCTCCTTGTAGCAAGCTCATCCGGCCCTGAGCATGAAGCCCACCTGCGCACCCTGTTCCACCGCCTGGATGATTACGGCCTCGTAATTAATCCCAATAAGTGCCTCTTCGGCGTCGCTACAATAGAGTTCCTAGGCCACCTTGTCACTCCACAGGGTCTCCAACCACTCGCCAGCAAAGTGAAGGCTATTCAAGACTTTCCACCCCCGACTTACTGAAGAAATTCCGAGAATTTCTGGGCCTACTAAACTTCCATCGCCGCTTTCTTCCAAAGTGTGCCACATTCCTAAAGCCCTTGACTGACCTATTGGCTAAAAAGAAAGACCAGGCTGCGCCACTGGAGTGGACCGAGGACGCTGCATCTGCCTTCGGCACTGCCAAGAAGGCTGTGGCAGATGCCACCATGCTCATACATCCCGTTCCTGATGCCCCAATTCGTCTCATCACCGATGCATCAAGCGTGGCAGTTGGCGCCATTCTCGAGCAGCACGTATCCGGTTGGCAGCCCCTTGGTGTTTTCTCGCAAATACTGAAGCCACTGGAAGCAAAATACAGTACATTTGCCCGAGAACCCCTCGCGGTATACCTCGCCATGAAACATTTTCGCCATTTATTGGAGCGCCGGGACTTTTACGTCGTTACAGACCACAAGCCCCTGACGTTTGCCTTCCATCGCAATCACAGCAATTACACTGCACGGGAGATCCGTCAACTATGCTTTATTTCTGAATTCACTGTGGATCTCAGACACGTCCACGGGCCGGAAAATGCTGCTGCTGATGCACTATCCCGCATCGATGCCTTGTCGACCCAGCCACCACTAGACATGGAAGAGCTAGCAGCTGCCCAAAGCAACGATCCTGAGCTGCATCGTCTTTGTTCTTCATTGACGTCTCTATCGTTCACGGAGTGCCCGCTTCCATTTTCTACCTCATTAATAACGTGCGAAACGTCTACTGGTGTCCCTCGGCCCTTCGTGCCTTCAGCTTTTCGTCTTGCAATTTTTGATCAATTGCACAACATGAGCCATCCTGGTATTTGTGCAACCCAGAAGCTAGTCACATCTCGTTTCCTTTGGCCAAGCATCAATGCCGATGTCCGACGCTGGGAGCGAACCTGCCTTGAGTGCCAGCGGGTTAAAGTTCACCGTCACACTGTCACGGCAACATCCCCCTTTCGGCCTCCAGACGCAAGCTTTTCTCACGTTCATCTCGACATTGTCGGCCCTCTTCCGCCATCGCAAGGAGCCTGTTACCTGCTGACATGTGTGGATCGCTTCACCAGATGGCCGGAAGCGTTTCCCATTTCCGACATTACAGCACCGACAGTTGCTAAGGCTTTCACAAACCGCTGGGTGTCGAGCTTTGGATGCCCTTCTGTCGTCACCACTGATCGCGGTCATCAATTTCAATCGGCCCTTTTCACCGCAGTTGCCAATATCCTGGGCATTCGACACATCCACACAACTGCCTACCATCCTTCCGCCAATGGCATGGTCGAACGGCTTCATCGACAACTGAAAGCTGCCCTCACTGCTCACCAGTCAAGGGAACGTTGGCTCGACCACCTCCCCTTCGTACTTCTGGGCATCCGATCAGCATTGAAAGCGGGTCTCGGCTGCTCATCAGCCGAACTAGTCTATGGCGTTTCCCTGCGTCTTCCAGGAGAATTCTTCGAGCCATCATCGCTTCCTTCCACTCACGATGCCTCCACGTACATTCGAGAGCTGCGCACCACGTTTCGGGACCTTGCTCCTGTGATTCCTGCCGACCGACACCCCCCAGTCTGTCTTCGTCAGCCAGGATCTGCATGACTGCAGTCGCGTCTTCGTTCGGCGTGACCAAATACGGCCACCACTCACAACAGCCTATGATGGCCCATTCCGCGTACTCCATCGTACGCCTAAGACGTTCACGCTGGACATCAACGGCCGTGAAGACGTCGTGGCTGCCGATCGACTGAAACCTGCGTATATCGCCGCTCTCGAGTCCGCGGGGCTTCAATCTTCAGTCTGGATGCCCACATCCAAGCATGTTCACTGGGTGACTCCTATGGCTCAGGTTCTACGGGGGGGGAGCCCTGTAGCGCCTCAGAATGCGGTGCTCGTCAAGGAAGAAGAAGTTGGCATTCGGCCGCGCTGCGAGTGCAGCGCGATAATAAAAAATCAGTTCGAAAACTGAACGCTGTCAGGGCTGGATCTTTCTCGTGTTAGCTCCGACAGTTAATCAGAAGGCTGCAGACGATAAGCATACAGAACTTACGGCTCGACTAGCCGCGATTGAACCAACGTCGGTGGCCTAAAAGAGTTAAGGGCCGATTTCCAACAGCTGAAATCTGAGAATTCCTCACTTGCAACCCAGTTGGACCGGGTTGAAAGGCACAAAGATGACATTGAAAATAGGTCACGCAGAAATAACCTGGTCTTTTACGGATTGAAAGATGCATCAGGCGAGAGTTGGGAAGACTCTGAACGTCTGGTGCTATCTCTTTGCTCGGACCATCTGGGTGTCCAGGTGACGTCATCGGACGTTGAACGGGCTCACAGGGTGGGCCGCTTTTCTACCTCGAAGAATAGGCCCATTGTAGCACAATTTCGTTCCTTCAAAGAAAAGCAAAATATACCTGAGAGGGCACACAAGCTAAGAGGAACCACTCTGTCAATAAGCGAGGATTACTCAAGCAGAGTTCGTTTGGAAAGAAGAAAACTGGTCGCATTTGCCAAAGAGCGCGAAGAAACATTCAGGCTTCGCTTCAATAAGCTGATTATGGGGGCCCAAACATTTATGTACAATTCTTCTAGTGATGACATAGAAATGTTACAAAGCCTTCCGTTCGATGACAAGGGCACGATCAGCCAGAACTGGTCTTTGTCGTTGTAAACTGTCGGAGCATAAGAAATAAGAAGGATGCGTTTTCAGACTTTGTAGCTACTACAAATGCCGATATAATTTTAGGCACCGAGTCGTGGCTCGACCATAGTATTTACAACGCAGAAGTGTTTCCTTCACATATGAACGTCTATCGCAAAGATCGCAATGCGCGCGGCGGGGGAGTTTTCATATTGGTTATTAACAGATTAAAAAGCGTGTCTGTATCACTTACCAGCCTTCAGTACGAAGCCGTGTGGTGTAAAATTGAGCTGTCACAAGCGCAACACGTTGCGGTGGGCTGTTTTTATCGGCCGCCGCCGCCTAACTCCAACAATGCGCAGCCATTGGAAGCTTTGTCTGAAACACTGGCTACGTTAGGAACTGAACATATTTGACTAGAAGGCGATTTTAACCTTCCAGGTGTTGACTGGATAAGTCATGCTCCCGTCTTGCACTCGTGGTCCGGCCCGTACTTGGCACTTGAGGAGCTCATTAGGGAACACGCATTACATCAGTTCGTTGCTTCTCCCACAAGGGGCAGTGGGCTATGTGCTAACATACTAGATCTTGTTTTTTGTAATCATCCCACCTTCATAAGGTCAGTTACAACGATGACTGGGATGTCGTTCCGTCGTAAGATTGTAAGGCTGTGCATGTTCCATAGGCTTTATTACAACTTCCTTCAACTTCGTGGTAAACTCCTCAACCCCCCCACACCGTACATCTCGTCGCCTTTTTAACTCTTGCAGCATCCAGCGGTTGCATGGTTCAACGTCTTCTTTCAATCAATCTTTTTTGCCGATCGCCATTGCAGAGTGGAATATATTGCCAGATAGTGTTGTCACCGAGCGTAACCCCATTGTGTTTAACCCTTTCCTGCCCGAGAAACATGTAATGGAAAAATTGCTAACTTTCTCAGAAATTATAGATGTTTGCTCTATTGTAATTAAGTTTTCAAAGGTTAAACTGTAAGAATTCGAGTTTTTGCACCAGAAAACAGACCCGCACATATGTGTGAGCTGGGTTTTTATTCACGTGATTCCCTGCAGCGAGGAATACACTCATAACGGAGAAGACAAAGCAAAAAATTCATGGTCAGCGCTGCGAATGCAACATTTTAGAGTATTGTGTGTCACTTGTGAGGCACAGGTATAACTTCATACAACGCGTCCTTGAACAAGAAGCTACACTTGACAGTCTGCAGTGATCTGCAGATGTCAAGCCGTATACTGATCGCCAGTGGTACGTATAGCTGAGTCTAATCGCTTGGCTATGCCGGGCGTGTTTTACACTCCAGTAAAGTTGTCTAAGGATTGATCATGTGACACATTTTTCTTTCCGCTTTCAATGCTTGGTCGCCTGGTGACGACCAAAGTTCCTCAGAGATCGGATGCAGCCCATGATTAGGTCAATACCAAAAGCTGCTTGATCTTTTCCACACTTACTTGCAAAGTTGTTCTATGTGGAAAACTAGGCCACACTGCCGTTTTGTCAGCCGTAACTTCAAAGATCGTTGCAATAAATTAGTGTGAGAGAGTTGGAAAGGGAGTCTTGGCAACAAGAAGAACGTCGGCTGTCTCACCACTTCCAAGCAGGTGATGCTTTGCAGCCGAATGTGTTCTTCCAAGAGACATCAATTTCACTGAAACTGACAGGATAGGGTGAGTGGTCACCTGGCCCAGTTATTACAGAGGCGACTGCTCAAAAACTCGCCTTCCAAACTCCAGTTTTCATCACTAAGTTGGCTCGAACGACGAATATGAATCTCTGTCAATTCGTCAACGTGGTCCCTACCCAATTCTGACGCAAGACATCAGGAGGCTCAATATCTCTCCTATGTCTTCTTCATTCTCTGGTTTGAAAATCTCGGCATGTGAAAAAAACGAAAATTCAGCGCCCACAGAAGCTTGTTCCCTAAGTTAGATAATTTTAGCAATTTTAACCCTCAATGTTATTTATCATCCTTAGAATTTCACTGGCGATACTGAAACTCTATATCATAGGCAATGTAAAATCTAATTCTTTGAAATATAATGCATGTTGTCACAACACATTCACAAAATAAATATTTTCTGCGTCAATGGTGATCTCACATCACGCACATCACTTAGTGTCGCTAACTTCAGATATAAGAAAACATCAGGAAACACCAATAAAAAAGTACCAATAAGATGCCAAGAAAGTTATTCGCAATAAAAAAACAAAATGCGCAGGTGCAACCGCGCGAACGAGCGAACCAGCGCCGCTCTGCCATGCACTTGACGAGGACTAAAGCCCAGCCCGCACAAATGTGCGGGTGACTTTTTCACGCATGATTACATAGCGTGTGAGGTAGGAACGCGTAATTTTTTTAGCGAAGCATGTTTTTCTAAGTTTTAATAAATCTTTCATATGCATACACTCCCCCCCCAAAAAAAATGTATAACAAGAAAGAGCGTTGATTTACACGTCTGAGGTAGCTGCTGTCGGCGCACGTGCTCAGACGGCATTTCTCGCGGAAGATTACTCGCCCTCTGGTGCCGAAATTATTGAACTACTGAAACAGATACATTCCCGTAAACACTGACTTCAGCGGCACAGAGCTATGAAACTGAAACTGAAACAGGTGCCGTTTTGTGAGCGTCTTTATTGACCCGCACATTTGTGCGGGTCAGGCCGTAAAGGGTTAAGCAGTTACTCACTGATCACCTCACGCTGTAATATTCATTACGACCTTACACTGTTCTCCTTTTTTTTTAAATGTCTCGTTCAAATTGTAATGTTTTTGTTTGCATCTTAACAGGTATTCCATTTCTCCGAGATGTGTGTTTCAAATTTGTGACCTTGCAAGTTTCATGTCTAACTTTCTATGTTACCCACCCCCCCACCCCCCCCTTATGTAATACCCCAACAGGGGCCTTTAAGGGAAAAACTAAATGATTATGATGATGATGATTAGTGATCATGAGGTAGTTGTTGGTAGTTTGGTTTGCCCAAACCTAAAATTAAAGAGAATGTCACCGCGAACAATTTATTTTTATGAAAACGGTAACTATGACGCGATATCATCCAATCTTACTTCGTTTTTCACTGAGTTCCAAGAGTGTTCTTCGATCATGAATATCACCAGTCCTTGGGAACTTTTTAAAACCGAGCTTGCTAGTTTTGTTAGCAGCCATGTACCTTCCAAGGTTATTTCCGGGAAACGGAGAGCTGATAAACCTTGGATTACCGCAAGCCAAAGGAAGTTAATTAATAAAAAAAATCGCACTTTCAAGCGTTTCCGTTCATCAAGAACTGCTGATGTTCTAGAAAAACTCGCTGAGCTAAGTTGACTGTTAAAAAAACAATTAAGAGAAGCAAAAGATAGCTTTTTTGTTTCCCTGGAAAGAAAGCTGATTACTAATCCCAAGGAGGTATGGAAATATGTGAAATCGAATAAGATGGACTCTGTTGGCATTCCGGACATAACTGATGGTGAAACAACCTTCTCGGAAGACGCAGAGAAGGCAGCCTGCTGAAAGCGATATTTCCAATCTGTGTTTTCCGGACCATTTCAAGGTGAAATGCCATATACGACACCCCAGGGATTTGAACCTATGGATAACATTGTTATCTCCGCGAGTGGTGTGTGTGCTCTGCTCGAACGACTAAAACCAAACTCAGCTCCAGGACCGGATGCCATCTCTAATCACGTATTGAAGAGGTGTGCAAAAGCTTTAGCGCCCTTTTTAGCTGTCTTAATTTCGAAATCGCTTGAAGATCAGAAACTGCCATCTGAATGGAAGCTAGCAAATGTTGTGCCAATACCGAAGTCTGGAAACAAAAATAATGTTGCCAACTACCGGCCAATTTCTTTGACCAGTGTATGCTGTAAAACTCTTGAACATGTTATATATAGCGGTATTATAAAGCACTTGGAAACAAATAATTTTTTCTGTACAGTTCAGCATGGTCTTAGGTCTGGTCTGTCACGTGTTACGCAACTGTGCGAATTTTCTCATGATGTTTCAAGTTCATATGATAACGGTTATCAAGTCGATTCGGTATTTTAGACTTTCAGAAAGCGTTCGACACCGTTCCACATGCTATTTTATTACATAAATTATCTTTCTTAGGTCTGCCTGCATCTGTTCTTGGTTGGTTGAGGGATTATTTATCTTCTAGAAAACAGTCCGTCCGAGTAAATGGTTCGTCTTGTTCATACGTCAGCGTAACTTCCGGGGTGCCACAGGGTTCGGTGTTGGGTCCTTTACTCTTTCTGGTCTATATTAATGATTTGTCAGAGACGCTAACATCGAACGTGAGGCTGTACGCAGATGACTGTGTTATTTATAAATCAATACACAGTATGGACGATATTTGTGCTTTACAACGTGATCTTGACACTGTGGTGAGGTGATGTGAGAAATGGAAGATGTGTTTCAGTGATGTGATTGACCAAAGACATCCTGGCGCAGCTTCTGGAGCAGCTAAAATCTTCTTTTGGAGCAGCATAACAACCATTTGGAGCAGTTACTTGCGCACATTTTCAGACGCAAATATTTTAATCTAAGCGGGAGCAGCTGCAACACGTGTTAAACGAAATCCATTTATGCACGCATGCATGCATGTTCATTTGCAGTGCTCCTAAACATGAAATTCATTTTTGAGTTGAAATTCACTGCTCTTCACTTTTCTGCAGACATCCCCAATGTTTAATGTTAAGTCCAGTCAGCTCAACCCACCTAACCCTTTCCAGGAATCAACTTGGTATTTGTGAATGACTCTGGCTTTCCTTGATGCTTTAGTTACAATACTGGATACACAAGCTGTCTAAATTTTCCATGCACTCTATTTACTTTCCAAAAAGTAAGGCAGCTTCACAGTAGTGGTGCCAAACCTGAAGGAAGTGCGGAGCTGGCCAGCTTTCTTCGTTTGTCTTCAGTTTTCTTTTTCTTTTTTTTCCGTTCTTTGCGTCTTTTTTTCCTCTCTTTATTTCTGTTAATGTCTAGTTTTCTTCCTATTTCTTCCCTTTCTATTTCTCGCTTGCTCGCTTTCTTTTCTATTTTTATACGTGGTTTTGCCCGCGCTACAACAAGCGACGACAGCATGCGACAGCCTAGACACATAAAGTGCTCCGCACTTAATATCATCATCAAAGCTTGCGTGCTCATTACGCTACAGATGGCTATGCTATACCTGGTTCTGCCTGTGTTACGCGAAGCGATGACACCATACGACCGCCCGGGCCCCATAAAGTGATCCGCACTTAAAAGAAAACGTGTGATTACCTCGAAGACTTAGCGCACGAAAACACGAGGACGCAAGGTAGGGATGAGGACACAGCGCTACTAACAACTGATGTTTATTTTCACATGGAAACATAATATACCCAGGTGCAAAAGGAAAGGGTAACACCACACACCATATCGCATTACAGCAACCGCGCCACCACTACCGCGACAGGAACATTATCTCTTTTTCTGATAACGATACAGAAGGGCTGCTCACACAGCCTTCGCTTCTGTTAATTGCGAACGCCTCTACAATTTCCCTAGTCATCTGATCTGCATGTCTTGCTATCACTTTCGTTCTATTAAAACTGGGCTTGCAACCACATCGCATGCAATGTGCGGCCAGATGACCGCTCGTTGCCAGTTTGCCAACATTGTAGCAGTGTTCTCGTAGGCGGTCGTTCAAACACCTGCCCGTTTGGCCTATGTACTCTTTTCCGCATGACAAGCTGATGCAGTATACAACACCTTCCGTGCATGGTACGAACTTATCACGATGTTTTTTAATACAGACGGTGCGCTCCTGGGTGGGGTTGTTTACACGGGCGCACAACCCAGAGAGCTTCAATGGTGCGGAGAACATGTCAACACCTACTCTTCTACCAACGTTCTTGAGGTTGTGGCTTAGGCTGTGAAGATACGGCACCACAACCATTTTGATACTGCGCGTTTGCGGAGCGGCGTCAGGGCTTTCACTGGAGCATCGGCACCACAACCATTTTGATACTGCGCGTTTGCGGAGCGGCTTCAGGGCTTTCACTGGAGCATTTTCTTAACATAGTATGTTAAGAAAATGCTCCAGTGAAAGCCCTGACGCCGCTCCGCAAACGCGCAGTATCAAAATGGTTGTGCTGCCGTATCTTCACAGCCTAAGCCACAACCTCAAGAAGGTTGGTAGAAGAGTAGGTGTTGACGTGTTCTCCGCACCATTGAAGCTCTCTGGGTTGTGCGCCCGTGTAAACAACCCCACCCAGGAGCGCACCGTCTGTATTAAAAAACATCGTGATAAGTTCGTACCATGCACGGAAGGTGTTGTATACTGCATCAGCATGTCATGCGGAAAAGAGTACATAGGCCAAACGGGCAGGTGTTTGAACGACCGCCTACGAGAACACTGCTACAATGTTGGCAAACTGGCAACGAGCGGTCATCTGGCCGCACATTGCATGCGATGTGGTTGCAAGCCCAGTTTTAATAGAACGAAAGTGATAGCAAGACATGCAGATCAGATGACTAGGGAAATTGTAGAGGCGTTCGCAATTAACAGAAGCGAAGGCTGTGTGAGCAGCCCTTCTGTATCGTTATCAGAAAAAGAGATAATGTTCCTGTCGCGGTAGTGGTGGCGCGGTTGCTGTAATGTGATATGGTGTGTGGTGTTACCCTTTCCTTTTGCACCTGGGTATATTATGTTTCCATGTGAAAATAAACATCAGTTGTTAGTAGCGCTGTGTCCTCGTCCCTACCTTGCGTCCTCGTGTTTTCGTGCGCTAAGTCTTCGAGATGATGTACCAACTAGCCCACCAGTCTGTTTTACTGAAGTGTGATTACGTTTGTGCTTTTAGTACAACCTAGGCCTTACTTGTGGGGAGAATTTTAAAAAGGATGTTCATATTTTAAAAAGGATGTTCATAAACTTGAAATGGTCCTGAGGAGGGCAGTAAGATTCATCTATAATGCTTATCACAATCTTGATTCACCTTCATCACTTATGGCTACTACCAACATTCCACTCTTGAAACAGCGTAGAGCTATCACCAGGCTCAAGTTTCTTTTCCTGCTTCGTAATCGGCAGTTTAATATCGATCCTCGTAAATACCTCTCTCCCTCTTCTTCCAGGCAAACCAGACAGAGTCACAATCATGATCTGACACCATACTTTGCACGTATACTAACCTTTTCAAACACTCCTCCTTTCCGCAAAGCATTTGCGAATGGAATACACCGCCTTCAATTGTTTTTCCTGGACGCGGCATTTCTGACTTTGAAAAATACATGCATCTTTTTGTGTAAACAACATTGCTGATATTGCCACGCTTGATTATGTCATCTCATTATTCAGCTGTGTTGCTTTACTTTTTTGTACTTGAAACTGTTTCTAGCAATTTGTGCACTTTTTCTAGAAATGTATACTTAATCATCCTAGTTAGTAAGTACTTGTTTTTCAGTCGTAATGTGTATTCTAACTTGCTGTATACCTTGTTCACTTCTTATTTTCCCTTTTTTTCGCCCCTCCTGCTTGGTCTATGGACTGCAGTATGTACCAAATAAATAAAAAATAAAAGTGTCTGCTGTCGTGCTTTATGTACAGAATCGTTAAGGTCCTGGTTGACGGACGGTTAATAGTAAAGAAGGTTTAATAACTGGTCCTTTGTTCTCGTTCTTTAATGTGTGCTCGACAAAATATACGGTGAAGGGGGGAGGGGGAGTTCGTGTTTATATTTGACAAGCTGTTTGACATGTATAGTTGCTGAGGTCGAGAAGCCCAGCCGAGATTTGCTGGAATACTGGGACACCGTGCTTTCTCGGCAGAGTAACAGTCACTGTAAAGCACGTGGTATTTTTGATAAAGTCTGCCCATATTATGGCGTTAAAACACACACGCTGCATGAAATATTTTCGAAGTAAACTAGACCCAATAGCACTACAATTTAAAAAAAACAAATGAAATAAGCGGTCGCTTCTAGATGCACGTACTTAATTACAGTATTTTAATACAGTCAGTAAAGTAAGACTGTCGTCCAAGAACAACTAGGTCAATATTATTTTCTCAGACTGAAACAACAACAGTTTAGGAACGATTTTATTGAAATCAGTAAGGCCCAATAGTAATAAAAAACGAACGCAGTACGAGCGAGTTGAAATTGTTTGGAAGACATGTGCCCAGAGACTAACTACTTGAACTACACAGAACTTTCCTGTCTGCTGCGATGACCGCTCGAAATTGCAGGGGTAATGTATGGATTTCGAGTGCCTGTCATCTTGTTTCTCACCGAAAGAACGCAAAAACGACATCTTGGCGCATGTTTGGTGCAAATAATGAAAATTTTGCCATGATGTAGCAGGATGTAGCAGGTTTCGCCTCTTGGCGCAGTTTGGCGCAGCTATCACATCGCTGGTGTTTGAATGTAAAAAAGTGTTGTTTTCTTAGTTTTACCAGAAAACACAAACCTTTTCACTCAACCTACAACTTGTCAGGAGCACAACTTGACAGTGTTGAACGTTTTAAATACCTTGGTGCATACTTGTCTGCCGATTTATCTTGGAATAAGCATATAGGTTACGTAACTGGCAAAGCCAACGGTGTGTTAAACTTTAATAAACGCAATTTCAAGTCTGCCCCAAAAAGTCTGAAAGAAGCTTTGTATGTTACAAATGTCCGACCTATCCTTGAATATGCCTGTACAGTGTGGGATCCTCATGGTCAAACTCTAATCTATAAACTTGAACGCATACAAAACAGTGCTCTCGAGCAGCGCAGAAAATTCTTGCGATTAAAGTTTTTCCATTCGATCCTTTGTGATGAAATTCGCATTAACAAGAGTTTATACATGATGAGCCCACACTACGTGTCACATAGAAATGATCACTCAAAAAAAATCCGCGAGGTCAGCTGTCGTACTGGTGTCTTTGCTAATTCTTTCTTTCCTTTTACTACTCGTGAATGGAATAAGTTGGATACGTGTGTTGTTGATCTTCCAGCTGATGCTTTTTGTTCGTCACTACAAGGTGTGTGCTTTTTGTGAATGCACAGGCGCTGCTGCGCAAATGTATGCCATTTGCGACTGCGCAAATGTGTGTCATTTTCGACTGTAAAACTGTTTTTTTTTTCCTCAACCCCCTACAATAATGCCCACTTGGGCGATGTAGGTTGCACTAAGTAAAATAAATAAAAGCTACTTTCCCAAGAAAGCACAAGAAAACGGAGAGAGGTTCTGCAAAGCGGACTATGTCTATGCATACGGCATTGAAGAGACGGTGCCGTGCTGTGATGGCACTTCCTCGTCATCATTAATAATAATTGTTGGTGTTTAACATCCCAAAACCATGACACTGTTACAGGGAGACGACAGAAAAAGGGTATATATACAATATTTACACAATCAGAGTGATCAGAACAACAACAGCCAAGATGGTGAACAACCGGAGCCACCCCGTCCTCCTCTTCTTCGTCCTCTAGGTAAGCGGCACATAACAATATGATTATGAGAGACACCGTAGTGGAGGGCTCCGGAAGTTTCGACCACCCGGGGTTCTTTAACGCACACCTAAATCTAAGTAAATGGGCCTCAAGCACTTTTGCTTCCATTGAAAATGCGGCCGTCGCGGCCGGGATTCGATCCCGCGACCTGAAGGTCAGCAGTTGAGCACCATAACCATAGGTCGGCGAACTCACTCATGAGTCGACTCACTCGTACTCACTCAGACTCAAATCGAGCCGTGAGTCTGAGTGAGTCCTGGTCAATAATATTCTGGTGAGTTTGAGTCCGAGTGAGTCCGGTTGAAGCAACTTTTGGTGAGTGTCAGTCCGAGTGAGTCTGGTTCAGGAAAATCTTGGCGAGTCTGAGTCCCGGTGAGTACAAAGCGCAAGATATATTCCTTGAGTGTGCCAACATATAGTCCTATCAACTCATCTTCAGCATTACTGCCAGCCTCACCTAAGTATGTTTATACTTGCGTCTACTCACACGTATTCCAAAGCAGTATTGTTCATACACCATTTCAGTATTTATTGATCAGAGGCATGAATTACGTAAGGGCACCGGTGCCTTGACCTCCCCCTCCAACTCTTCCAGGGAAGTTCTTGATAAATATATCTTATATTGTTATCGCCTAACCAAAAACCAAAAATGTCCTTACTTGTTTGCAACCACTCATAACTCGTATTCCAAGGTACTGTTTCAAAAGGCGCCAGAAGCACCAATTACATGAGATATTGGTTTTAAAGACACCCATTTTAAAGACACCCAAGTCTACCAATTTAATTTTTCCAAATTCCCTGACTTTTCCAGGTTTTCCAGGATGATTCTAAGTGAATTCCATGACCACTAAGCCTGCTTGGAAAACTCTGCACAAAAGAAACAAACATTCGAGTGGCAAAAAAGATGGAGCACTCGCGTAAACTGCAAACCATGCTGCTTTATTACATTTCCTTGGCTGAAAGCATCCTTTACACTAAATGCAACATTAAAATACAATAAATGCGCATCTACAAACAGAAAAGCTGGTTTATTTACATCGGCAATGGTTTCACTGTTTCAAAGATTCAATCTGTTGCTGCAGCATAGAGACCTGAAGCTGAGTGTCTTCCATCAGTTTTTGTTCTAGTGATTCAAGCTCTTTCACAAGAGCCACAGTTCTTTCTTTCAAGGTCCGATAAATCGTACCATTCATTTTTTTCCTCTCCAAGTCTTTTTTTCTATCTGATGTTCGCACTTCAAACAATGTCGACCTTCTTGTTTCTAACGTCATCTTCTGCAACACCACCTCCTGTGGACACCTCATCGTAAACTAGTCTTTGTGCCACAAGTGACTCCTTTATATTATCCACAAGACATCCCTTGCTTATTGAAAATCGCCACTCCACAGAAGAATTTCCATGTGAAAGGCAAAGTGCCACCTTTACAAACAGCATTAGTTCTTAACAGTCGAACCAACAGTGTCTAAGCGCTCTCTTGTGCAATCAAACTTCCACAAATGCGTTTGTGCAATGCAAGCCAAAAACACTTAAGTCAACCTTTCTGTAGTTCAGATGAACGTGTTGTTGGGAGAGCTTGTGCATCTTAACAAAAAGGCAAACCCTGCGTAACCTGACAATCACATAGACCCGACATGCATTCGAGCACAGTT
This sequence comes from Rhipicephalus appendiculatus, assembly GCA_030522465.1. Lineage (NCBI taxonomy): Eukaryota > Metazoa > Arthropoda > Arachnida > Ixodida > Ixodidae > Rhipicephalus > Rhipicephalus appendiculatus. The sequence continues at coordinate 127,247 of JALIZH010024993.1, read as the reverse complement.
TGTGTGTCTGGTCTATGTGTTTTTTTTTCTATGTGCCAGCACAGAGGATTATGTCAGAAGGCGGGGCAACACTATGGCCACTGTACAAGGAGGCAACAGCTTCCATGGAGGAATCACTGAGACCAGCATGCTTCGTATGTACACTTCTATGGACGCGACACTTAAAAATAATCAGATTAAATACACAATCTCAAGAAACCAAAAGGAGTGCTGACAAAAATATTTTAGCCTCGCATTTTTTTGCTGCAATGTGTTGCTGGGGGGCCTGTTAGTCATAACACGGCACATCGTTTGCTGCAGCACGCGACAGATAATTAATTACAGGCTCCTCATTACCGACCAGTTTCAGTTTCGGTTTGAGAGAGCTCCAAAAACAACAAGCCGCCGGCTGCAATTATCACCACCTAGCGTGTGCAGCTCTCGACCAGGTGAGCACACAGAACTGTGACGCACTTCAGCACGGTCCGCATCAAGAAGTCCTTTCGAACAGGAAACGGGACAGCAGTGTCACCAAACACAAAACTTTCAACACGTGCTCCGCGGCCACGGACTCGCAAGCAGCCACCGAGAAGTATAGACTGCTGAAACAAACGCGGCAAAAAGAAAAATGGCGGCTATGATGTCATCATAACTTGTTTTATTGACTGCAGTGTGGTGACATGAGGGAAGTAAGAGGGTCCCCATGGAGTCCCTTTCGATCGTGTCAATACCCTCAAAATTCGGACTTCAAATTTGCTGTAAAATAACTTCCAAGCTATATTCGCTGTTGATTTTTTGCAGAGGCCGCGAAATTTTGTGTCAGTACCCCTTTAAGCTGCAGTTAGTGCTACACTTGAAACATGAGCTACCAGAATGAGCGTGTAGCTGAGGACGTTTGCTGTTGCAATGCCACTGAATAACCTTGACTTGGCTTGGCGAGCCTCTGCTAATCGTACTTATAGCTTAACCAGAATGCCTTCAAGCCATGCCAAGATCGTGGCTAAGACAAACAGGCACAATTTTATCGGTGTTAGCAACATCGTGTTTAGGAATTGAGATATTCTCTGTGATCTGCAGAAGCAACAGTAATGCCCTGCCTTTTTTTACGCTTCTGCTTAGGAGTTTACTGTGGTCGCAGCTGAAGGAGCAACTTTCTAAGCTCTTATCGAATATAAAGATTATTTCAGTGACGGCGGCACAGACTGCTGTCAGTTTCCATGACCTGGCCAGGTTTTTCACAAATTCCCTGACTATTCCCTGACTTTTCCAGACATGTCCAAATTTTCCAGGTTTTCCAGGATTTCCAGGTTGGCAGACACCCTGAAAGAGCATTGACCCCATGGTTCAACAAGCTAATTCTGGGCTAACGGACTCATGAGCCAACTCACTCGGACTCACTCGGACCGAGCCGTGAGTCTGAGTGAGTCCGGGTGAGCAATATTTTAGTAAGTTTGAGTCCCAGTGAGTCTGGCTGAAGAAAATTTTCTTGAGTGTGAGTCCAAGTGAGTCCGGCTCAGGAAAATTTTGGTGAGTCTGAGTCCGAGTGAGTCCAAAGCGCAAAATATATTCCATGAGTGAGTCTGAGTGAGCTCCACAATTTTTGACGACCTACTAGACCACCGCGGCGGGTCCCCTCGTCATCATTTTCTGGCTGCATGCTGGGATTGCTGTCAAGTTGTGCAGGGTGACAAGCCTCCAGTAGCAAGTCCTCCATTGACAGTGCTGCCCACTACTGCAGTAAAGAACAAGGCGAGGGGGATCTGCAGTTTATTCCCTGAAGCGTTGGTGGTTCGTGGATTGTATGAAGGCAGACGCTGACCAAGTGCATAGCACATAGAGTGTTGCACTGCTACGCTAAAGAGAGAAAGCAGGACAAATTCCTGGGCTGCATCTCGATGGAAGTGAAATCCAAAGAAAACTCGTGTATTTATGCGCACCTTAACCCCTTAAGTGCTTTCGACGAGCAGAGCTCGTCCTGCCCAAACTGTCCCCAAAGTGCTTTGGACGAGCAGAGCTCGTCCTAGCGGAATACGTACTCCCCTGTGGTGTTCAGGATGAGAAGTGCTCGTCTACGGCTCAGATTGTGTGTCATCCACTAGATGGCAGCATTTACTCGACCAATTAGTTTTCTCCTGTCGCAGGAGCGCGGTTTTTGTATGGAAATATGGCGTGCTGTGGCGGCGACCCATGCATAGCTGGCCCGTCAACACGAAAGAGAAGCTTTTCATTTTCGTCATCTTCTTCGAGTCATGATAATTGAGATACAGATGTTTATCTGGTGTCTGGAAGACAAGGCAGCGATGACAGTGAATTGAGCAGCTCATCCGGTGATGATGAACACAGCTCGGATGCAAACATCGCTAGTGCTCGCCAGTGAAGCTGCTTTGCGTTATTCTGTGTTCTGAAATTTTCCACACAGTTCCAAAGCTTCCCGAGTGAAATAGCCCAAGGGTGCTTAGCCTACACAAGTGAAAAAAGATGTTGCATCTGCAACTGTTTTCTTTATAACGTTTTTATTTTTATTTGCAGCAGGTAGCTGGTTTCCTATGTATTGTTCAGAAATGAACTCTTTTGTGTTGATTTGAGTAAATATGTGGTACAAATATTTTTTGAACATCAACTAGATGCTTTTTAGTACAATCATATTCGAAATCAGCAATAAAAGAAATAGGCACTTTTGGTCCGGAAATGTACAAAAAAATAAAGCACTTAAGGGGTTAAAGAACCTCAGGTACGGTATGATAAGAAAAACTTTATTGGTCAAAATTAATCATGAGCCCCCCCACTACAGCGTGCCTCATATCCATATCACAAAGGTAAGCCAACAAACTAAAACAGTACATCAGGCGAATTAAAGAAGGAGTAAAAATGCAAGACATCTAACACTGCTCTATAGCGGTGACATGAGAAGTGGCTTGGTGGTCGTGGTCAGGTGACAAAAAAAAATGTTACATATGCCTGATGCTGCATAATATGATCATCTTATTCCCATCAAACTGCCGACTACAGATTCCACTGTTTTGCATGGTTTTCCACTGCTGGCCACCTTTGCGACTGAGCAAATCCAGCAGACACGTGAAATTCACTTTAGGAACCAGCCCCACGCCGCTGGGCAGGTTGGCAAGAGCAGAACGTACTCTGTTCACCTGACTGCAATGTGACTGCCGTTCTTATTCAGTAGGAAAAAATGCAGAAGGGTACATGATCCCTTATTTCTACGTGGTTGTGGCCCTTGCCAGCCTCCTCTTGTTTTCCTTTCGCACCCTCTACCACTCTCGCCCGTGGGAGTGGCTGAGGCCAGGGGAGCACTGCATGCACCGTGAAAAACATGAACCGGAAAAACAAACAGGGATGCTCTATGGACCATTCTAGGAGTAAAAGGCCTCGGAGAAAGCGCTGTTAAGTTCCTAGAGGGACTGTATTAAGATAACTCAGTCAGGAATAACTAGTGATGCATCAGTAGATATGCAGATGGGACTACGCCAGGGGTGCCCACCATCACCAAACGTGTTCATAATATACGTGATAGGAATGAAGCCCGAGACATAGGCTATCATCATACGTATAAACGTGTGCTGTGCTCGCTGAGCAGCGAATGATACTGTTTTGTTAGCGGACTGTCAGAGAGACATTCAAGTCCGTGTGAATGTATGTGGAGAGGAGGGTGAGGCTCTTGGGTTCCAGTATAGCGTGAGGATATCTGCTTTGATGGTGCTTAACAATACAATCACGATACAAGGAAATGAGATACCACGAGTAGAGGACTATAACTACTTTTGACAAGAGAGCTGCATGCTCTCTTGTCCAGCTATTCAGACAGCTGGCTGTTTGCCCAGTATGCTGCAATTCCTTCCCACAGAGCAACACAAATCACCTCGTACAAAAGGAAAAGTGAACGCACTATCCATTGTAAGGGCCAAGTCGCTCATAAAGATAATGTTCGTTCTTTTACAGCGAAAGCTGTTATGAGATCACAACAAGGGTCGTTTTTGCGCCGTAGTTGTCCACCGCCGCCGGTGTCCGTAACCAATATCGCACGAAATAAGAAAAAAACTAAATAAATAAAAAACACCTATGCCAGAATGGGAATCGAACGCGGGTCCTCTGCGTGGCAGCTCAGCGCTCTACCACTGAGCTACGCCACTGCTTGAAACTGCGGTGCAAACTGACCCTATGCAGGCTTCATGTCGAGTAAGGGATCGCGTTAAGGTAGGTCACCACCTTCGAGAAAAACTTTTACCGTTTTGGTCCAAAAGTTATAATTATGGTTTTGGATTGTTGGGCTTCGGTAAATTTAAGCTTTATGATTATGAAATAGATAAAAATCAAAAACATAAAATTTATAAAAATCAAAATGTGCCAAAATATGCATGTTGCGCCAACAGTCATAACTAAAAAACTCTTGTTGCAATTCAAACACGACTTGGCAACTACGTAGTGAGGACAACGTTCTGTGCATCTAACCTCCACGATCATCATATCCCTAAGCTTGGGTGCGTTATCATAAAAAGACTGAAAAAGTTGATATTTGGCAGGTTTGCTTTGCTCACAGTTGGCCACTGTACAAAAAGTTACCGCTAGTTTTCAATAATTCTGCTTGAATGCACAGCTCCACCTATAAAGAAACAGCACAAAAAATTTTATGCGAAAATATTTATTAGAAAGACGGTTATCATTGTTCGCGTAACTGTAGGAAGCAAAAAATCACATTTTGAGAAAAATGGCTTTAAAGATTTGAACCGAATGTCTATGAAACAAAGAAACATTCAATAGACCTGAAATTCACCAGGCTTATAGCTTGGGACCTATTTTGAAGCGGCATAATCTTCTTTTGAGCGAGATGAAGCACACATTTTTTTCCTAGCTCGTTTCGTGTCTCCAGCTGACTCTCGTCCCCGTGTTCCACAGTGGGTCCACACTTGGAATATTGATTCCCTAACTTTCATAAACGCTTCTGTTTCGTTCTATACTTCGCCATGTTTCATGAAGTACTATAACTTTCTCCTTAAAAACTCCAAGAGCTCGAAATGGCACACAAAAAGAACACAGACTGCCGAGTGAGAGCACGCGCAACTTAAACAATATAGTGCCGCAGCCGAGTAGAGGAAATTTTAAAATAAATTGAAAACGTCATGTTCTACAAGCTTTAGAATGTTCTTAAACACCTTAGAATTACGTATGTACGCGAAAAACATTTATGACGAGATGGTAGATGTCGAATCGGAATCCTTCAGTTTCGGATGTGTCCAGCAGGTGTTGAAAAAATGTTCATAACTTTCAAATGGCTTAATATAACTGCATTATTTTTTTTTCTAAATCTTCTTGAATGGACAGGGAACTTGAAAATAAAAAATCCCAACAACTCAATTTTTTTCAAAAAATGCGTTTTTGAAGGTGGTGACCTACCTTAACGTGTGTTGTAAAGCGTTTTAGATCAGTAAAGTAACAACCAGGCATCACACAATGCGAATAGCGTAACGAGTAGGTCGTTCAATGCTCCAACCCATTACAAAAGCCTCCGGCATAATTCTTCATCCTCGTCAGCCACACCATCAACAAAGTGCACATAATAAGTGTGTAGTGGGTACCGCGCTTTTAAGAAGAACGACCAACAATGGCATTGTAGACGCTTCCCCACTACACAAAAATTATGATTATTTATGGCGTAGTGGGTACCATGCATGTGCGCTTGTAGTAGCTGCGCCAAGAGTGTTTAAAAAAAGGCTCTAGAAAGGCCGCTCTTCCAGCTTTCGCTGTGACTGTGCTACGCGTTCCGCGCAGGCCTCGCGGTTCTTTTTTTCTTTTTTTGAGCGAGTGATCGGTACACATGCGCTTGTTATGTGACGGCGACGATTGAAAGGTAGTCACATGTAGCGATTACGATGACACGAGGCTAGAGTGTACTTAACAGCGACCGCCCTAACCACACAACAAGCGAAGCGCACCCTGCGACTACGCCAAGACACAGCCCCTCTCACATGATCGACGCGTCAGTCCTCGATGGAAAACAAAGGGAATAGGAAATACGACTTCACGCTCACCAGTTTTAGCCAAGTGACTGGGAAACAGCGCCAGTCGAGCGGCACGCAAACGATGGTGCACTGAAAAACAAATTCCTCGCGCCAGTCGTCGGCTTCCGTTGCTGAGCAGTGCTGCCAGATGGCCAGCTAAAGATGCATGAATTTAATTAGGTACATGAACTAGTAACTAATTTAATTATTTTAGTTTGTAAGCACATACAAAATTCTGTATATGTTAAATGTAATTAACAAAGCACGATGGAGAGAACACCGTGGTAGCTTTAGCAAATCTCGGAGGCGTGCATTCTCGGCATTGAGTTTTCGTAACAAACTCTCGGTGTACATGGAGGAAAGAAATCGGTATCCCATAACTACTCGATTTCACGGAGGAAGGAAAGTGCTCCATGTCTCCACGCGATGACGACGTTCGCCCCGATCAACCTGTGTGCCTGGAGCGCGAAATTTAAATGTGCGTTGCGAAACTCGCTGCTGTTCGTGAGTAAAATACTCACACCGCATGGTTTAAACTAAATTTATTTGCGTAACTTAAAGGTTTTAACATACTTTGATGCATTATTGCGGATGGCGCTGCTCAGTGGGCACTGGAGCTGCGCTATCGGCATGGCTCGTAATCCTGACTTTTTTTCCTGTGCAGGCTGCAGTCGTAATCGTGGCGTCGTCAACGGACACCGACTTGGAATGTGCTTCTGCGCATCTTCCTGACGCAAGCCGTGTCTGCATCGCTGTCGACGAATATTTTCCTGCACTGGTGTCTTCAAAACGAAGCGACTAAAACGAGCGTCTCTTTTCTCACAGAATCCATCCGGGTAAAAGGGAGCTTTCGCCCCGCTTGCTCCTTGAACACGTGTGATGGTCTTTTTATAATCTAGGCGAGCTTGTTGCCCCGTCGTTTGGGGGGTTGGAGCGCGAGGTTTGTTGATGTTGCTGGCGGACGTCGTTGACCGTGGTCTGCCGCCGAGGTGTGTGTGATGCCCTGCCGTGCCGCATGCACTTACCGTCCGTGCTTGTTTTAGGGGCGAAGCTCCTTAAGCCGTGGGTCGTGCGTCCTCGATGTATGTAGTTGTTCATGTTAAGGCAGGTAGCGCAAAGACACACGGACAAAAGCGAGGACTGAACACACGGGACAAGCGCTGACTTCAAACTAAAGTTTATTCTCTGAATCCTCGCCTATTTATCAAAAATCACAACACCACATGATCACCATGAAAAGAACGTCTGATACCGCTATGAACGTCATGACGCCGACACAATTTGATCAGCTCTTATAACTAAAATGATAACTACAATGAAACGCGGAAACCGCGCAGTGAAACAATGATACACTCAAAAACATCACAATGAAACACGCATGCTCAGACTCGAGACTTCCTTTCACGCGCCCAGCGTAGAAGCCAAATTGGCCGAAAGGAAGGCTATCTCACACGGGTGTAGGCTCAGTGAAGCCTGGCTGACACAAACGGAACTGTTCTTGAGAATTAAAAACGCTTCTACGATCTCTCTGGACAGCTTGTTCCGGTTCCGGTACATCACCGCCGTGTCAGAAAAAAGTGGATCACAACCGCACTGCCGACAGTGCATCGCGAGATGAGAGTATGGCGAACCTTTGAGAGAGCTGAAATGCTCTCTGAGCCTGATGTTCAAACATCTGCCCGTCTGACCAATATATTTACGTCCGCATGAAAAAGGAATGCAGTACACAATATTACGGGTGCAAGAAACGAACCGCATACCGTGCCTAACGTAGTTGTAGTTGTAGTTGTGGGTAGCCACCTCTCGTTTAGTTTCTAGGAATGTCGGCTAGATGGCGGTACTTGTATATGATGAATCACGGCCGGACTAGACTCCCTCCTGGAGTCTAGTCCGGCCGTGGATGAATATATGTAGGACGATGCTCCTTGGGGCATCACCTCAGCGGTCCTCAATTATCCATGCATTCTGAGTAGCCAGTAGGCACTGGATTTCGACCTCCAAGGTAGTGCCGGTGTGAGATGTCTCCTGTGCGTGATTAAACAATAAAAAAAATCACAACGTACATGTAAAATTAAAGTGAGCTGCGAGTCGCCATGACTCTCATCGACCCTTTAGTATAAATGCGCCCGATCTCACGTCGTTAATGATGTACTACGCAGAATTCGCGAAAGATTACCGGTTTACCGCACTCACTCCGTGGATATGGTGTCATCTCCAGTTCTCGTCTCGTTTCCGAGAGGGCGCTGTCCTATAGACATGCGTAAAATATGGCGGTTGGGTGAAGGTACGCTAGATGGCGTTGGGGAGAAGGCGCGTGTCGCAATTGGTTACATTAACATGCAGGGTGGCAGAAAAAAGGCAAAATGGTTAGAGATTGAGGGACAGTTAAACAAGGAACAGATAGGTGTTTATGCGGTTACAGAAACACACCTTAGAGACTTGGAAGAGCCACCACATATTGACAATTACATTTGGGAAGGATGCAACAGGATCATATCAGAAAGGAGAGGTGGGGGGTGTTGGAATGCTAATTCATAGCAGAGCAAAATGGGATAGAGTGAAGCAAACGTGTTCAGAGCACCTGTGGGTTTCGGGCACAGTAGGTGGAAAGAAAACGTGGCTAGGTGTAGCTTACTTGTGGACGGGGAATAACTGCAGAGAAAAGAATCTGGAGATAGTGAAATGCATAAGCACCGATATTAAAGAATTTGGTCATGATGCCGAAATAATCCTTCTAGGGGACATGAATGCACACATACATGACCTTGACGGATATTCAGACTCCAATGGCAAGTTATTGCTAGATCTCTGCGAGCAACATAGTCTTGAAATAGTTAACGCGGGGCCTAAGTGTGAGGGACACATCACGTGGGAAGTCGGAAACAGGCAGTCGAGCATTGATTATTGTCTCATGACAGAAGGAATCTATGACAAACTTAGAGAGATGAGAATAGACGAGGAAGGCATTAACAGCTTGGGTAGTGATCATAAACGCATAACATTACAAATGGGATATAAAACTGAAAATAAGAACTATATAGAATCGAACATTGGCAGCTCATATTTAAATGAGAAACAAATAACTAATATAGCCGCAAGAGTCGAGGAAGAAGTAGACAAACTTCCAGGCAAAGACTGGAAGTATAGTGAGCTGCTACATGTAATCACGAAAGAAATAGAAAAAGAGAAGAAAACTATTTCTTGGAAAGGAAAGAGAAAGCCAAAAAGTTGGTGGAACAAAGAAATCCGGGATGCGATCGAGAAGCGACGTGAGGCATCACGGCAGCACAGACAAGCAAAAAAGGAGAAGCGGCCACAGGATGAAGTCAACCAAGTATGGGAAATATATTTAGAGCAAAAATCCATTGTGCAGAAATTAGTCGAGGCAAAAATTAAAGGCGAAAGTGAACGCTGGATGACAGAGATTCGCGAAAAGAAGAAGGCCGCGCCTAGGATATTTTGGAGCCACCTAAAAGCGCTAGGTAGGAAGTCTGTAACAATGCAACAACATATGGTAGATGAAGGAGGAAATCAATTGGAAGGGTATGAAGCTCTAGGTTACATCCGAAAGGTAACAGCCGATTCGTTTAAAAAGGTCGCCCAGGGGATTCCCCCGGTGAGTAAAAGTATACAGAAGAGTACAACCGAGGAAGATGTAGTACTTGAAAATTTCAATTGGAAGAAGGCCGAAGGAAAAATTCCTAAGCGCACTACTCCGGGCTTAGATGGGGTTCCCGTCAGCCTAATTAACGAACTAGGACAGAGCACTAAAGAAGCACTGCTGAAAGCCGTAGAAAAGTGCTTACAGGAGAGGGAAATACCAGACAGTTGGCGAAAAAGTAGAATGAACTTAATCTATAAAGGCAGGGGAGAAAAGGATAACATTCGCTCGTATAGACCGCTAACTATTACATCGGTGCTATACCGGTTGGCGATGCAGGCAGTAAAATTAAAAATAGAAACGTGGGTAGAGCAAAATGATATTTTGGGAGAACTCCAGAATGGATTCCGAATCGACAGGCGGTTAGACGATAACCTGTTTGTTCTTACACAGTGTATAGAAATATCAAAAATAGAAAACAGGCCCTTATACGTAGCTTATCTAGACATCACCGGGGCATATGACAACGTTAATCAGGAAATTTTGTGGGATATATTGAAGGAAGTGGGCATAGGTGACGACTGTATACAGCTTTTGAGGGAGATATACCGAGAAAATACAGTTTGTGTAGAATGGGAAGGAATAAGCAGCAAGGACAGCGTTGACATTAGCAAGGGGCTGAGACAGGGATGTCCTTTGTCCCCGCTGTTATTCATGCTGTACATGGTGAGGATGGAAAAAGCGCTAGAAGGTAGCAACATTGGATTTAATCTGTCACACAAACAGGCAGGCGCGATGGTTGAGCAGAAGCTTCCAGGTCTATTTTATGCTGACGATATTGTCTTATTTGCGGACAGTCAAGATGATATACAGCGGCTGGCAGATATATGCGGAAGGGAGGGCGAGGCTCTAGGACTAGGTTTCAGTGCAACAAAATGTGGATTGATGGTATTCAATGATCACGAAGACCATACGGTCTTAATACAGGGCCAAGAAATACCGAGGGTAAGCGAATACAAGTACCTCGGAGTGTGGGTAAATGAAGGGGATAGATATATGGAGGTACAAGAGAAAGCATCGGTAACAAAGGGAAAGAGGAATGCTGCAATCATGAAGCACAGAGCGTTATGGGGATACAATAGGTACGAGGTGCTTCGAGGGCTGTGGAAGGGTGTGATGGTTCCGGGGCTTACATTTGGGAACTCAGTGGTGTGCATGAAGTCAGAGGTGCAATCTGGAATGGATGTAAATCAAAGGACTGTGGGACGCCTCGCGTTGGGCGCTCACGGGAAGACGACAAATGAGGCTGTAAAGGGTGATATGGGATGGACAGGTTTTGAAGTGAGGGAAGCTCAGAGCAAAATTAGATTTGAAGAGAGGCTGCGGAAAATGAAGGAGAGTAGATGGGCAGGGAAGGTTTTCAGGTATTTGTATAGAAAAAGCGTCGACACGCAGTGGAGAAAAAGAACTAGGAGGCTCACCAGTAAATATACGGCTAGCAGTGTGGGCGACATGGCAACAAGGAGCATTAAGCGAAAAGTCAGAGAGGCGGAGAGGACTTATTGGATGACAGCGATGGAAAAGAAGCCGGCTCTCAGTGACTACCGAAAGGGAAAAAACGAAAGGAGGAGGGAGAGGTTTTATGATAATTCAAGGGGAAGCGCTTTACTGTTTGAGGCAAGGTCGGGTTGCCTTAGAACGCGTAGCTATAAAGCGAGATTCTGTAACGAAGAAGGACAATGTACATGCTGTGGGGGGAACTAAGGAAACGATGGAACATGTACTGATTGAATGTGGCGATATCCACCCAGATATACGTGTGGACACGAGTCTACATGAAGCCTTGGTACAGTGTACTAGAATAGGAGCAGTGTGTTCAGACGGCGGCGCGCGGCACGCGCTGCTTTGAAGCCAAGAGCGTAGACGGGTCCCGGATGTTTGCGGCGGCACTGCAGTCGCACGGGCTGTACCATGGAGGAAGGAATGGGCTGTACGGACGCGTGTTGCGGCTGTTTGCGCGCACTTGCTGAGCTCCATGTTGCTTGTGAACAAACGCGTTATTTCGGTCTCTTGTTTGAGTATTCAGAAGGAGAAGGTTTTAAATATTTGTTGGCATCTCAACGAAGCCGAGATAAGTTGGAGAACTTCTTTGGTATTGTGAGACAGTCGTGCGGATCCAACGATCACCCAACGTCGCGTCAGTTTTTTACTGTTGTCAATTGCCTGTCTTTTTATAATTTGGCGAATGCAATGCAAACAGGAAACGATGATGACAGTGAAGACTGGTTCTCACTACTTCAGTCATCTGACAACGCTCACATAAAAGAAGTTGCATCACTTGATGAGTTGGAAATCTGACACCAAGAGCAAAGGTTAAACAGTATGCCAGCTGAGCACCGGGCTTACGAGGAAAAGCGATGCATGACCGCCTTATCCATTATGTGGCCGGGTATGATGCACGGAAATTTTTTACTCGCAACAACTGTGACGACTGCCGCTCTCTTCTTTTGCAGAACTCTAGTGTCATTAGCGGGGGAGGCCTGCTCTATCCTTCCAAGTTGTTTTTTGAAGCAGTAAAAAAAAAAAAAAAAAAAAAAAAAACTTGAGGGAATATTCACAACCTTCTCCAGCCAACAGGAGCTAATTAGCGACAGCATAGTCAATGTCATGATTCTAGTGAAAGCTAAGTTTGGCTATGCTATGGTGCAAATTGCATGCTGATGAATTTACATGAGCAGTCGTGCGCTTTTATGTGCTAACACTGCTACTTTTATGTTAAAGGTCTTAGTCAGTCAGGAGAAGCACGACGAAAAAGGAAATTGCACTTGAAAGTTATAGCCGCTGTTCCTACACTCTAAAAAAGATCGTGTAAAAAGGGTGTCTTATATATTTTTGTCCCACAACAATAATAGTCATCTGGCTTGCTTGCGCTTCCTTTCTTGAAAACTCGGCGCTGGCCTCTTTCCTATGCCGCGGTCGCATTTTTGCGAATGCGAACTGCAAATGAAACTGTGTGCAGCCAGGGGTGGTGCCAGGATTTTTTTTACAAGGATGGAGGGCACACACGACAAGTGAGTTCCTTCAGGGGGAACGGAAGCGAGGAACTTATGCTTTATGTTTTAATTGACTATGTTTGTTGTTCTCGGGGCGGGGGGGGAAGGGGGGGGGGGGGGGCTCAGCCTCTTCGTGCCCCCCCGCTGGCGCCGTCCCTGTGTGCAGCTGTAATCTGAGTTTGAAATCCATTCAAAACACTTTTCTGTGGTGGTACATCTTGCTCGAGTATTTCTCGCGGATTGATGAGTTTTATATTTCCCTCCGACAGCCTTAAATCTCAGGGGTGTCAATAAATCCGCCCAACTGGCGTTCGGATGCGTTAGAAGTACGCATTCCGAGCATGCATCTTCACATCCGCCGAGCATTCTCACGTCTATTTGGCTGCGATAATGAATGATTGCAGCACTTCTAACGCGATCGCATTAAAGAGTTCGCTTTGCGAAAGTTTGTGTCGATGTTTTATCGAGGAGCGCGAGGCCAGGCGAGGCGCTGCGCCAGCTGCACCGTCGGTTCCGTACAGCCCATTAAGGTCCCTCTATTTTTCAAAGGTAGCGCAAACCATTGTCCAAAAAGGAAAGGGAGAATGTCCTCCTCGCCCTCTGCGTCTCTCCTCTCTTCTTCGCCCTTTTGTGCTCCCCTATTGGACCAGCCCCGACACGTGACCAGTTTTCCCCGATGACCCCTCCGCTTCTTGCTCTGGCGCCTGAAAACGACGCCATTATTGGGCGTAGAAACACCGCCACACGTGCGCGCTGTAGGTGAGCGCAGGCTTCTTATAGCTTTTTGCAGTTTGAAAGATGCCATCGGCTGCAGCCAGATGCCAACTTGTTGCGCTGTTGGATGCTCGAACAGCATTGCCAAGGGTGACAAGCTTTTTGCTGTTCCTCGATCACTACTAAACCCTTTCGCGCATATTCGCCATTCGAACTCTTTTAGATGAAGCTAAGGCTCGATACTGATGCCTAAGTTAGACAAAAAAAAAAAAAGAAAGCGGCGTGACATGATCGGCCACGCTTTCTCGCACACAATATTTACAGCGAAATCCTTAGTGTTCGCAATTTACTAATTGTTTTGCGAAAATTTTACTGCAACGTTTGAGAAAAATATTTTTGCAAGATCTCTGTTTTCTCGCTCAGCCCGTAGATTTTACAAAATTTATTTGCCAAAAGTCGTTAAAAACTTACTCTGAGAAAGTCGGAGTTGTGATGAGATGTGTACGATAAAGAAAGAGACATGGCAAGTAAGTAGCATCGATTGATGAGCGTAATTTACTTAGCAATATGCTGCAAAACTGCCCGTACGCAAACTATAATTTTAAACGCATGTTTGTTCTGTCAACGAGATTGAACGTCTTTGATTCGCTACAATAATTGTGTTTTCTTTGTTTCAACTAATTATAAATCTGTGATCAATGGAAATTAAAAAGTTATTTGCATTTGGAGGCTTCATTACTGAGGGGACCTGCTCGTTGTTCTCGCCCAATTAGTGACGGACGCGGGAGGGTGCGCTCACGAGGTTACCGTTAGCCAATTAACGAAGAAAAATGTCCATGCTCTCCTGTGAACAAAGGGGCGTATTTTAGCAATAGGAATACCAGCATGACATCTCACAAACTGAGCACACTGGAAGAGTCTCCAATTAAAGAGCTAGGTTCAATTAATGAGCACGAGCAGCACGCGACGGAACCAAAAAGATATTTACCCGAGGGGGGCAACAGAAGCGCGTGAACGCAGTTCGAAATTTAAAAGAATGTACGCTGGGGATATTTAGAAAATAAGTGCCTCCGCCGCGTTGTGTGTTCATAATTTGATGTAGCGTCTGATTTTCCAAAATGCGTCTTGTGAACAAACACCGGTATCCGAAAAGAAAAACGGCAGCTGTAAAGACTGCGTTTAACATGTTCTGCCTCTTGTTCACCTGGTGCGAGCGACGCATCCTACATTTATGAAGTCAAATACAATGAACGAATGCTAGGTTTTCATGTTGTCAAAACAGGTCCCAAGTCCAGAAAGCTGTTCGCGCGTAAGGTGCCGCAATGGGATTTCTAATATACGCCGGCACCAGTGTGCGATTTGTTGCTTACAAAACGCGAAATGATAGCTAACGTACCGACTAACCACAAACTATTTTTACTACACATCTTACGTACGAACAGCTGTGTGAATCTGCGCCCACAATTGTCGCATTTCCAAGCAAGTACAAGCAATCGCTTCGACGCACCGCATGCGGGCCGGGCGCGTCTTGCCAGTCTCGCCCAATAATGGCGGCCGGGAGTGACGGGCGAGGAGGAAACGGGGCTGAGAGGAGGAGTTTGCGCTACCTTTGAAAAATAGAGGGACCTTACAGCCCATGCTCCTGCAGCGCCATCTCTTGCTTTCTGCATGAAGCGCCTCAGCGTCAGGCGCTCCCTGAACACACTGCCCCTATTCTAGTACACTGTAGCCTTGGGTTTTAGGGACAACAATGGAAAGCTGAACACGTCCGCGATAGAAATAAGTAAGAGACGGTTAGAGTATTGGTGGCAGAAAAGTAGAGATAAAGGACAAAAATGAAGAAGGGGGAAAATAAGGTCATTCTGCCTTAAGAAGCAGAGAGATGGACCGTGAACTTATATTTTTTTTCCTGTAATAACATAGATTTAATCAATGTAGATAAGGCATTAGGCCACCATAAAAAGAAAGTTTTTTTTCGAGCCTGGTGGCAGACATGTCACCGCCCCGTTATAAAGGGGACGCTCATAGCATCCATCCATCCATCGTCTTCGATTGCGCGGACCGCCGTACTACAGACGATTTTCCACAGCTGGTTTGTTTAATCCAAACTAGATGGCGCCACTACTGCGCCGTGGCGGTCTCCTACCGCGGCCGTCTCCGTGCCATGGCCTTTGGCAGCGCTGCTCAATATGTCTCCATCCGCGCCGCGTCGTCTGCTCGGCGTCCTCATAGCGTCTGCGCGCGCGCGACTAAAAACGAGCAGACGGCAACGCCGGTAAAGTCCACATGGAGACACCTGTGGATGCAGTTCCCTTCCGCCTCGAATTTATCACGTCGTCGTCCTGCACTGTGTGGCCCGTAAGTTTGTAACCTACGCATTTATATGCTTTATCTTTACGTCCTCAAGCGTTGAGAGCGATGTATAAGTCGGCATTTTGCAGTGTTTTCAAGATTCCTTCTCAAATTCTCGGAGACAAGGCTTAGCAGGCATGGCTAAATAAACACAGCTAATCTCAACATAAAGACAGAACATACCTGACGCTTTGTCTCCAGCGTGAGATGACACGAAGCGATAGCGGATTTCGCCATTTATTTATTACGGTGAAGACAGTGGGTGAGTAGCAAGCGCGAGTTCGGATCAAAGCGGGCGGTCGCGTCTGCATGGGTGCTGCCATGTTGGCTTCTAGCCCCACCGCTGGCGCTTACGGTCACGGCCCACACGGCCGCTTCGCTGGCCCAATGCGTTGGCTGGGGCAACTGGCTGGGGGAAGGCCTGTTACGGTCACGTGATCAAACATGGCAGCGCCCGTGCTCCGCTGCGGAAAATCGTCTAATAGCCGTACGAGTGCGCTTGCCGGATCGTGCTGCTTGGCGGACTATGAACGACGACCGGTCGTTGAAGTTTGAATAAAATTTCACACACACTATCGCTTTGATTACTGCTGGGCGAAACCACTGAAGATTTCACGGTGTAACCATGATTGCTTCAGTCACCATAACTCTCATCGACCCTTTAGTATAAACGCGCCCGATCTCACGTCGGTGATGTACCGGGCAGAATTCACGGAAGATTCACGGTTTACCGATGAACCTCCGCAGCTTCGCCCACTCATCATCATTCACTCCGTGGATATGCTGTGTTTTTTTTTTTTACTTCCGTCGAACCGTTCGACGGAAGTAAAAACAAGCACGGACGCTTAGAGAGGATCCAAAGACGGTACCAGATGCGTCTTTTTTTTTTTTGCCATTATGTAGGATCAATTATCAGTGCAGGGCCGAGTACTGCACGTTTCAGCAAATTGGCATGAACGAAAGCACTTCGCTTATCGTTGTGCCGGTGTGACACGGGCAATTATTATCGCGCTCGATCTGAATCAGGTGCTGCTTCATAGTCACTTTTAATCGCGATCTGCGCATCGAGATCTGGCTCCCAGATCGCGATATATTAACGCGATAGCGTTGAAGAGCTCGTTTCACAGAAATTCCGGCGTCGGTGTTGATGCAGCGTCGTTGGTTGAGATAGACCATTGTCCTCTTACATGGCTACAGACCATGCCCTCTAAGAACGGCCGCCTGCTGCGTTGGAGCCTCGTTTTGCAACAGTATACGTTTGACATACGCTACAAAAAGGGTTCATGGCAACGCTGATGGCTTGAGTCGATGTCTCTGACGTGAGTGGCATTCTCGACAGTTCTGGCATATTTTTTTTCCTGACCTAGACAAGGACTGTTGATTATGTTTTTTTTTAAAATTCTTTTGGAGTTCGGTTGAACTCGTTGAAAACATTGAAGACACGGTTATCCAGGGTTTCGGATTTGGTGTGCTTCTAGTGTTGTTTTGTTTCACATTAACGTGTGAGTGAAATTTTGAATGAATTTTGTCACTTCCTTTCAAATGTTAGTGAAGGGCGAAAAATTGCCTGGTGGAGTTTGGCGGAATTGTCCGGCGCTCACCGGCTGAGTAGTTGTGTTTTCAAGCAGTGGCGTAGCCAGGGGGTGGCACACCGGGCACGTGCCCCCCCCCCCCCCCGAAATTTTTTTTCGCCATGGCATGCAGAGCGAAAAATGACCATTCCAGGGTGGTGCACCCCCCCGAAATCAAGGCAGTGCCCCCCCCCCCGAAAAAAATTTCTGGCTACGCCCCTGTTTTCAAGTGCGTATGTGATCTCTGTTGAGCCAACAATGAAGCAGGTGGTGAACACTACTTCATCTGGGACCGTCTTCACCAGACCGGATGTCAGCGCTGATCTCTCCGGACTGTGGCTGCGAACCTCAGCCCATCGAGATCTGTCAATACACGTAAGCAACAGGGGCGTAGCCAGGGGGGGGGGGGGGGTGCTTTGAGGCTTTAGCCCCCCCCCCCCCCCCCCCCGAAATTTTTTCGTATTGTGATGCATCGCCGACCAAAAGAGCTAGCTGCGCCGGAAATCATCGTGGATTTTTTCTAAAATTGCTTTTCGCAGTCGAAAAGACACTTCGGTGTGAACATAGCGGATCCCTGGCGGTCCTGTATCTGGCTCTGCAGCGTATGATATCGTAAGAAATGTTCTGCAAAAGAAGGCGCAGTGCCTTGTATTGCCATTTTAGCCATGTCATTGCGAAGGAGTATAACTGCTGTTGGCACGAAAGACGCTCTGGATTAAGATATATAGAAGGCCTCCAACAAACCTCAACTAACGGGCCACCGCAGTAACGAAAATTAGTGCTACAAGGGCTAAGAGGACAGTGATGACGGTGGATTCTGGGGGGGGGGGGGGGGGGGGGAGGAGGGCAGAGAGTTTGAATCAAAATGCCACCAAACGTTGCCTCTTGAAAGAATGAAGAAATCCTTTCCTGCATGGGGCATTTCAGAGAGCTTCGAAGAGCCCCCCTTTCGGCCAAAGCATGATGACTGTCTTGTGGTATACATGTGGCGTTTAATTTTCTTCTTAGAGAACCAAGTCAGAATAGGGTCACATTTCACGGGAGCGTAAAACGTGCCAAAATGTATTTCTTTTTTAAACGAATTGTAATCAACATGGGACAATTCCTCATCGTAACCAGGGTTGCCGTTGGGTAGACATCAAATGGCGCCAGAACTCACGCCAAAAGTACCCAAAGTAGCCATGTCATTTGATATTATCGCCGAATTTCTAGCTAAATGGAACAGAAGCGGTATTATCAACAGAGTTTTTACTATTGATGAATAAATAAAACCATTTTGAATAAGTAAAACCACAAGTTTAAAAAAGAGCCATGGCGCCAACTGGAAATTCTTTTCGCCAACGAGGTCCAAAAGTAGCCAATTTGGCGCAAAGTAGCCACCAACGGCAACCCTGATCGTAACGTGAACTCAAAAAGGCAGTTTTGAATTGTAAAAATTCAGCGAAATCCTTTATCTGCTTGGATCAAACGGAGTCATATCCATTAAATCAGTGCTGCTTCAATAAGCACGACCAAAACAACCAACGTGACCGGGTCCAATCTGTTTCATTTGGGTCCTAGTAGCTTCCCTATATTGCTTTCATTCGACAACCTCTGCGCTGCATATCATGGCCTTCTTTCACTCCGAGACGGTATATTTGAAATAGAAGACAACTGAAATGAAGATATTGGGCACCGCTTTATTATTGAAGAAGAAGCGATCCGAAACGGCGTGTTATCAAATGAGCTGAGAAGAAGACGAAGAGCTGAAACCCTTTTCAGGCTACAAACAAATAAATTAACGAACAAACAAACAAACAAACAAGCATTTTTCCGAAGGCCCTCAAGATGCCAACAACGACAAAACGCTGCCGACAGTCCAGAATGGTACGCATTTTCCCTGGTAGGACCACTCGCTCTACAAGTCGAGTTATCGTCGTTACGTCAATGCAACAATGCTTCATGCGTCAATGCAACAATGCTTTGTATTTTTTTTTGTCTTTTATAAATGCGAGTATCACGAGGTCAACAAAAATCTATATTTAATGAGTATTCCACAGAACCACAGCTGTCTATGTGAGCTACGTTGTCTCGTGACTCAGTAGCGTAATGTTTTGGGATAAGTGGTGTTGAAAGGTCCTGCGTAAAAAGTTAATATCTCATAAAGCACGAGAATGGATGTCTATACAACTCTGGAAACGAAGCAGTATGATATAGGGGCTCATCCGCAAAACATCGCGTCGTCTAAGTAGCATCAGACAGCATCCTATATTCCAAAGGAAATTTTACATTTCACTTCTGGTTCTAATCACTCGTTTGCGGTAAGAGAAACAGTTCATAATATCGCTCACCGGCAGTTCATCTCAGCAATGCATGCACCACGCATTATTAAGGTTCGCAATCAGTGTGAATGCTTGCTTAGTTTTCATGCAGATAAATGCTATTAGTTGCACATTGTAAGAAAGCGTAGCAGTATATTTTTAGTGGTACGTCAGGTGGAAAGGTGGATAAAACTGCCTGGCGGACAGACAAACCTACGTAGTATTGCGTTACAATGTGCACTACAAGAAGGTAAACTTGATCACTGCGTTTATGACAAAGCTCATATATGTAAGTCTGCTGGACGTAACGCTGCTCTTCGTTATTGTTTTCTTCAATAGTAAGCTGGCAGATTCCGCGGGCGAGCTTATTCAAACAGTGCGAAGTATAGCAGGTAAAAAACATGTGCCCAAAGCATTAAAAGTTGATTCGATCACCGTTTTCAACAGATTTTGATCAATTAGCTTCTTGAAACTAAGATAATTGTGCCGTTTGTAGTGAATTCTGCTTGATCGATTATGTAGATTGATCTCCAAACACTAGCGGAAAAACAGGAGCATGCAAATGCGCAGCAAAATATAGCCAGGTTCAAATTTAGTGCATTATTTTCTAGTATAATTTATATCTCCAGTAATAAATTTGTGTTTTCTAAATGACTTCTTCACATGACTGAACTTAAATGATCTAGTGATTGTAACGTAAGTATACGAACTTTCCCACATGAAGCTTTCATATTCCAAAGTCGTAGTAAGATTTATTTCCAGCAATTGCAAAAATGTATGACGATTGCGGTGCGTGATAGATCCTGGTGGAACTATTGTTCAAGGTAAACAGCTGGAGAGGAAAATTATGAGGGCCTTCTTCTCAGGAAACGCATGATGCAGCAACGTCATGTCAGTTGAATTAAGCGCGAAATGTAAAGTTTCGGTAGTACTAGAATGCCACTTAACGTTCACTTTTGCGAATGGATCCCTAAGAATGTACTGCGTTTCCAGAGTTGCATAGGCTTTCGTTAGTTCATTTGGGTAGCCCTATGTAAAAGGCTTTTAATTGTTTCCTCCGCAAAGGCAAGCGGGCACGTTTCACAGGACGGGTGCGGTGAACGATGAGAAGTGTAAAGGAAAACAAAAGATATGCATTTCATTTGATCACAGTTTTTAACAGATTTTGTGCTGTAACAGCGCCACCGTGCAACTAAGACATTTAAAATACTGGAGAAGCAAATACGCCTCTCTCTCATATATATATATATATATATATATATATATATATATTGTAAGGAATAAGCGAGACACAGAGACAGCACCCTTGCTACGGGCTGGCTGTTCTATTATCTACTCGTCTTTCTCTTCCTCCCTAGCCGGGTATCCGCCCGTGCCCAAGCACCGCTTTGTCAACATTACACTCGGCCACGCTGCGTGCATGCAGTCCTGCCAAAGCTGGCCCTTCTCTGGCGGTGGTCATCTCTGTGAAGGTGGAAACATTCAGAGGACCGCGGCCATGAACCACCATAGGTAGAACTAATGCCTCTGGCGGGCGGCATTGGCTACCTCGCAGAGGCCGGTCACGGTCATGATGTGTCTTGGAATGAAAGTCAGGCGATGATGGCTCTGGTGGACGCCACTGACTATGTCGTTCCGGTCGGTGTGTCTTGATTTGAACGTCGGGCGATGATGGCTCTGGTGGTCGCCACGACCTGCCTTGCTTGGCTGTCGAACACTCTGGTGGCCGACTTTGGCTGTGTCGTTGCGGCCGCAGCACGCTTAGCAGACCGTTCTGTTGCCGCAGTGTGGTGCGCCGGTCTTCATGCACGTCTGTGTGCTGGACAGGGAAATAATTGCAGAGCCAGGAATGCGTAGAAGGCCGGAGGAGCTGCAGGGCGTGGTCCTGACTCGACGTAGTAGCGTCTGCGTTGCTGTCACCGCAATCTTTGTCAAACTGGTCGCCGTCCGACCGGTTAGTGGCGGATCTCGTGACAGCGAGAGCCACTTCATGTTCCTCCACGCGGCGCTCAGGTGGTATAACGGTTGTCAAATTAGAGCCCTTGCCGTCGTCAGCATACTTGCACGCGGGGCTGCCGGAATGGTCGATGCGGGCTCCATTGACCTGGGGCGCCAGGTTGACGGAATAGCCGATGCTGGCTCCATGTGTTAGTGGCGCATCGCTAGCTTCGGCCATGCCGTACGGCCGGCATATTCCGATAAAGCAGGCACGTCTTCCCTAAATGTGTCGTCGGCAGCCACGGATTTATTGAGCGGAACGCTCGCACACTCGGCCAATGACTGCCTGGAAGTAATCGGATGTACCTCCGGCTGGTCACTGAGGATCTTTCGCTGCTGCCCATCTGTGACTGCAGTCTTCCAACTGGGGAACTCGGGGCCGAGGAAATGCTCGGTGTCAAGCTGCGGAGCTTTCCTCGGCCGCCATCTATGATGAGCTGAACCTCACCAGACAAGAGGTAGTCGGCTCCCAAAACCATGTCAGCGTGCAGGTCCTCGATGACAGGAACGGCGGCAAGGTAGTAGCTGCCGGCTTCGGTCTGTAACTGCAAATCCAGCGCACCGACTGGCAACGCGCTTGCGCCGAGGTCGCACAGGGGTGCCTCGGACCTAGGCTGGAGGGCGGCTGGGGCATGGCGTCGGTGCAGCACAGAACGTGTAGCTCCGGTTTGCAGAACAGCCGTAAGCTCACCAATTCCATCGACGTAGACCTGTACCGTAGGAAGCGGTCGCGCTCGGTATTGGGTGGCTCGCTGTAGTGTATGTGGTGGTGCCACGCCGTCGATTCGGCCGCCGAAACTCGGCGGCAGGTCATCCCTCGGTACTGGCTGCTTGAACAAGCAGAGTCTGGTGTTTGTGCGAGGGCAGGATGCCAAACAGCCTGGCGGTGAGCTGGAGTGTTGAGCTGCAGCCTCGAGGTGGTGCCCCTCTTGAGTTCCATCCTCGGCATGCGTCTGGCTGAACTCGCAGTTTTCGTGGCAAATCCGGCCGAAAACAGCGGTGAGCCGTGCACTCCATTGAAGCCAGGACGATTGCTTGACGCCTTCGTATTTATGCCATGCCTCGGCAGCACCACGAAGCCGGTCTATAGCGACCAGCCATTTTTGGTTTTCGTGCCAGGCATGGCGAGATCCGAAAGAATTGATGACCTCAATCCACAAGGCAGCGTTGTCTTGGAAGCCTCGGAACTCCGGCACTGCCCAAACAGCTGATGATGACGCGGCAGGCGAGAACACGGAATCGAACGGCGTGAAGACGTCGAGCTGCTTCGACAGTTGTGTGAGGTCATGCATGAACTCTACGAGACCATCGGGTGAGGTGCCCGTAGAAGTAGGGGCGGCATTTGCTGAGGATACAGCAGCCCCGGTGCCCACTGTGCGGAATCCATGAACAAGGACGCGTGGACGGCGTCCGTTGGAGGTTCAGATGATGTGAGGGTCATCTTCACGGGACCCTTCCCATTGGGAAGTCGAGCCGTCGAGGAGGCCTGGACGCCGTCCCCGTACGGCGTTCGCAGCGCCGGGAAGTTAAGAAGTGACGAGGAGGCATACACGCCGTCCTCGAAGTGTGCCTGGTGCGGTGGTTCGTAGACGGGTTCCATGGCCGAGGAAGCGTGGACGGCTTTCCTTGAATGGCTGGTCCCCGGAACGGTGAAGACGCACAGACACAGGCGGTGTCTACCTTAAGGCTTGGTTTTCGACGACTGCGCCATTGTAAGGAATAAGCGAGACACAGAGACAGCACCCTTGCTACGGGCCGGCTGTTCTATTATCTACTCGTCTTTCTCTTCCTCCCTAGCCGGGTATCCGCCCGTGCCCAAGCACCACTTTGTCAACATTACAATATATATATATATATATATATATAGATATATATATATATATATATATATATATATAGTTGCAGCAATGAAATAACGCTGGCCCCGGTAGAATACGGAACAAAAGAGAGTACGAGGCACGTTGGTTTTGCACAGTATATTTTCTTATTTCCGTGCAAAACCAACGTGCGTCGTACTCTATCTTGTTCATATATATATATATATATATATATATATATATATATATATATATATATATATATATATATATGTGTGTGTGTGTGTGTGTGTCTAGAAGGTCTTCCTGGATTCGGTAGTATTATAGGTGCTCAAGTGAAGTGGACGACGAACGAAAAAATAAAGCATCGGCTATAAAGCATCGTTTTTTCGTTCGTCCATTTCATTTGAGCGCCTATATATATATATGTATATGTATATATATATATATCAAAACAACAGAGGGTTCCTAGGTCCGGTGGAATATTCACAGAAAAGAAAACAGACCTGCGTGCGAAGCTATTTTATTGACGTTTCGCTCGGGGTCCGAGCTTCATCGGACCCTTCATCGGATGAAGCTCGGACCCCGAGCGAAACGTCAATAAAATAGCTTCGCACGCAGGTCTGTTTTCTTTTCTGTGAATATATATATATATATATATATATATATATATAGTGATGACATGCGAGCCCCCCCCCCCCCCCCCCCCGAACAAAATTCCTGGCTACGCCACTGCTATCTATCTATCTATCTACGACTTTGTGCTCTCCGGACCGTGTCGTTGATGGGAGTTATACCAAAATTGGTATGGCATAACATGATCATAAATGACTGGTCAATCGTGACAATCATGACTTACTTGTCATGAACGCCATTGTTTACATGCCATGGCCATGGTGCACTAGCGGTGGTTTCGTTTACTTGATATATACCAAAATTGGTATGTCCAGACACTTGTGTATGACTAACATAAATGACAGGTGGTAATATGAAAATCATGATGTGCATATCATGTATAGCATGACATACATGCCATGTTCATGGTTCGTTCGTGACTGTTTCGCTAGCTTGACACGTACCAAATTTGGCATTTGGTGACGTGACTTTATAACGAACATTATTGCAGGTGTTAACATGATAATCACGACATGTATTTTACGTAGAACATGATTTGCATGCGACGCTCATGGTGCGCTTGCGGCCAGTTCTCTAACGTGATATACAGCAAAATTGATATTGCGTGATGTGACTGTTGACAAACATAAATAACAGGTCTTAATATGTAAATTATGAAATGAAATGAATGAAATGAAATGAAATCTTTATTTTGCATAGTATGGTTACATTGTTAAAGATATACAGAAGAGGGTCCCAAGGTCAAAAAAGCGTATACCGGGACCCTCTGTACATAATTATTAGATAAAAAATACAAAATAAGCAGAAAAATTAAAACAAGAAATATCTAAGACAACCTAAATACAAAGGTACAATAGTTATACAGAAAAAATACATGGAGACATCAATGTTTTTAAGGATAAAGAACTTTTTTCCAAATTTTATAAATATTGATGATAAATGTATATAATATATATACTCATACTAACAGTGAAAACATGCAAAGAAACACACAATGAACAGTAACAATTATATTTCGCGTAATATTACTCTAATTATACAGGAAAGGAAAAAAAGCACTAAAAAGCACAGTACACGCTATGAATAAATGATATAATTATTGTTTCAGGAAATTAGCTTTGAGTGTTTTTTTAGTGCAGCAAGAGATGACGATGTTTTGATGGTGCGAGGAAGAGAATTCCACATTTTGATAGCACAGAATGATGCTGTCAGTTTACCGTAATTAGTACAAGCTTTAGGCAGCAAGAAGTTATTTTTTTGTGCAAAACGAGTAGGGTTATTATTCTTCAAGGTATCCAAGGAGATAAACTCGTGGGTGAGATCTTTATTGATTAATCTGAAAAGCAAGGTAATTAAGCTAAATGCAAATAAATCATTAGTTGTGAGCACTTTATTCTCCATGCGTACGATGTTAATATTATCACAACTAAAGTTAGAAATAATGCGCAGAGCTTGGTTTTGTATATGTTGAATGGATGAGAAATGACATTGATACGTGTTGCCGTAAGCAGCAATACCGTAATTGATATGACTATGAATGCATGCGTGATAAAGTGAAAGGAGAGCTGGAGTAGACAGACAATGTCTACCTTTTATTAATGATCTTAAGCTGAAAGAAGTTCTTTTCCTAACTTGTGAAATGCGATTGTGAAATTTTAGTTGTTCATCGAGATATACACCGAGGAATGAAACGCAGTCGCTAGTCGAAATGAAGTGGGAGTCGAGGGTTACCTGAGGTGAAAATTCCAGTCGTCTTTGAGGTGAACGGAAAACCATGAATTTAGTTTTCTTTGGATTTAAAATCAAGTGATTATTCTGGGACCAAGTAGCAATGTTAGCTAATGCACTGTTTAATTTATTAGTTAACGATGTTAAAGATACATCCGAGTCGGAGACAGTAGTGTCATCAGCGAATTACATACATTGTGAGGGTGAAGCGTGTAAAGGAAGATTATTAATATAGAGAATGAATAACAATGGTCCCAAAATTGAGCCCTGTGGCACCCCTTGATTAATTGTTTTAGTGTCTGAAAACTTGCCAGATAAATAAACTGTTAGTTTTCTGTCACACAAGTAATTTTTCAGAAAGATAAACGCTGGTCCTGTTATTCCATAGGCTTCTAATTTTTTTTAGTAACATACCGTGATTAACTGTATCAAAAGCTTTCGAAAAATCTAAGAATACTGAACCAACAATTAGTCATTTGTCAATGCAACTCTTAATGTAGTCTGTTAATGAGATTACCGTCAAGATTGCTGCCTAAAGCTTCTACTAATTACGGTAAAATGACAGCATCATTCTGTGCTATCAAAATGTGGAATTCTCTTCCTCACACCATCAAAACTTCGTCATCTCTTGCTGCACTTAATGTAGTCTGTTAATGAGATTTATCTGGCAAGTTTTCAGACATTGACAATTGTTCAAGAGATTAAATTTTTTTAGGTAGCTGTTCAGGCGACTAACAAATAGTTTCTCAATTATTTTGCTGAGAGATGGTAATATGGAAATAGGTCCGTAATTAGAAATAATTGACCGATCTCCTTTCTTAAAAATGGGTATGACTTTCGTGTTCTTAAGGCTGCGTGAAAAAATTCCAGGTTTAAAGATGTTGTTTATTATGCTGGCCAATGTTGGAGAGATTAAATGACCTACCATTTTTAAGTGGCGTGCAAGAATGTCATCTAATCCAGGAGAGGTATCTTTAAGGTTCTTAATCGTGGTGAAAACTTCATCTGATGTTACAGGAAAAAGAAAAAAAAACGAAAACTTTACGCGACTCATGCTACATTCAGCGCCCGTGTGATCCTGATTGTAAATTTCAAAAAAGCAGTCACTGAAAGCATTAGCGATTTCAAGCGCGTCATCGTGCGTACAATCATTATATATAATTTTTGAGATTGAAGTGTGACACGTTGTTCTGTTTAGGAATGTATTGAGCAACTCCCATTTTCTTTTAGAATTGTTCTGGCGACTTACAAATTCCTGTTCATAATAATTTTTCTTGGCTTTCTTGAGCAAAGAATTTAAAATGTTACAGTACTTTTTGTATCTTGACGTGAAAGTTAGATTGAAAGTTAGCTTGTTTGTTTTTTTATATAAGTTTTCTTTTTTACGCATACTTTTAAGAAGACCCTTGGTTATCCAAGGACATTGAGGTGAATTGTAACGTCGTTTACATTTGCTAATAATTGTATTCCGAGACACGGCTTCCCGAAAAAGATCACAGAATCTTTGGAGTGCATATTCCGGATCTTGCACCTGATAAATTTGAGACCAATCGATATTACTCACATCTTCTATAAAGCTGTTCTTATCAAATACTTTGGCTAAGTATCGTGTACTGTCCGAGCTATTCGACGAGTTAAAGATGACGAAGATAGGATAGTGATCACTAATATCGGTATTAATGACCCCTGAGTTAGGTGTAGGAGTGATGTTAGTTAATGCATGGTCTAGAAGCGTTTCTGTTCCATGAAGAGTACATCTTGTTGGCGATGTTATTAGTTGCTCGTAACCAAATCCACTAAAGCAATCAGTGTAGTTTACACACAACCTGCTGTCGATATCTAACAAATTGATATTGATATCACCCACTATGAGAACATGTTTATTTTCTGCAGGTAATATGTTGAAAATGCGATCGAGATGAATCATAAATTCAGATGAACATGATGATGGCGAGCGGTATATACAGCCCAAAACTAATTTTTTTGAATCAATGGACAAAAACGAAGAATCTAATTCAATCCATACCGACTCGCACTGCGCAGTAGGTATACTAATGTCACGCCTTCTAGTGTAGGGGATATTATCGGAAATAAATATAGCTGATCCTCCATGACAATCATTTGAGCGGTGACGGTATTCTGATTGATAAGACTGAAATCCAAACATGTTAGTATCAGCTTCACAAAGCCAGGTTTCGGTTACGCAAATGAAAGAAAATGGAATAGAAAGGGACGTAAGAAAGCTACTAATGCTATCGTGATTACGCCGTAGGCTTCTTGCGTTCAAGTGAACGAGGCAGGGATTGTTGTCAGACATCAAAGATCGAATTTCGGCGGGGGGACAGAGACGCCATGTTTCCCTTATATGTTGAATTTCATGAACGCAGCCAAAAAAAAAAAAAAGGAAATCTACGTGAAAATGCGCAGACTGTCCGAATGCGAAACACCCCGTTCGTCTTTCGGCGCCTCTAGCTCGCAATTTTCTGTCCAGAGAAAAGACCACCTCTTTTCTTTCTTCAACGCACGAGCCTTAGAAAACAGCTTTTAAATGCGAAGCATTTCTTAGCGAACTTCGGCGACTTTGAGCGTATCTATCTATCTATCTATCTATCTATCTATCTATCTATCTATCTATCTATCTATCTATCTATCT
The DNA here is from genome assembly GCA_030522465.1 of Rhipicephalus appendiculatus. Lineage (NCBI taxonomy): Eukaryota > Metazoa > Arthropoda > Arachnida > Ixodida > Ixodidae > Rhipicephalus > Rhipicephalus appendiculatus. The sequence continues at coordinate 98,834 of JALIZH010024993.1, read as the reverse complement.
ATCTATCTATCTATCTATCTATCTATCTATCTATCTATCTATCTATCTATCTATCTATCTATCTATCTATCTATCTATGTATCTATCTATCTATCTATCTATCTATCTATCTATCTATCTATCTATCTATCTATCTATCTATCTATCTATCTATCTATCTATCTATCTATCTATCTATCTATCTATCTATCTATCTATCTATCTATCTATCTAGCCGCCTACGACTTTGTGCTCTCCTGGCCGTACAGTTAATGGGATGTTTACCAAATTTGGTATGGCATAACATGACTGTATGACAAACATAAATGGCTGGTCGTATCATGAAAATAATGACTAACTTGTCATGAAAAGTATGATTTACATGCCACGCTCATGGCGCGCTCGCGGCCGTTTCGTTAGCTTGATATACACCAAATTTGAGATTGAGTGACGTGACTGTATGACGAACATAAATGACAGGTGGTAATATGCAAATAACGACATGAATGTCATGAAAAACATGATTGTGGCGGCAGCCAAGCCAAGCCAAGCCGCCAGGCAGCGCCACCTCCGCTGCTCTCTGGAACCTCCAGAGAACTCGAATAAAACCAGTTGATGTTTGGGATCCACACCGCGCGGTCGTGTCTGCTTCTCCCGCGCGTACACGCGTCCCAACAGTGGTGACCCGGACGAGGCTTACCGCCTTTTTCAAGCGATCGACGCCATGGAGACTCCCCCTGACGCACCGGCCATCTCCGCCGTCGACATCAGGCTCCCGCCGTTTTGGACAGCGGACCCGCAGCTATGGTTCCTGCAGGTGGAGTCCCAATTCACCGCTCGTCGTATTGCCACTGAGCTAACAAAGTACCACCACGTGGTCGCCAGCCTCCCACCGGCAATAGCGAGCGAAATAAGCGATCTGCTGGTCGCTCCACCTGCAGAGAACGCTTACACAACGCTCAAACAGCTGCTCATCAGCCGCCTCACGCCGTCGGAGCCTCAGCGACTGCAGCAGCTTACTGCACGACGCCGAGCTCGGGGAGCGGACGCCCAGCCAATTGTTGCGCCACATGAGGCGGCTGTTGCACACGGCCGGCGCAGCCACCACCGATGCCGACAGCAGACTGCTTCGCGAGCTGTTCCTACAGCGACTTCCGGTCAACGTGCGCATGGTCCTCGCCTCGGCTGCCGACAAACGCCTGTCTCAACTCGCCGAGCTCGCGGACTCGGTGCTGGCGGTCGCTCCGCCGTCCGTCGCGGCGCTACAGCCAGACATCGCCGGCGGCGCGCCTACGACCACGCTGCATGACATCCGGGAGCAGATATCCCGCCTCGCCGATATCGTCGCAGCGATGCAGGCCCGCAGCACTCCCGAGGAGCGCCAGCGCCCAGCAGCGCAACAGAGAATCTGCTGGTATCACAGGAAGCATGGCAATGCTGCTCGCAAATGCATTCCTCCTTGCGACTATGCGGGAAACGGGAGCGGCCGGCACTGAGGACGACCAGTGTCACAGAGGCCCCCGAACGTCGTCCATCAGTGTTTTTCCTCACCGACCGCGACAGTGGCCTTCGATTCCTCGTGGACACCGGCGCTGAGGTGAACGTGTTGCCGGTTGGGTCCACCGATCGCCGTGTCCCCAGTGCGTCCCCCCTTTCAGGCGGTCAACAACACAACCATCGCCACCTACGGACATCGCTCGCTGCCACTCGATTTAGGCTTGAACAGAACGTTCCGGTGGATTTTCATCGTGGCAGCAGTGAAATTCGCCATCTTGGGTGCGGACTTTCTTCGGCATTTCGGCCTTCTCGTCGACGTGCGCAACCGCCGCCTTCACGATCCCGTGTGGCAGGCAACTGTGCAAGGCGATCCCTCGTACCACCCTCCGCTGAGCCCCACTCTGCTCGGGCCGTCCGGTGCAGAACGTTTCACTCGCATTCTGCAGGATTTTCCCGAGTTGACGAGGCAGCCGCCAGCCAGCGCCGCGGCGAAGCACGAGGTACGCCACTACATCGCCACCAGCGGCCCACCCGTGCACGCGCGGCCTCGCCGTTTGCCTCCAGAAAAGTTGAAGGTCGCACGACAGGAATTTGAACACATGATGGAGCTAGGGATCATCAGACCCTCGTCGAGCGCCTGGGCATCTCCACTTCATATGGTGCCAAAGTCAACGCCGGGAGACTGGCGACCATGCGGGGACTATAGGGCGCTGAACCAGGTATCGACTACAGACAGATACCCGGTACCGCACATACACGATGTCACGACGAGGCTTCACGGTGCCACTATCTTCTCGAAGATCGACCTGGTGCGGGCATACCATCAGATTCCCGTTGCCCCGGAGGACGTCCCGAAGACCGCCATCGCAACGCCTTTCGGACTTTTCGAATTCCTCCGAATGCCATTCGGACTCCGAAACGCAGGTCAGACATTCCAGCGGTTCATGGTGCTATACGCGGCCTCAGCTTCTGCCACGCCTATCTTGACGACTTGCTAATCGCCAGCAGCACTCCGGAAGAGCACGTGAATCATCTGCGCATCGTCTTCCAGCGCTTAGTGGAGCATGGCGTGGTCGTGAACATGGCCAAATGCGAGCTTGGTGTGCGACAGCTCTCGTTTCTTGGACACGTCATCTCCGCCTCAGGAGTTCTTCCTCAACCCAACAAGGTTGAAGCCGTGCAAGGATTTCCGCAGTCGACCGCCAAGCGCCAGCTTCGGGAATTTCTGGGTTTGGTAAACTTCTACCGCCGTTTCATTCCCCGCTGCGCCCAGATCCTTAAACCTCTCCACGACCTGCTGGCCACTTCACGGAATGGCTCAGACACCCTCTCCTGGTCTCAAGAAGCAAAAGAAGCCTTCTGCGAGGTCAAGGACGCTTTGGCAAACACCGCACTGCTTGAATACCCCAGGTCCGGTGTCCCGCAGAGCGTAATGGTGGATGCCTCCGATACAGCCGTCGGGGCTGTATTACAGCAGCTCGTTGGGGGAATCTGGCGCCCGATTTCCTTCTTTTCGAGGAAGCTAACGCCTACCGAGCGCCGCTACAGCACCTTCGGGAGAGAACTGCTGGCCGTGTACGCTGCCATACGACATTTTCGCCATTTCCTGGAAGGTGTAGAGTTTTTCGTCCTCACCGACCACGCGATAGAAAAAAGGTCCTTCATGAAGCGAAGCGGTCGGAACCCATGGGCGTCATTGCGGACAGGTTGGCAAACAGATATCTTCCGGTTGGTAGCGTACGTCTGACGGACTATCCTACGTACAAGGGCGAGCCGAATCCAACACTTGACGAACCATTCAGCACCAGCGACGTCAGTTCATTATTACACAACCTAAATGGTAGGTCTGCCTCTGGTCCGGACGGAATTTCCAACAGGGCTCTCAGGAACCTGGACGACGACTCCATCGAGTACCTCACTGAAGAGATAAATCGGGTCTGGAAGGAGGGTTTGGTTCCAGAGACCTGGAAGTGCGCATCGGTGGTACTCATTCCGAAGCCGGGAAAACCCCCAGGACTCGCAAACCTTCGACCCATCTCCCTCACGTCATGCGTGGGGAAGGTTGCAGAGCACGTCATTCACAAACGCATTTCGGACTATGTAGAGGGACGCAATTTATTTCCTTTCAACATGGTTGGCTTCCGTCCGGCTTTGTCGACGCAGGATGCGATGAAGCTCATCAAGTGTCAAATAATCGACAATCCAACCAGAGACGTCCGGGCTATTCTGGGTTTAGATTTGGAAAAAGCTTTTGACAACGTGTCTCACGCACACATTCTGAATGCCATATCGGATCTGAATTTGGGCGCAGCCTTTCACGGTTACATAAGCTCCTTTCTCAAGGGGCGGAAAGCGACACTTAAAATCGGAGACCTAACAACAGAGGCTTTCGAGCTTGGCCCTAGAGGTACACCGCAGGGAGCGGTTGTTTCACCGCTATTATTTAACATAGCAATGAGAGGTCTCTCGGAAAAGCTATCTGCTATAGACGGTGTTTGTCACACAATCTATGCAGATGACATAACTATATGGTGCACCAAGGGATGTGAAGGAGATGTTGAGGCGAGTCTCCAATCGGCAGTCAATGAGGTTGAATCATACCTGGAAGACACGGGACTAAAATGTTCCCCGAGTAAGTCCGAGTTACTCCTTTACAGACCGATCAGACGAGGTCCCAAGCCCAGGGGATGGAAGCCACTCGCAGATGTCGATATCAAGCTAACCACACGTGATGGAAACCTCATTCCTAGAGTCGAGTCCATACGCATGTTGGGCATGGTTATCGAATCCAATGGATCCAATAGGCTTACATTAGATAGGATTACCAAGAAAACGGAAATGATCATCAGACTCATTACTATAGGGTGTCTAATAGAAGAGGAGGCCTGAAAGAAGACAATTTACTCCGGATTTTCCATGCCTTCCTCATGAGCCACATCATCTACGTAGCGGCCATGCACACCTGGCACAACTTCGAGAAAAAAAAGCTTAACACCCTCATTCGGAAAAGCATCAAAAGGGTACTTGGCATTCCGATGACTGCTAGCACAGAACGCCTCTGTCAATTAGGCGTGCACAATACGCTGGACGAAATCATCGAAGCACGGGAATCAGCCCAGCTTGCTCGACTATCCTGCTCTTTGGCAGGGAGAAGAATCTTAGCCATTCTGGGCCTCAATCCAGTGTTGGCAGAGGAGAGAAGCCATCGAATCACAGATGAGCAAAGAGAAAATATTCTTGTTGCACCAATCCCTCGCAATATGCATCCGCAGCACAATGAGGGAAGGCGTAGAGCAAGAGCGATTGCGATCCTGAAGAAGATCAAGGATGATCCTCAATCGGTCTGCTTCGTAGATGCGGCACAATATGGACGCTCATCTCACTATGCCGTGGTCGCAATAGATAACAGAGGTGAAATCATTTCGTCGGCCTCCCTGATTGGGACCACTTCTTCTAAAGCGGAGCAAGTTGCTATTGCTTTGGCACTGTTGGAGGACAAGAGGACCGGCAATCTACTCAGATTCTAGATCGGCAGTCAGGGCGTTGGCCTCGGGCTCCATAGCGAAAGAGGCACACGACATCCTTAAGAACAGGACCATAACTATGCACACGATCACTTGGTTCCCGGCACACCTAGGTCAGAATTTGGACTCTCTCACCAACCTCAATGACATCGCCCACTCCCAAGCGCGCGTACTAACTCTCCGCGCGGGAGGAGAAGCCTTGTCACAGAGCAGAGTTCAAGAGGTCCGAGACACTTTATTCACATTTAATGAATTCACAAAGCACTTCTATCTGGAAAGAAGAGTATTTCCTCCACCACACAAAAAGCTCACGAGACCACAGGCGATGACCCTTAGGATGCTACAAACTAATTCGTATCCGAATCTCGCTTTCATGCACTGTCTATTCCCAAGTGACTTCAGCTCGCAATGCCCTGGCTGCGGGGGAACGTGCGATTTAGAGCACATGCTTTGGCGGTGCCCCTCGTTACGTGGGGATAAGGACCTCACAGAGCAGAACTGGAGCTCGGCCCTCAAGAGCTCGGAATACCAGCGTCAACTTTGGGCTGTCCAGAGAGCCTGCGATGCGGCGGTTAGGCTAGGTCTAACTGTCCCCACGTGGAAGCGGCCCGCGGCGTCACCCTAAGGGGTGGCACTTCTCCGGATCTTTAAATAAAGTTCTTCGTACCGTACCGTACCGACCACAAGCCGCTTACTTATGCATTGCGCTCGCTAAGCTCCGACGGTGGAACGCACACAGCACGTGAACGGCGCCAAATGTCCTATATATCAGAGTTCACGACTGATATCCGCCACGTCAAAGGCGGCGACAACGAGGTAGCGGACGCCCTCTCACGGAATCCTGTGAACGCCATCATGCCCGCACTACAGGTTGATCTTCCCGCTTTGGCAGCCGCTCAACGTGAAGATGACGAGCTGAAACACCTGTTGACCGCGACCACTGCCCTGGATCTTGAGTGGATCCCAGTTCCCGGATCCGAGGACAAGGTTTGCTGTGACACAAGCGTCAGTAGAACTCGCCCGTTCGTGCCCGCGAGCCTCCGTCGCCATGTGTTCGAGTCCTTGCACAGACTGTCTCATCCGGGGATTAGAGCCACTCAAAAACTGGTGACGGCAAGATTTGTCTGGCCGGGCGTAAATCGGGACGTCCGACGCTGGGCACGCGAATGTGTAGCTTGCCAGCGCTCTAAGATACAACGCCATACCTCGACAGCACTGGGAACACTCCCCACTCCGGATTCTCGCTTTGATCATGTCCACCTGGACATCGTCGGCCCACTGCCACCCTGCCACGGAAAGGCTTACCTGCTGACCTGTGTCGACAGGTTCACCCGCTGGGCGGAGGCCATCCCTATCGCGGACATCACTGCCGAGACGGTTGCGAGTGCTTTCCTGTACCACTGGGTAGCCCGTTTCGGTGTGCCCTCCACGATAACAACAGACCGCGGCCGACAATTCGAATCAGCCCTTTTCACTGCCATCAGTCAGCTCATGGGCACCTCACGCATACGCACGACAGCGTACCACCCCATGAGCAACGGCATGGTGGAGCGCTTTCACCGCCAGCTGAAGGCTGCGCTCACGGCAACCGAGGAACACAACTGGGTGGAGGCCCTCCCACTCGTTCTTTTGGGTATAAGGTCCACCTTGAAAGAGGACATTGGCTGCAGCGCCGCTGAGCTGGTCTACGGCACGACACTCAGGCTGCCGGGAGAGCTCTTTGCGCGCGGCTCAGAGGAGGCATCCATAGCTTGCAGCGACTATGCACTTCGCCTACGCAACGTCATGAGCAAACTGCGCGCGGTACCTCCACGGCCCCCCAGGGTCGTGTGTGGTGCACGTCGACCCACAGCTCACATCGTGCCCATATGTGTTTGTACGACACGACGCGGTTCGGCGACCTCTTCAGCCACCCTATGATGGGCCGTTTCAAGTCCTCCGCCGTGGCAACAAACAATTCACAATCAAGAGAAACGGCCGTGAGGAGGTCGTGTGGTTGGACCGCATCAAGCCAGCACACATGGACCGTGACGACGCCGTGTTGCCTCCACTAAGGGAATCATCGCCAGGACCCCCAGCTTCAATGCCAGCCCAAGTCCACGCGGTGCCCTCCCGGCTGACGCACAGCGGGCGGCTATCAAGAGCACCCACTCGTCTGGACCTTTAACTCCGTTCGGCAACTCACTAGGGGGGAGTGCTGTGGCGGCAGCCAAGCCAAGCCAAGCCGCCAGGCAGCGCCACCCTCCGCTGCTCTCTGGAACCTCCAGAGAACTCGAATAAAACCAGTTGATGTTTGGGATCCACACCGCGCGGTCGTGTCTGCTTCTCCCGCGCGTACACGCGTCCCAACATGATTTACATGCCACGCTCATGGCGCGCTCGCGGCCATTTCGTTAGCTTGATCTACACCAAACTTGGTATTGAGTGACGTGATTGTATGACGAACATAAATGACAAGTAGTAATATCGAAATCATGACATGTCATGAGCGACATGACTTGCATGCCACGCTCATGGCGCGCACGCGGGCGTTTCGTTAGCTTGATATACACCAAACTTGGTATTGAGTGACGTGACTGTATGACGAACATAAATGACAAGTGGTAATATGGAAATCATGAGTTGTCATGAGCAACATGACTTGCATTCCACGCTCATGACGCGCTCGCGGCCGTTTCGTCGGCTTGATATACACCGAACTTGGTATTGAGTGACGTGACTGTATGACGAGCGTAAATGACAAGTGGTAATATGGGAATCATGACATGTCATGAGCGACATGACTTGCATGCCGCGCTCATGGCGCGCTCGCGGCCGTTTCTTTAGCTTGATATAAACCAAATTTGGTATTGAGTGACATGACTGTATAACGAACATAACTGGCAGGTGGTAACATGAAAATCTTGGCATGCATGTCATCTACAACGCCATTTACATGCCACGCTCATGGTGCGCTTGCGTCCAGTTCGCTAGCTTGATATACACCGAAATTGGTATTGCGCGACGTGACTGTGTGACGAACATAAATGACAGGTCCTAATATGTAAAACATGACATGCAAATTATGTAAAGCATGATTTGCTCCTTCCTGGCTGCTTCGCATTACATCGATTCCCACAGTGCGTGGGATCTGCCGGCTTTTTGTTCTCGAGAGTCAAGTGATCGTTTACATACACGGCCCGATCAGTTGCACCACGGAAGCCAATCTGGGATGTCCGAATCCGTGCTTTTTGTGCCTTCTTAACAAATTCATTTTTCTTCTCGCGACAAACAAAACGTGCAATGATATTTTTTTCACCAGATTTTGCAGCAACACGGTGAACACAATCAATGTCATCAGTGGAGACAGGACAGCCTGCCCAACCTGCTCGAGAATGGGAGCGCATTCTTCTCCTTGAGTACTTGGGACGCCCTTTATTTCTACGTTGTTCATCCTGGAATACTGATGAAGGTCTGCCAGTTTTTTTCTTAGGGCTTCATTTTCAATAGCAAGGGCTTCGTTTGCAGCAATGAGCTCGTCCTGTCTCACACGTATTGTGTCATATTCCTTACTTAGAAATTCCACTGTCTCACGAAGCGAACCCTGTGCTTCGATAGAACGGTTCTTGATTTTTTCTAGAAGTCTTCCTGTTAGGTCATTCACGAGGTCCTCCAACTTGTTTTCAAGTTTTGCCTCGAGCGATTCGACCCTTTTCGCGAGTTCAACATTGGATGGCATTCTAGTTTACGGCAAGGAAAAAAACCAAAATACACAATGGCTCAGCAGCAGCGGCGGGAAAGTGTTTTTTTTTGCAGAAAATACTTTAAAATGGAGCGCAACCAACCTGCAGAAACAAGAAGTGGCGCTTAGATGATGTTGACTTTGCCGCGGACTGCTGCTGAATGCATGTTATGAACAACATGATTTGCTCCTTGCTGGCTGCTTCGCGTTACACCGATTCCCACAATGCGTGGGATCGGCCGGATTTTTTAACACGAAAGTGTTTTATGCCGGGGTCTACCAAGATTTCAGTGACGTATTTCCGTCACGGAAATGACGTAGAAAAAATACGCATGATCAGATGGGATACGCAATTGATGGGGGGCTACTACGCAGGTTCCGTTTTTGTAGATTTCACCAAAGCATTCGACACTATCAATCACCACATTCTTTTTATGAAGCTTGAAGCAATAGGCGTAACCGGTCCTGCACTATTATTAATAAAAAACTACCTACTCAATAGAAGCCAAGTTGTCAGTCTCTTAGGTTATAAATCTATACCTAAAGTCACAAATATAGGAGTACCTCAAGGTTCTATTCTCGGCCCACTTCTTTTCATAATCTATATCAATGATCTGCCATCTTGTCTTACTACTTCAGAATGCTTGCTGTATGCAGACGACACAACAATTATTAACACTGATAAATGCCTCCAATCCCTGACACAGAAACTCAATCATGACCTTTCAAGCTTGACTGCTTGGTGTTTCCATAACAAGTTGCAAATCAATCCCACTAAAACGAAATTTGTGGTTTTCCATTCTCATCAACGTGAACATAATTATATCCCGCCAATATTTCTAAACGAATTCGCAATCGAAGCAGACGATGAGGCGACCTTCTTGGGAATTAAACTGGACCGCCATCTGAAATTTGATTCACATGTCGCCTACCTGCGAAAGAAAATGGCTTATGGCATACGTGTTTTAATTAAATCCCGCGATATATTTTCCCAACCTACATTACTTTCATTGTACCATGCATTTGTTCATTCTCATATAAATTACTGTATCACATCTTGGGGCAATACGTACAGCAGTCATCTCGCCTCCCTTCAAACTATGCAAAACCACTCCATTAGAATACTTACCCGCAGTCATTATCGCAGTGATGCTAAATCACTCCTGCATGCCAACAACATCCTAACGGTCGACAACACCTTCAAATATAATCTGGGAATACTATTTTTCAAGCAAATAAAAAATCAGCTTCCTTTGTTTATAATCCCTCCATCTAGTCTAGAGAATCCAAACTTGACAAGGTTTGCACATAATCGCAATTTTATATTACCTATAGTTCGTACTAACTATGGCAAACAAACAGCCCACTTCACCGGAATCCATCTCTGGAATACCATACCTTCAAGAATCAAAACCTCGAATTCAATCGGCATGTTCAAAAAAGATCTGAAGGCTTTCCTCGCCTCCATTTCATAATCTCGATAGATTTGGTCACCTTTATTACTCCCGGTCCCTTTCATGCCTTCTCACAACCTACTGTGGCATAAGCATCGCATCATCATCCTACATTGCTGAAATTAGATCTCACTGTATCTTTCACTATCTTTCACCATGTATATATCTGCAAACTCTCTAGGAGATTTGAAGTTACATTTATTTTCTATGTTGTCTAAATTTCAGTTTCTGTTGCTGCTCTCTGCTATTCTGTGATGTATTTCATTGCTTGTTTTCTATACCACTGTTTACTGCAACAATTAATTTTTTCTATGTTCACTACTGTAGGAGGTCCCGATTCAGTCTCTGACTATGGGACCTCCTTCTGTATACACAAATTTTGTAATTGAGTTTGATAACTAAATAAAACCATTTCTGATTCTGATTCTGAAAGAAAAAAAAGTCCCGTCACCGGGAGTCGAACCTACGACCTCTCGGTCCGCGACAAGAGATGCCGGGCACGCTAGCCACTGCGTCACGGCCACATACTCTGTAGTTTTTAAAAACACGCCTTTTATATCTACCACTGTCTTCTCAAAGTGCTCTTACTAAAGTGAAGTAATGCATCATAACTGTGAAATCCACGATTAGTTTCTTCAGAACGTTGTTTCTACGCGTCCGTTTTATTCGGCGCGTTTCGAATAGGAAAAGTGCGATTTTGTCGACGCATTAACACACTGCCAGGTGGCGACCTTACCCAAGCGTCGGCGTCGCTCGTAGCATCCATCCATACAAAAGGTAGCTCTGCCATGGCTCTGCGACGCGCGAGTGCTTAGCGTGGCCGTAACTCCGCGTTCCCAACTTACACTCGCCCCGCGAAAAATCGCAGCCGGCCAACGGGGAAGACACGACGCATGTTGCGTTTCCCTCTGGACTGGCAGTGGTGTTCAATAACTCTCATGCCGCGAGTAGGCGACCTTAGCCCAAATTCGGCGTCCAATCAGTGACGCTCTTCTGGCTGTCACACCGCTTTCTCTGATTCCGCTCTCACCGTACAGCTAACACAAGCATATATAACCACAAAGGTTTGTTTAATCATTGCTCATAGACGTTAGTCGTCGGGATACAGATGTACCACCAAGCGTCAACGTGGATGCATCCACGCTAAACTGTGCTATAACTGTCAAACACCAATAGACTTTGTGAAAGCTATTTTATATCAATGTACGATAAACATTCAACTACTTCTGTAAGGACACGTTTCACTTTCGTGTTATACCGATTCCTATGACGGAGGGATCAACCATGTTTTTTTATACATGTCCCAAATCACTTTCTTCAGGTTGATTTTGCTTTCCTAACCTGTGCTGAATACATACGCCGATGAAAAGATATGGTGCGAAGCCCTCGGTAATTATTGCAATTTGTGTGCGCGCGCGTCCGCAAGAGTGTTCTCGTGCTTGCGAGTGTGCAAGCGCGCTTGCTATTGTCGTAGCCAGGAGGGGGAGGGGTTAAACTCTTTTTTCCAATATTTTTTTACTGCGCGTGTGTATATATCTATGCAAACAAACGAACACACGCACAAATACTAAAAAAATGGCGACGCTTGCACAAGTCGCGCAAGGCCTGAAATAGCGAAGCTGGACCATTCTGAAGTCTAATGTGGTTGCTTCTAGGTTGTTGCTAAGCTTTAGCTAGGTGGTGCTAGGTTGCTTCTCAGCGCAGACAGGTTCGAGTTACCACAGAAAGTCACAGACACGGCACGGGTGTCCAAACTCCGGAGACAGAAATTCGCGCTGAAACCGAGAGTTCGTACCTTTAATAGATCTACGGGCACCATGGGCATCGGCAGGGGGGGTTCAAAAGGGGCAACTTCCCCCTTCATGCCACACCAGCACTCCCCCCCCCCCCCCCTCAAACCACACGAGGGCTACCTTCCCCACCTTCATCAGCCGTGATGCGACACAGGTTTGCACTCGCCAAGGCAAAATGCTGCTGACACCCACGTCGTCGTTCGCGTAGGCATTCCATCGCTTCGAGGTCTTCTCGCAGCCGCCGTAGCATTTTACGTTTCCTAGTAGTGTCTCGTACGCACCACACAGATGCTTCAGCGAAGCTGTAACGTGCGGTCATGGTGTTTATAGCTTTTTTCAATTACTGGTTACGTCTGTCAGGATATCCTTATTCGGGTTTGCTGCCCGTCTTCCATCCTTTTTAGTGCACCAGTTGCGAGTAGTGGGAGTTTATGATGATGATAGTTTTTGTGCAGATTTGTACTTCCCAAATTTTTACTACCGGCTTAAACAACCTCATTGTTAAAAAGTAACTTCGGACAAGTGCGTACACCTGAGTGGGCGCTCATGCTTAACCACACATTCGAGATGTACTACATGATTTCATTTCTGCGGTGCGTTAGCGAAGGCACGCTTACGCAATGGACAGTTTGCAAAATAGTTACTGCGCATGCGCCAGCAAGTTTGTTTTCAACCAGATAGCCGCGACCACAGACTAGCAAGCAAACTATTCTTTTTTTCCGTTCACCGCTAACCCCTGTCTTTCCTATATTTCGTTTCTGTCGTTCTCTTGTTGCACGGGAGAACATACAATGAGGCGTGATATTCCTGCAGTGTGCCCTGAAAAGCCTTTGTGGTGCTCCCGCACTTTCACTGGAATGTGGAGGGGTGAACGTGCTTGGAGAATAGCAGTCTGGGAACTACGGGTTCTGGTGGAAAACATTCTTGTGGAGAAGTCAACTCACAGGTGTTTGCAAAGTATACGCAAGGGGCGTTATCTATTTTGCAAAGTGTGCATTGCGAACTCTAAGGATTTCGCTGTAGTTACTGTCGGCTGTTGCAGGTACCAGTGCCCAATACGAGCGAGCTATAATAGTCTGGCTTTCATTTGTACCAAAACAGAGCGAGAAAACGTGCCCGATAATGTCACAGGGCAGAAAGTTATCATCTTGCTCCAGCCGATGGCGTCCTGCAAAATGTAAAAAGCCCGCGCTCATGCACAGCACACACGTGCGCCGGTGTTTCTACGCACTTCAATGGCGTCGTTTTCCAGGGAAAGAAAGCAAAAGCGGCGGAGGGGACATCGGGGATGGCTGGTCACGTGTCGAGCCTGGTCCAATAGGGGAGCACAAAGGGGCGAAGAAGTGAGGAGAGACGCAAAGGGTGGGGAAAATGTACAGGGCAGACTGTAACTGTTTTGCTCGAACAGCGGACACCTGGACGGTGGAGAATGAAAGAGGAGTAAAATTTAGGAAGAGAGGGAAAGGATAGAATGGAGCTCTTGCGAGTGCTTCTCCAAGACCCTTTCTACGGAAAGAGGAAGCTGGTTTGCACAGCGGTGCAAGGACTGACCCCCGAAAGTGTATTTTGTGGGGTTGGTCAGGCGTGTTAACAATAGGTTAGAGTTGAGTAGGGGCTGACAGTCACGAATCATGGACAGATCAGTAAGATGACAACTGACCGATCTTTTGAGCGAGTATGCATGCTCTCGCAATCGTTCAATGACCCATCGAATGGTAGTGCCAGTGCAGCACAGCAAGCAAGTGAGCAAGCAAGTCTCTAGGGAAATGTTGGGACGCGTGTACGCGCGGGAGAAGAAGACACGACCGCGCGGCGTGGATCCCAAACATCGACTGTTTATTCAGGTTCTCTGGAGGTTCCGGAGAGCAGCGGAGGGTGGCGCTGCCTGGCGGCTTGGCTTGGCTTGGCTGCCGCCACAGCACTCCCCCCTAGTGAGTTGCCGAACGGAGTTAAAGGTCCAGGCGAGTGGGTGCTCTTGATAGCCGCCCACTGTGCGTCAGCCGGGAGGGCACCTCGTGGACTTGGGCTGGCATTGAAGCTGGGGGTCCTGGCGATGATACCCTTAGTGGAGGCAACACGGCGTCGTCACGGTCCATGTGTGCTGGCTTGATGCGGTCCGACGACACGACCTCCTCACGGCCGTTTCTCTTGATTGTGAATTGCTTGTTGCCACGGCGGAGGACTTGAAACGGCCCATCATAGGGTGGCTGAAGAGGTCGCCGAACCGCGTCGTGTCGTACAAACACATATGCGCACGATGTGAGCTGTGGGTCGACGTGCACCACACGCGACCCTGGGGGGCCGTGGAGGTACCGCGCGCAGTTTGCTCATGACGTTGCGTAGGCGAAGTACATAGTCGCTGCAAGCTATGGATGCCTCCTCTGAGCCGCGCGCAAAGAGCTCTCCCGGCAGCCTGAGTGTCGTGCCGTAGACCAGCTCAGCGGCGCTGCAGCCAATGTCCTCTTTCAAGGTGGACCTTATACCCAAAAGAACGAGTGGGAGGGCCTCCACCCAGTTGTGTTCCTCGGTTGCCGTGAGCGCAGCCTTCAGCTGGCGGTGAAAGCGCTCCACCATGCCGTTGCTCATGGGGTGGTACGCTGTCGTGCGTATGCGTGAGGTGCCCATGAGCTGACTGATGGCAGTGAAAAGGGCTGATTCGAATTGTCGGCCGCGGTCTGTTGTTATCGTGGAGGGCACACCGAAACGGGCTACCCAGTGGTACAGGAAAGCACTCGCAACCGTCTCGGCAGTGATGTCCGCGATAGGGATGGCCTCCGCCCAGCGGGTGAACCTGTCGACACAGGTCAGCAGGTAGGCCTTTCCGTGGCAGGGTGGCAGTGGGCCGACGATGTCCAGGTGGACATGATCAAAGCGAGAATCCGGAGTGGGGAGTGTTCCCAGTGCTGTCGAGGTATGGCGTTGAATCTTAGAGCGCTGGCAAGCTACACATTCGCGTGCCCAGCGTCGGACGTCCCGATTTACGCCCGGCCAGACAAATCTTGCCGTCACCAGTCTTTGGGTGGCTCTAATCTCCGGATGAGACAGTCTGTGCAAGGACTCGAACACATGGCGACGGAGGCTCGCGGGCACGAACGGGCGAGTTCTACTGACGCTTGTGTCACAGCAAACCTTGTCCTCGGATCCGGGAACCGGGATCCACTCAAGATTCAGGGCAGTGGTCGCGGTCAACAGGTGTTTCAGTTCGTCATCTTCACGTTGAGCGGCTGCCAAAGCGGGAAGATCAACCTGTAGTGTGGGCATGATGGCGTTCACAGGATTCCGTGAGAGGGCGTCCGCTACCTCGTTGTCGCCGCCTTTGACGTGGCGGATATCAGTCGTGAACTCTGATATATAGGACATTTGGCGCCGTTCACGTGCTGTGTGCGTTCCACCGTCGGAGCTTAGCGAGCGCAATGCATAAGTAAGCGGCTTGTGGTCGGTGAGGACGAAAAACTCTACACCTTCCAGGAAATGGCGAAAATGTCGTATGGCAGCGTACACGGCCAGCAGTTCTCTCCCGAAGGTGCTGTAGCGGCGCTCGGTAGGTGTTAGCTTCCTCGAAAAGAAGGAAATCGGGCGCCAGATTCCCCCCAACGAGCTGCTGTAATACAGCCCCAACGGCTGTATCGGAGGCATGTACCATTACGCTCTGCGGGACACCGGACCTGGGGTATTCAAGCAGTGCGGCGTTTGCCAAAGCGTCCTTGACCTCGCAGAAGGCTTCTTTTGCTTTTTGAGACCAGGAGAGGGTGTCCGAGTCGTTTCGTGAAGTGGCCAGCAGGTCGTGAAGAGGTTGAAGGATCTGGGCGCAGCGGGGAATGAAACGGCGGTAGAAGTTTACCAAACCCAGAAATTCCCGAAGCTGGCGCTTGGCGGTCGGCTGCGGAAATCCTTGCACGGCTTCAACCTTGTTGGGTTGAGGAAGAACTCCTGAGGCGGAGATGACGTGTCCAAGAAACGAGAGTTGTCGCACACCAAGCTCGCATTTGGCCATGTTCACGACCACGCCATGTTCCACTAAGCGCTGGAAGACGATGCGCAGATGATTCGCGTGCTCTTCCGGAGTGCTGCTGGCGACTAGCAAGTCGTCAAGATAGGCGTGGCAGAAGCTGAGGCCGCGTATAGCACCGTCCATGAACCGCTGGAATGTCTGACCCGCGTTTCGGAGTCCGAATGGCATTCGGAGGAATTCGAAAAGTCCGAAAGGCGTTGCGATGGCGGTCTTCGGGACGTCCTCCGGGGCAACGGGAATCTGATGGTACGCCCGCACCAGGTCGATCTTCGAGAAGATAGTGGCACCGTGAAGCCTCGTCGTGACATCGTGTATGTGCGGTACCGGGTATCTGTCTGGAGTCGTTACCTGGTTCAGCGCCCTATAGTCCCCGCATGGTCGCCAGTCTCCCGGCGTTGACTTTGGCACCATATGAAGTGGAGATGCCCAGGCGCTCGACGAGGGTCTGATGATCCCTAGCTCCATCATGTGTTCAAATTCCTGTCGTGCGACCTTCAACTTCTCTGGAGGGAAACGGCGAGGCCGCGCGTGCACGGGTGGGCCGCTGGTGGCGATGTAATGGCGTACCTCGTGCTTCACCGCGGCGCTGGCTGGCGGCTGCCTCGTCAACTCGGCAAAATCCTGCAGAATGCGAGTAAAACGTTCTGCACCGGACGGCCCGAGCAGAGTGGGGCTCAGCGGAGGGTGGTGCGAGGGATTGCCTTGCACAGTTGCCTGCGACACGGGATCGTGAAGGCGGCGGTTGCGCACGTCGACGAGAAGGCCGAAATGCCGAAGAAAGTCCGCACCCAAGATGGCGAACTTCACTGCTGCCACGATGAAAATCCACCGGAACGTTCTGTTCAAGCCTAAATCGAGTGGCAGCGAGCGATGTCCGTAGGTGGCGATGGTTGTGTTGTTGACCGCCTGAAGCGGGGACGCACTGGGGACACGGCGATCGGTGGACCCAACCGGCAGCACGCTCACCTCAGCGCCGGTGTCCACGAGGAATCGAAGGCCACTGTCGCGGTCGGTGAGGAAAAACAGCGATGGACGACGTTCGGGGGCCTCTGCGACACTGGTCGTCCTCAGTGCCGGCCGCTCCCGTTTCCCGCATAGTCGCACGGAGGAATGCATTTGCGAGCAGCATTGCCATGCTTCCTGTGATACCAGCAGATTCTCTGTTGCACTGCTGGGCGCTGGCGCTCCTCGGGAGTGCTGCGGGCCTGCATCGCTGCGACGGTATCGGCGAGGCGGGATATCTGCTCCCGGATGTCATGCAGCGTGGTCGTGGGCGCGCCGCCGGCGATGTCTGTCTGTAGCGCCGCGACGGACGGCGGAGCGACCGCCAGCACCGAGTCCGCGAGCTCGGCGAGTTGAGACAGGCGTTTGTCGGCAGCCGAGGCGAGGACCATGCGCACGTTGACCGGAAGTCGCTGTAGGAACAGCTCGCGAAGCAGTCTGCTGTCGGCATCGGTGGTGGGTGCGCCGGCCGTGTGCAACAGCTGCCTCATGTGGCGCAACAATTGGCTGGGCGTCCGGTCCCCGAGCTCGGTGTCGTGCAGTAGCTGCTGCAGTCGCTGAGGCTCCGACGGCGTGAGGCGGCTGATGAGCAGCTGTCTGAGCGCTGTGTACGCGTTCTCTGCAGGTGGAGCGACCAGCAGATCGCGTATCTCGCTCGCTATTGCCGGTGGGAGGCTGGCGACCACGTGGTGGTACTTTGTTAGCTCAGCGGCAATACGACGAGCGGTGAATTGGGACTCCACCTGCAGGAACCACAGCTGCGGGTCCGCTGTCCAAAACGGCGGGAGCCTGATGTCGACGGCGGAGATGGCCGGTGCGTCAGGGGGAGTCTCCATGGCGTCGATCGCTTGAAAAAGGCGGTAAGCCTCGTCCGGGTCACCACTGTTGGGACGCGTGTACGCGCGGGAGAAGAAGACACGACCGCGCGGCGTGGATCCCAAACATCGACTGTTTATTCAGGTTCTCTGGAGGTTCCGGAGAGCAGCGGAGGGTGGCGCTGCCTGGCGGCTTGGCTTGGCTTGGCTGCCGCCACAGAAACACAGGCTGCTGTAATACGATGTCTCATACTAAGCCCCACTGTATACATGACCACGGCCGGTCTAGAGGCGCGCGCTCGCTCCCTCCTTTTACGGCCTGAGCAGCCACCGCAAGTACTTCGCGAGCCAACCCTTCAAAGAGCGTTTCACCGCATACGCTTCGGATTATAAAGCAGCTGTTCTCGGCCCCTTTCTCGCGCTAATTACTTTTTTCGCTTACAGGAAGCGGCGGGAGTAGTAGAGGTGCGTGTGGGGACAGTCTGGCTTTCTCCGCATTCATGCACTCGGCAAATGATGACGCACACGCAAGGCTACCAGAATTTTTTAAAGGCTCGACCACCTTATGATCAATGAATTCGAAAATGCTTGAGGCCCAGATTTAGGTGCACGTTAAAGAACTCCAGGTGGTTGAAATTTCTGGAGCCTCCTCTATGGTGTCCATCATAATCATATTATAGGTTTGGCACGTTAAACAACAATTATTATTGTCACCACATTATGCCGCAAACACAACAGTGAATGCAGACGACTTGGAGTCACAAGAAACATGCGCGAGGAATTCACGCTTTTCAGCGACATTACGACCACACCATAACAGATTGCCATTGTTTTACGCAGTAAATCCCAACTCTTTGGTTGACAATGGTACAGACGGCATGCTGATGCATATATAACCGAGGGCGTCCTTTTGCTCAGTTTCCACAATGAGATGTGCAATCTGATCCTTATGGCGAGCCGCTCACTCGTGTGGTTGCCCATGTTGTTACTTTCCTCTGTGTGGCTCATAGTTAATGCAGGGGATCGGCCGAGTAGTAGGTGAATTTCCTCAATATTTTCTGTAGTGTAGCATTCGTAGAAGCTACAGTTCAAAATATTCATCCCATTTTTCGCCGTTACTGAAAACGAAAAAAACAGACTTTGTTATGAACTCGTCTATGCTTCCCCGAGCAACAGAAGCGGGTGCATCAGTGGTTTATTTTTCCTCTTTGACTCCGGCGTGCATTTTAAGATTCTTCTCATGTGTTTACACCTGCGAACCCACCATCTTTTCCTTATTTCTATACTTCCGTGCCTGTCTTAGACTGTATCAGTACCTGCTATTTCATGTTATTTTTAGCTTGTGTTTTTCTATCTTGAACAGTTTATTATTATTATTATTATTATTATTATTACTATTATTATTATTATTATTATTATTATTATTATTATTATTATTATTATTATTATTATCCCTGCTACGGTGATTTTCACTCCGAGATAAGTGCAAAAAACAGTGGCCGTCCCCATTGACAAATTTTATTATCTTCAAGTGCCGCGACGGCCGGCATGTGCATTTGAAATAAATGTTTTCTAAACCATTTTTGAACAAGTTATACGTAATTTTTTCTGCCCATCGGTGATCACGTGGCCGAGGCCTTCTGAGTGCGACACACAATCGCACATGCGCGTCAAATACAGTACTCAGCCTCCTACTCATTTCTCGACGCTACAGAAAAAAAAAAGAAGTTTTCTTATGACCACGGCGATGCTTTCCCGCGCAACATAAACGGGCAGATCAGCGGCTTGCGCCTCGCCTTCCGAAAAGAGGGAAATCACCGGGGTTATTCTATATGCTTGCCACCATGTTCACATCGCATTTGTACCGTGAAGTGACTTCAAAAGGGACCACGGCAAGTTCGAAGCCGAGAATTCCCTGCGCGCGCGCTAGCCTCCGCAGCTGCCGGCGGCGGGTTAAAGCAGAGGTTAAAGTCCCTACGGCGGGTTGGCTCGGAGCGCCCCCGCCAAACTGCGGCGATAGGTAGCAACAGCCCCCCCGCGCGCAGGCCGTAAAGGAAGGAGCGAGCGCGCGCCTCCAGACCGGCCGTGACATGACTAGAACATAACTTGCACGTACGTTACTACGGTCGCCATCTATAGGTACCAGCGGCATGCGATGCTGCATAAAACCTGCTCGAACGCGCGGAGCAAGAAACCAACGCAAGAAACGGTGGCCCCTCCAATATTTTGTGTTTTCCTTGGCGTGGCTGGCGAACAGAAGAAAGTGGGGAGAGTACAAAAGAACGCAGGGAGCGAACGACCCCCCTGTCCTGCCCTGCACTGGCACTCTCTAAGAATGCGATAAAAAGTCACGGTGGCCGCCATCTTCAGGCGCAGAGAACTTGTCTGTGACGTCACGTGCAAGAGGCAGAAACATAAGAAGGGAAACCAGGAACGAGTGTTGTTCCCTCCCAGCCCACGCTTGCTGACATGCACCTGTAGCTCAGGGGGCACTTTTTTACTGGAGTGGCGAAAGAACGAGCGAGAAAAGCAGTGTGCCATCGAATGTGTTCGGCTGAAAAAAAAAAGAATACATTTTGAGAAGTTGCATTCACTTGGTGGTTGCAGGTTGCGCTGCCTACTGATGACATGTTCGAATGCCATGTTTTACTAACCTCGACTGCGGAGACGTATATAAGGAAGCGTACCTAAAGGAATGAGCTTAATACCAGTAGCCCACGTGGTCATGGCTACGATCTATTTGCATGCCTATAAATTTTTAGAAAACATATAGACATGCCGTTGAGTGACGGGAACGCCAAACATTCTACGGCCAGAAAGATGCTAGATTTGAGATATGACGCCGCCTGTCAGGCAGGCATAAAATTTCTGGTTAATATTTGTTTAAACGTATAGCTACATCGCCCTCTTTGTTCAAGGGGGGTTTCAAATGTCCAAATACATACACATCATACGGAACATAATGCGCAAGAAAAAAAACAATACGCAGCATACATTAGATGGCACAAAACACATAGGCAGGTCATTTTCTCTTGGCATCAAGAAGAGTGGCGAGAGAAGAAAAAAAAGCACACACAAAAAAAAGGCAATAAAAAAAAAAACGAAGGACGAACTGCCACTACGATGCAGTAGAGAAATAATTTATTCTCTGATGTTTCACGCAAGCGTCCTTGAGTCATCTGAACGAATTCGTTCGATTGCATCACTTGCACATGCTCCAAGGATATAATATCTCAACCAATCAAAACAGCCAATGGTAATAACGGAATACAAAAAATTGGTGGACCCTTAAGCTTCGCCTTTAAGATTTGAAAGCGATAGCGATATCCTGTCCCTAGTGCGTACTTCAATCACTTAGTACAAACTATGTAATGGGTAGCATGCATTTACGCATGCTAATTGCCCCGAGCAATTACGCGCGGGAAATGCGGGAAATGCACTCACTACGTGGTTTTGAGGGAATACGCGCAGTAACGTGTGTGCCTTCTGTAATGGGTGGACGGCTGTGAACCACAATGTCGTTATAATATTCACATCTTCCGACGCCCGATGGCAATGTACGCTTGTACCACGCATTATTAACACGATAGCGTTAAAGAGCTCGTTTCGCAGAAATTCCGGCGTCGGCGTCGGCGTCGTTGGTTGTGAGCGAAAAATCATCATCTTGTCCGTGACCGAAAAATCATCATCTTGTCCGTGACCGAAAAATCGAGAAAGATGCAAATAAAATAAATAATAAAAATTTTCGGGTCCGAGTGAGGATCGAACCCGGGTCGTCTGCGTGGCAAGCAGGTGTTCTACCACACAGCCATGCCTCTGTTTGGGTATACTGTGAAAATAACTTCCTCTGCTTGGAAATGCATTGAAAATAACTTTCATGCTTCGCAAACGCAAGCGTCCTTTATATAGGGGTCGCAATATAACATGTAATATCCCAGGAATATTGCGTGGTACAAGCGTAAATTGCCATCGGGCGTCAAAATATGTGACTATCATAACGATTCCATAGTTTAAAGCCAGCCACCCATTACAAACGGCACACACCTTACTGCGCGTATTCCCTTAACACCACGTAGTGGGTGCATAGCAAGTTCGAAAACATTTCCCACATTTGCCGCGCATAATTTCTCCTGGTTTAAACCATACTACCCATTACATAGTATGCACTAAGTGATTGAAGTACGCAGTAGGGACGAGATTTCGCTATCGCGTTCAACTCTTAAAGGCGAAGCTTAAGGGTGCCCCAATTTTTCGCTGCGATATTACATATTGTATTGTGACGCCTGTATACCGGACGCGTGTGTTTGTAAAGCATAAAAGTTATTTTTACAGCATCGCCAAGCAGAGGAAGTTATTTTATGTGTAATCCCAAGCAGAAGCGTGGCTTGGAGAAAGACGAAGACGCCGTTCGGAAGCCACGGTCGGAGGTGCGATAGCCGGGCGTTCTTGTAAAGACGTGAGCTGGTGCACCCATGGCCGCCGCCTGATCGAACAGGAGCTCGGTCGTGTCCTGCCGGTCCTGGTGGTGACGTTCCTCAGGGTTGCGGTCAAGTAGCCGGCGGTTACTTTTATTGGATTTATCTCTCGTTTTGTTACTGTTTTGAGCGCATTGCTAAGTGTAACTTCACTTTCTTTCATGTCTGTCTCTTCTCCGGGCCAGAGGGCTTCCCTCTGGTCGGCCTCTGTTTCCCCTCAGGATCTGCCCTTGGAATTGTTTCTCCGCGATGGAAACCGTAGCGTCCCTGTCGCTTTGGTGCCGACCAATGGTGGGTTCATCCGTATGAAGAACCCCAAGGCAATCCAAACAGAACTTCGTGCGATCACTCCCCATTCCCTACTGATAAGCGAGGTTCGTCAGTTTGGACGCGGGGGGGATCCTCTGCTGCTCACCAGACCAGGCTTGTATACAAGATCTACTGAAGTGTACTACTTTTGCCTCACATCCGGTGAGCTGTTTTATTCCACCTCATTTAGCTTGCTGCAAAGGTCTAGTTCGCGGAGTAGACGTAAGTCTAAGTCCAGCAGAAGTCTCGGACATTTTTTCTCCCGCAGGTGTAATTTCTGTGTACCGCTGTACCAGACAAGTAAATAATCAGAAAGTCCCTACTGAAACTGATTGCAACATTTGCTGGGACTACTCGCCCTTCGGAGATCAAGGCATGGCCGCTTATCTATAGGGTCGAGGCTCTCGCTCCTCGTCCGTTACAATGCGCTAAATGCTGGCGTTACGGACACAGTGCCAATGGTTGTCGTTCGGACACTCGATGTTGCATATGCGGGGCCGACCATAGTACTACGGAGTGCCAGTCAGACAATAAGTCATTTTGTTTATGTAAAGCAAATCACTCTGCTGATGATCCTAACTGCCCTGCGAGATCAAAAGAACTTCAGGTGATCGAAATCATTGAAAGGAGACGATGTTCTCGTAGAGAAGCTCTGGCAGAATTTCAAAGCAGGACTCAGGGATATGCCGGCGTAACAGCTCGTCAGCCTCTTAGTATGGACGCATCACTTTCCCACTCCATTACAGCTATGGTAGAGAAGGCAGTAGAAAAAGTACTAGAAAAATTTCTACTAAATCTGTCTGATTCACTTAATCAAATTATGGCTTCACAGTTGTCTGGTGTATCTGAGAGAATAACAAAGTGTTTCCAAACTCCTAGCGCTTCAATCAATAAGCCTGCTAAACATCACACAGATGCCCCCCACTGATAATGGAGCAGGGCCTTCGCATTATCAAATGACTGAGCAAGAAGATATATCCGATTCAGACTCAATGAGCAATCGAGACGTTGATATGGATGCTCGAATTCTCAAACGCACCAGATCACCCAATAGCAAATTTTACCATTCTTCTAATCCAAAAACAAAAAAGAGTGTGAAGGAATCTGGGACTAGGTCTGACCTACTGAAAGAGAGTATTTTGGATCAAGCAGTTTCGGCTGCTTGCCTATCATCATCATAGGGTGCCTTAGAGTTCTCCAGTGGAATTGCCGTTCAATCCTCTCTGCAGCTACAGATTTACTATACCTCATTTCTCAGCAATCTCCTGACGTTGTACTGCTACAAGAAACTTGGTTGTCAGCTGATCAAAACTTTTATTTAAAAAACTATCAGTGTTTTCGACTGGACAGAAACTCACGTGGTGGAGGATTAATTTTTTTTCATTTCATCGAAATTCTGTCATAAAGCGAAAATAGCTTACAAAGCAATATCGCCTGATTATGAAGTCCTGGTATTGGAAATAAACTTTCCTGGCTGCGCACCGCTATCAATAGTTAATAACTACTTTCCAGCTGGTATACAAGATGAAAGGGATCTCGATGTGACTCGGAGCTTCTGTAAAAACAATGTCTTATTTGCGGGAGACTTTAATTCTCATCATGTGTCGTGGGGTTTCCGCACAGACTCATCGGGAAAACGGCTATGGGACTGGACTAACGCGAACAATTTTATTTGTTTGAATTCCAGAGTTGCCACATTTGTTCGATGCAACTCGAGGTCTGTTTTAGATTTAGCATTTGCTAGCTCAAACGTTTCTATCTCGTCTTGGACTGTTCTTGATACCGCTACAAGTAGTGGTCACCGTCCAACTGTATTTGAAATTAACATCCCATTAGTGACGTTAGAATATCAGGTGCAAAATTTTGTAGACTACTCTAAATTTAAGAAGAATTTACAGTCAACTTTGTCTTCCTTGACCAGTATGGAGAGAAATATTAAAGCTATGAATATTTGCTCAGTTTTAAAACGTACAATAAAAAAATCACAGTTCACTGTATCTTCAACACAAGGACATTCTATGTCTGCCTGGTGGAATTCGGACTGTGCAAGAGATTACAGACGCCGAAAAGCTGCATGGAAAAAACTCCTTATAAACCAAAGCCCTACTAATTGGAGCAATTATTTGTATGCTAAAGCTATGTTTAAAAGAACAGTATCATTAGCGAAAGACGATTATGAAGAAAAACGATATAATTTTCTATCAAAAAGTGATAATAAAAAAGCTCTATTTAGATTTCTACGTAATCGTAAGGCTATTGCAGCGCCCGTAAACATTGATTCAGTTATTCTCTCCCCAAAGGAATTGGAAGATACATTAGCTGAAATTGCATTAGGCTTAGAAAAGAGATTTACATCCCAACTACAAATAAAGTTGGTAAAACCTTCATACGTGAACGATTTTGTTGAAGTAAATATGGAAGAACTTGCGCACGTCGTTCGTCTTCTCCCTAACACAGCTCCAGGTCCAGACGGCGTTACGTCTGGAATGTTAAAAATATTATTCGACATTTCTCCGGAAGATCTTCTCAACGTTGTCAACCAATCACTCAGATATAGTTGGGTTCCTCCTGACTGGAGACTGGCAAAAATTGTTCCGCTCCTTAAAAAACAGGGAGTAGGTATGCAGGTGGACAACATTAGACCGATCGCTTTAACGTCACATGTAATTAAATTAATAGAAAGAATATTATACATAAGAATTATGAAGTTTATAACAGATAATGCAATTCTCAGCTCGTGCCAGATTGGATTTAGACCCGGGTGCTCGATATGGTGTGCGCATGTCGATTTAGAGGCTCGTATTAAGCTTGCTCGGCGCAGACGACAATATGCGGCTTTAGTAACCCTTGATTTAGCCAAGGCATATGATAGTGTTGAACATGTTATTCTCATCAATGCCCTAAAAGACTTAAATTTCCCGCAGTATATAACAAATTGGATATATGAATTTTTAAAAGATAGAAAGTTTTATTGCTCCCAAAGAGGTGTTTCTACGTCTAAGTATAGCCAAACGAGAGGTGTTCCCCAGGGCTCTGTTCTCTCACAAGTTTTATTTAACATTTTGTTAAGTTCAATACCAATGGCCGATGAGGTACAAGTATATGTATATGCAGACGACATTGCGTTCTTCGCGTCTGACTGTGATATACATTTACTACATTCAACTTTGCAGTTGTATTTAGCAACATTGGAAGCCTGGTTTGATGATATTCATATGAAACTAAACGTCACTAAAAGTTCCATAATAGTTTTTCCTTTGGATGTGCCAGTGAATATTTCTATTCAATACCATCAAGAAAAAATTCCCCAAGTTGACTGTGTTAAATATCTGGGTGTAGTATATGATGAAAAGCTGAGCTGGCGTAATCACATTGAACATCTCAAAATTAAGGCTACACGCGCTGTTGGGATGTTAAGTAGACTTGGCCGGCTCCGTTCCGGTCTACGCAGAGATACGCTGATCATGATTTACCGCATGTATGTTCGCCCGATACTTGAATTTGGCTGCATACTATTCTCTGGTGGACCAGCATACAAGATAAACCCCTTGATTCTTTTAGAGCGGGAAGCTCTTCGCAGCTGTCTAGGTGTGCCAAAATTTACAGCTAACAACGTTTTATATCAAGAAGCTCGGATACCCACTCTCGCTTGCAGATTCCGTATTCTAACAGTTAAAACCTATTTAAAATTTTGTGAATCCCCTTTAAGAAGGCAGCAGTTCGTATTTTTTGCCGAGTCCAGTGTTTTTTTTCAATGAGCATTGGTCCCGTGTATATAAGCCTCAAGTGCTGTTCGTTCAAACCCTACTAGACGCTTTAAATGTTAATATATTCGAGATCATTACATCAGATAAACACACCGGCAATGTGCAAATAGAACTCGATGACATCTTTCCTACGAATGCTAAACATTTGCCCTCAAAATATTTGATTGGCTTATTAGAAGAGCATCTGTCTCAATTAGGAATTAATGCTGTAATTGCAACGGATGCATCTATGAGTGATGAGAAAGCAGGTGTGGGTATTTTTTCTGAGCCGTTATCCTGGTCTTATTCATTACGCCTCCCAGATTACACACCCATATTTGAAGCGGAATTAACGGCTATTATTCTAGCTCTTCGAAAACTCCCACCAGATCATTCGACAGCTGTGATAGTAACTGATTCGTTATCCGTGTGTACATCCCTGTCATCGTCGTCAGGATCAGTTGTACTACATACATTTAAATCATTAATCCCTACAAACATTCATCTAGTGCGATTAATATGGGTGCCAGGTCATCGTGGTATATTTATAAATGAGATGGCTGACTCACTCGCGCGAGCATCCCTTGCTGGACCAGTTGTATCAGTCATGCCTCTTACAGCTTATATGACAGCGGCGAGGTTCAGGAAATTGTCTCTTTTTGAGGACTCATTAAAGATTTCTATACCGAATCCAGAATTCTCGCACTTGAACTTCGCATGGAATAATAAATGGTGTCCAACGCGTAAATTGGAAGTTTCCATAACTAAATTACGATGCCGTATACCGCCGCTTAACTTCTACTTAAATCGGTCTGGTCTGGTGCCATCCCCTTTGTGTTCTAACTGTAATGAACCCGAAAATATCGACCATTTCCTTCTAACATGTCGCCGTTTCAAAAATCAAAGGAAAAAGTGCTTTGAAATGTTATTCAAAAAATTAGGAATTTCACTTAGTACTCCGAATATTCTGTCCTTTGGGGCCGCTTCATTGGAATTTAGCGACAGGAACGTCTGCGGGGCCCTATGCGAATTCCTGGGTGACACAAGGCGATTACCTTGCTAAGTCACTGATCAGCTCTCTTCCCAAACCAACCTAAAATTCAGCATTCCTACATTACGCAGCATTCATTTACCTTACAAAAGAATCATGTAATATGAATAATTTTAAGTCATTCCAAAAATTCTATCAATTTATTTTTTTTATTATTATTTATTTTTCTTTGTATCAAAAATTACCACATCCTAATGAAAAAAAAATTTGCCTTTTCCCCCTGCATAGCACTTAATTTTTTCACTTAGATTAACCGCCGGCTTCTTGGCCTATCCCCCCTTAGTGCGTAAGAGCCACAATAAAGGATCAAGCAAGCAAGCAAGCAAACGGTTGCGTTTTTGATGTTCTCCGCTACAAAGGATCAATCGGCTTCAAGCCGAGGTGCTGCTCAGGCTTCTACCAGCAGTAATGAGTACCGTATCGTCCTACCCCGTCTTCCCACCGGTAATCTCGTCGCTGACTCCGTTTTTCTGCACGCCGACCTTGGTGGTCGTCCATACCGAGCGCAGGACTTTCGAGATGCCCTCCGGAATATCATAGACCTTGCAGACGTATCCTCCATTGGACAGTTTCAAATGTCACATGTTTGGATGGTTACTTGCAGGACAGCGATATCTAAAGTGAAGATCGTAACATGTGGTGAATTTCTGGTCCGAGGCCGCAGGTGTGTCGTGATACACCCTGAGCCCACGAAAGATAAGATGAAGCTATTATGGCTCCCTGAACGCCTGGAAGATGCTTATGTGCATGAAGCTCTTCAACCATTCGGAAAGATAAAGTCAATTTCAGCGGAAACTTGAAGGGTGGCAGAAATGGAACAGATGCGTACCCTTAACCGAGACATCGTACTAACATTAGCTGACGGAGTCCGTGTCTCTGACATCCCACATCTACTCTCGGTTTGCGGTCTGCAAAGCCTAGTGCTGATTCCTGGCTAACCACCTCTATGCCTGCGCTGCAACCGAGTAGGCCACATTCGTCGACACTGCCGGACACCACGCTGCGACGATTGTCGGCGCTTTGGACATACGGCTGAAGAATGTGTAGCGACGTATGCCAATAAACTACGGCACCGCATGCGACCACCTGAGGATGCTCTTCAAGAACACATTATGGATGCTACGGAAGTCCTCGACGCAACGGGAGACCTTCCACGAGCTGTCGCCACTGAGCCTTGTGTGGTTGACAATGAAGCAGGTAGTGACCGTGCCGGAGCGGAGAAATCTGGACCACCGTCAAGCAACGCGGATGTGACTGGCAACGACGAGAAGCAAGTGGTCCCTGCGCCTGAACCTGTGGTGACTCAGAAGGAAAGCCTCGGTGGTAATGCTTATGCAGAAACACCACAAGAGAAGATGACTGCCGCCGATGTGCGAGGATCCACCGATGCATCTTTCAGTAAGCGCCCTGCATCGCAAAACCTCGAGACGAGCGAAGAAAGTGACTCGGCGGTCGGCCCTAGGCAATCACGTCGTCGGAGACCTTCAAAGCACGCAGGAAAGTGCAGACGCTCAAGATCAAGGAGGCCTGGTGCTAGTGACGGGGAGCATTCGCGCGCCCCTTCTCCACCAGACCAGCGTATGCAACTCTGATAAAAGTTTGTATAGACGCCATGGCGCTGCCCCAGAAAGTCACCTTTGCGACGGTCAACGTTTGCGGACTACGATCCAAGCAGAAGCAGCTGCAGCTCCGCCGTTTGCTGTTCAGCCGACACCTCGACATCATCGCCGTACAAGAAACGAAGATTGAGAGTGAAGTGGATACAGAGAGGGCCTTGCGGCCATATCTCTCCGTATTTGATGTATTTGTGTCGCACGCTGTGGGCCTTTCGGCGGGCTGCCTTTTGTTTCTTAGGAAGAGTTTACCATATTCTTTTGTAGCTTACAGTGTTGACGAAGAGGGGCGACTTATACAATGTGATTTTATGTTGTATGGTTTGCCGTGGCGCCCAATTAACGTATATGCTTTTAGTGATACACCGCGTCGCACTAGTTTCTTTGAAAGTTTGGCCACCTTGCTAGAGTCTGACCGTAACATTTTGCTTATGGGAGATTTCAACTGTGTGTGTAATCCATCCGATCGTACCGGGCTTAGCCGCAGTGACAGGAGTGCTGAAGTGCTCTCTCTGATAGTTGAAAATGCCGGGCTTGTTGACATAGGGACACTGAATGGCTTACCATCATATACACATGCACAAGGTAGCACTCATACGCGACTTGATCGCATTTATATTTCAGCGCCTCTTGTTTCCCGTGACCTAACATGCAAAACGGAACCTATTTCTTTCTCGGATCATTGCATTGTTGTGGGGCAAATTGGCAACAAAATTCGATCAGATTTCAGGCCACAGTGGGCATTCCGGAAACTCAACTCTTCAGTTGTGAGTGACCAGGAGTTTACTGCGCGCGTACATGTAGTACTGAAGGGTTGTTTATCGGCTGATATGCCTTTGTTGGCCTCTTGGGAACTTTTCAAACAAGAAGTTCGGGCAGTAGCTATAGAAATCGGGTCTGTGAGGGGTTTTTACAGAAAATTAGAACAAAAGACGTTACTAAAAACTCTTCATAACCTATACGAATTGGAGTGTGAGATGCCTGGTTTTTATAGAGATGAAATTGCTAATGCCAAATATGCACTCCAGGGGTACGAGGCCATGCGCTACAGAGGTGCCCGTGTTCGATCTCGCAATAATCGTACTTTGCATTCCGAGGAGCCCGCACGTCAAGCCTTAATTGATGAATACCGTAACGCAAGAAGCAAATTTATACCAGATTTATATTCGCAAGGGTCATTGGTGACTAATACAAGTGAAATCATATCAGAATTTGAAGCCTACTACAAAACATTGTTCAGCGGCTCTTCTGAAAAACAAAACGAAGATCTCGTAACGCAGTTTCTGTCATATGTGAAGCCCTTAACTGACGAAGAGAGTGAGTCCATCAGTGGGCCGATCACTTTAAAAGAAATAGAACTCGCCATTAACCAATTACCGGTGTCAAAAACGCCAGGGCCCGACGGAATTTCGGGCGAGTTTTATAAAACCTTTAAATCGTTATTATGCCCGGTATTGCTCAATATTTTTAAACTGAGTATGAATCTGGGAACCCTTCCTCGATCTTTTACAAACAGTCACACTGTACTGATTCCAAAATACTCGGACAGAGAAAAGCTCCGTCATGTTGATGGCTACAGACCGATTACACTGTGTAACGTCGACTATAAAATTTTTGCAAAAGTACTATCAAACAGGCTACAATTTACAATGTCGATACTTATTGGTGCTCACCAGACTTGCGGTTTGAAAGGTCGCTCAATACACACCAATATACACATCGCCCGCACAGTGTTGGAACATTGTTCCCACTTGTATGAACAACTGGCAATGCTACAGGTCGATTTAGCGAAGGCGTTTGACCGGGTTCGCCATTCTTTCTTGTTTTCACTTCTCGATCATGCAAACGTTGGCTCCACTGTATTTAAAGGCGTAAAATTGTGCTACAATGATTGTTCGACTCGTTTGATTGTTAATGGTCAACTTTCAAAGCCTGTGTCGATCCTCTCTTCTGTGAAACAAGGCTGTCCGTTGTCGCCACTGCTTTTTGCCCTTTATTTGGAACCACTATGCTTAAGCGCGATTCGATCTTGCAAAGTTCAGGGCTTCAGTGTTTATGGAAACGAGGTGAAGGTGTTAGCGTATGCGGACGACCTGGCGTTCTTTTGTAGAAACATTTCCAGTATAAGAACAGTGCTGTCCACAATTGGAGAATTTGGAACCATTTCTGGTGCACGAATGAACTTTGCTAAAAGTTTGGGGCTATGGTTTGGCCCATGGACTTATAAACCGACGCATTTCGAGGGTATACCATGGTCCTCTGTACCACCAAAATACCTCGGTGTTCCATTGGATGCATATAAGAAAAGTGCACATTACTGGAAAGAACGTGTACCCAGCTTAAAACGTTATGCCCAGACGTTTATCCCCCCATAACCTTTCAATCTTTGGCAGAGCTAAAGCATGTAATCTATTCCTGGCAACAAAAATATTTTACCTACTGCAATTACTCCATTGTTCCAGCGTGTATATTCAAAAGTTTCATCGAATATTTGCTACCTTTATTTGGTCATCAAGCTACGAGCCAATGAGGCGTGACAATGTTTTTAGGCCAGTTTTTGCAGGTGGTCTTGGGTTGGTGCACCTGTTTGTTAAACAATTGGTGTCTCGTTTCTTCTACTTTCGGGACTGTGCTCATCCGCTGCTTCGATCATTCTTGCAAGTGAATCTCGCCGAGGACTTGCCATATTTAGGGGTGTCTGCTAACTGGGTCTCGCCCCCCTATTTGCAAGGATTCACGCGTGAAGTGTACGATTCAGTGCGTTTTCTGACAGTCAGATCCTCTAATGATTATTTGTTTTCAAGCTCAAGGAAAGATCTATATAACGATATATTAGATATGTTATTTCCTGCACCAATGTACTGCTCTTTACATAATGGACTACCTGGACATGACGTGCTTGTCCGTGTGAAAAAAATGCCTATTCCGCCAACGTCCAAAACATTTGTCTTCAAAGTGCACACAGAAACGCTACCTGTAAAGACTTGGTTAAGCAGCAAAGGCATTTTTGTATCTTGAATCAGGGGCGTAGCCAGAAATTTTTTTCGAGGGGGGGGCACCCCCTTGATTTCGGGGAGGGCACCTCCTTGAAATGGCCATTTTTCGCTATGTATGCCATGGCGAAAAAAATTTCGGGGGGGGGGGGGGGCACGTGCCCGGTGTGCCACCCCCTGGCTACGCCACTGTCTTGAATTAATTGTCGCCTCTGCGAGGTTCCAGAAACTATAGAACATTGTTTTATCAGCTGTAAAGACGCCATCCTCTTTTGGGACGTCCTCCAAAGGGCTTTTAAAAAACAAATTAATTTAAATTCTCATAGCATACGTTATCTCGTGCCACCCAAAAGCAATTCTATGCCTGTTGAAATGCTCCTACTAATGGGAATGCACAGTTTATGGAAAACTCGCATGCTAGACAGACACGCGGAACCGATTGTATCATCGCGGTTGCATTTTATACAAATTGCTCTACAGCTAAAAGACTTTTATCAGCAGCTAGAGTTCCAGCCGGACTGGTTTCCACTTTTCATGAAAGGCACTGCTCTGATTCCCTTTTGAAGACATTGCTATTTGAAACTTTGCTACTTGAAACTTCGTTCTGTTGATGTACGCTTGTAGAGGCGCCCTTGAACATTTTGTTCGCTGGGATGTATATTGCGCACATTTGTAATAAATACCATGAAAAAAAAAAGACGAGTGGCTGAGCGGTAGAACACCTGCTTGCCACGCAGCCTACCTGGGTTCGATCCTCAATCGGACCCGGAAATTTTTATTATTTATTTTATTTGCATCTTTCTCGATTTTTCGCTCACAGACAAGATGATGATTTTTCGCTCACAACCAACGACGCCGCCGCCGACATTTCTGCGAAACGAGCTCTTTAACGCTATCGCGTTAAAAGCGTACAAAACTGGGCTAGTCGGTGCTCTTCATGGTAAAAGCAGCGAAAAAAAAATTGGCCGCGTATCTGCGTGCTTCGCCGCAAATGTCATCGAAAGACGATAGTCTTCTGCCGGCCGTACTACACTGTTTTGCCTTGCCTCAGACAGCGCTTTCTCTATGTTGAATCGGCCGCATCTGGCTGGCCTTGATAAAATAGAAGAGGCGCTGCGTGAGACATGGACGCCATCTGGCAGTGCCGTCGAGAAACATCACCTTGTGCAGAACCCAGCAGCAACATATCGTCGGCCGAGGGATTTTTCGTGCCTAGCGTCGCTTTTTGAGCGCAGCCTAGGAAACGCTGGGGTCTTCATAATTACGTGTCTATGTATTTTTTTATAAAGAAACGTACCAGAGACTACCTATTTATTGACGTTGCTCCTCAGACATGCGTAACATTTGCTTTTTGATCGACAATGTTCACAAGTATGAACAAAAATACTTGTGCAAGATGGCTGGGCGCTCAGAAAGTGGTTAAATTTTGGCCGGGTGGCTGTACCGTGTGACGTGCCGACAAACAGAGAAACAGACAGACATACCGACAGACCAAAATTTCTCCGTTTAAGTATCCCAAGAAAGACTATCGTCTTTAAAAAGAAACGTCAAGGCGAGACGAAGAACGACACATGACAGGCGCTTTGCTAACTACTGTCGTGTCACAAAAGAATAAATACGAGTAGTTTCGTTTGCACGCGCGCCCTCAACGTTACATATATTTGTCACATTTTTCGAGGAGGCTGATTTCCCGATCATGGAGATTGATGGATGGGGCTTTAATGCCAACACCATGGTTTCTCTTAATCTGAAGAGCTTCTACGATTTCATGTGATCTTTCACGGAATACAAACATCGGCACAGCTTAACTTTACACTCGCCCAGATCTCGTCAACAGTTCGCTTTAAAATGAACCAACTCGCCCAAAAATAAGTATTGATGAAGGTCTTGATGAGATATTGATAAAGTATTGAGCAAGGGGGGGCAGGAGGACACTTGCCTTTTTTCACTTGCCCCATTTGTGAAAAGCACGATGGCACACAAGTGTGATACACAGAAATTAGAACACCTTCGCTTTCCATAAAAATAAATCGCCTGAAGTTGCTACTCTTCCTTAGAAGGGTTTGTAATGGAAAACTTTCAAAGTTATACTGTGATATTCGTCTTATTCTTAAACTATTCTAAAGCATCTGATCTTGTCACCCATGCGTTTTACTAAAGGTTACAATTTGTGGTATTACAAGCATAGTCATTCTAGTTCCTCATCGCATTGTCGCATGGTCATGGCAAGCATAGTTTTTTTTAGTGGGCTCGGCGGCACGTCAACGATGGTTCGTGCTTACCAACCACTGCTTTTCGCCATGCAGTTTCTCGGCCTAGCGTCCTTCAGTCTCCCGGAGCTGGCCCTCGAGTGCCCTGCTGAATCTACCTCGCTACTGGGGTACCGTGGTGGCCTCACATGCTCCCTTGGGACTACGCCCTGCTCCGAGCACCTGTCTTCCCCGGCACGCGAGCCTGCGTGCGCCATGTGCGCACATGAAGAAATCGGCCCCAGTCAACTATCATCGACGATCTTCCTCCCACCCCGCTATCTTGGCGCGGGTTCCGGTTCTGCATCGACGACAGCGACACCCCTTCCGCCAGTATCGGATATATTGCCTCGCCATCGCCTGCGCGCCTTTAGTGGGCTCGGCGGCACGTCAACGATGGTTCGTGCTTACCGACCGCTGCTTTTCGCCATGCGGGTAACCAAGAGCTACTCCCTTTTTGCTAAGCGACCCAGTCATAGAGCGTTGGTAGTGCTGCCGAGCCCACATTCAATTTGAACCACCGTTTATGACTGCTCTTGTGTACTGTTTGAGTTATTGTTATCGTCCGGTGACGTTGAATTGAACCCCGGTCCTGATGACAGTGTAAACTCTCAACTGCTTACCACGTTACGTCAGCTTCAGTCCGGGCAGTCAGCCATTCTCGACCAACTGAAATCTATACAAGTAACCCTCACTGATCATGAAACAAGATTCCACGAAATTAATTCTAGATTGGCCAAAATCGAATCTGAGTGCACTGAGTTCGTTGCTGCCAAGTCTGAAATTGCCACACTTCGTAAGGCAACTGACACTTGCATAGCTCGTGTGTCTGCTCTGACTGCCCGAGCTGACGACGCCGACAACAGGTCTCGTCGATGTAACCTTATCTTCTATGGGTTAAAAGATGCTCCTAATGAAAACTGGCGTGAGTCCGAAAAAGTAATCATTGATCATTGCATTCAGCACCTTCAGTCACCTATTGATTCACGTGAAATTGAACGCGCTCATAGGCTCGGTTCTTATCGTAACGGCAGGTCAAGATCAGTCATTGTTAAGCTTGCGCACTTCAAATACAAGATTTTTCCCCCGCTGCTCGACTAGCTCGCACACGCCTTATCGAATATGGAAAGACTAACAACCTCCAGTTCAAGCTGCGTTACGATAAACTGCTCTCTGGCGGCAAAACCTTCGTCTACGACCAGCAGGCCAACAAAATAGTTGAGCGTAGATCCTAGCAGTTATCCCAGTCTAAACCTCAAACCCCCCCAACGTAATCGTTCTTCCATAGCTTTCTTGCATACTAATATCCGTAGTGTCATTCCAGAACGTGATTCGTTATGTGATCTCATCAGCTCATCTTCGTGTAATGTTGTGTTGCTTACTGAGACCTGGCTAAACTCGTCCATTCGCGATACCGAGATCCTGCCCCTCTTTCCAGACTTCGATATATTTCGCAAAGATCGAGGCGACGATACCCGTGGTGGTGGCGTCCTTATCGCCACAAGCCATGAGTACGATGCATACCGATAACGATACAATCACCTTAAGAAATGCTATGGTTATGTTGCACCGCATCCTTCCCGCGCATCCTTCTTAGCATTTGCTATCGCCCTCCTTCTGCCGACTCCGCATTCTTGCCTGCTTTCCACGATGCGTTGTGTCAGATAACTAAGTCATATCCCAACACGCCTATCTTGCTCTTTGGTGATTTTAACTTCCCATCTATCGCTCGGTCAAATCTCGCTTCCACACTAACAAACACTGCCAGTGAATTCGTCAACACGTGTCTTACATTGGGGTTATCGCAAGTTGTCAACAATCCCACTCGCACTACAGACCATTCGGCTAACATTCTGGATTTAATATATTAACTTCACACCCTGAAAACCTTTCCGATATCGCGTATCTGAATGGTCTCAGTGATCATAAGATATTGCATGCTACTTTTTCATGTCACATGTCCAATCCAACCAGAACAAAAAAAAAAAAAAGACACTCACGCTTTATGACACAGGCGACTAACAGCATGGTCCAAGATTTAACAGCCTTTTATGATAACTTTGAGGCCGACTTTCACCTTCGTCCACTCGAAACTAACTGGTTGCTGTTTAAATCTGAATTTCTGCGCCTAATTAAAAGATACGTTCCTACCATAACTATTAGTGAACGGAAACAGTCTCCATGGTTTAACACCACGCTAAAACGTTTAAACAATAAAAAGAAACGTCTCTTTCGTTCTGCTAACTTTTCCCAATCTGACGTCCAGTGGCAGAAATATGACGTTGCTGTCAAGCAGTACGAGAAGCACGTCGCAGAGGCCAAACGTGGCTTTTTTTCAACCACGCTGCTCTCTATGTTACACACTAACCCGAAACGCTTCTGGCAATGCATTAATCCCCAGGGGTCTAGCACTGTTTTTCTGCGTGACAGTTCTGGCTCCCTTGTTCCTGAATCCGAGACTGCTGATGCTTTAAACACTGCTTTCTGTTCTGTATTCACTAATGAATGCCCTGAC
Source organism: Rhipicephalus appendiculatus (assembly GCA_030522465.1). NCBI lineage: Eukaryota > Metazoa > Arthropoda > Arachnida > Ixodida > Ixodidae > Rhipicephalus > Rhipicephalus appendiculatus. The sequence continues at coordinate 62,086 of JALIZH010024993.1, read as the reverse complement.
AGTCTTCCCCAGTTGCCACCGTCTAATTACTCCCCAATAGAAAACATTCTTTTCGACGCGAACGGCATTGTGAAAATTATTGCGTCTTTAAAAAATTCGTCTTCGTGTGGCATTGAGGGTATAAACGCGAAGCACCAAGCACATCACCAGTCTCTTCCTAACGTTAATATTCCAGCAATCTCTCTTTACTGGATCAATCCCCTATGACTGGAAAGTTGGTAAAATAATTCCTATTTTTAAAAAAAGGCGACCGTACAAATACTAGCAACTACCGTCCCATTTCCCTCACCAGCGTTTGCTCGAAACTAATGGAGCATATTCTACACTCACACATTGCCACTTTTCTGTCATCCGTCAACTTTTTTCATCCTAACCAGCACGGATTTCGCAAAGCTCACTCTTGCGACACTCAGCTCGCTTTATTCCTGCATGATTTACATTCGAACATCGCCACTGACGCTCTCTTCTTGGACTTCGAAAAAGCCTTCGATAAAGTATCGCACATTCTTCTCATACATAAAGTTTCGCACCTAAACCTACACCCCGACACAGTTAAGTGGATACTTGAATTCTTGACCAATCGCCGTCAATTCGTTTCCACCAACTCATTTACCTCGTCTCTATCGCCTGTTTTATCTGGTGTGCCGCAAGGCTCTGTACTTGGACCGCTACTCTTTCTCATATATATAAATGATCTTCCAGTTAATGTATCATCAAATATACGCCTTTTTGCGGATGACTGTGTTCTGTATCGTCCAATAACAAACTCCATAGACTCCTCCTCTCTCCAGGATGACCTCCTCGAAATACAGGCGTGGTGCAACCAATGGTACATGTCCCTCAACGTCAGTAATTGTTCCCACGTGTCTTTTCATCGCCGCCGAAACTATGTAGTGTCTTATTACTCCCTCAACAACAACACATTGACTCAATGCCAGACATTTAAATACGTAGGAGTACATATATCTAGCGATCTGTCCTGGACCCATCATATACACCAACTAACTAATGCCTGCAATCGCTTACTAGGTTATCTACGCCGTAACTTGTCATCAGCATCCCCTACGGTCAAACTACTTGCATATAAAACGTTGATACGATCGAAACTGAATTATGCCTCTACCATCTATGACAGGGGTCTCAAACTCACCTCAGCCAGCGGGCCGCAGTCACGCAATTCAGTCCAGCGAGGGCCGTGGCAGTGAAAGAAGTAAAAGCGGGGGGGGGGGGGGGTTGTACAGTTTGCCAGAAAATGCTGCCATTTAAAAGAGAACTTTCTGATACCTCAGGTCATTTTTGAACGAGATGTGGAGCCATGATTCCGGCAACAAGTTGCTACCGATCCCCCCAAATGACTTAAATCTGGGCGTCGATTGTAAAATATATAATTTTGGTTTCACTGTTATGTTTTAAAACAAGGCGAACGCATCAGATGCCTCACGGAGACAATGCCTTAAACCAGTCAGGCCTGTGTAGCTCACGAACATACTTAAGAAAATTAAAAAAAAAAATGTGGGGCGAAGACAGTCATGTGTGGGCCGCGGGCCGCAACCGAGAGCCTCGCGGGCCGCGTGTTTGAGACTCCTGATCTATGACAACCACCAAGCTATAATATAACAAGTTCCCTTGAATCGGTCCAGAACCGTGCTGCCAGGTTTATTCTTTCCGAGTATTCCTACAGGACAAGTGTATCCACCCTAAAATCCCATCTATGCCTCCCCTCACTTTCTTCTCGCCGCAAGAGGGCTCGTCTAATATTATTTTTTAGGTTTTTTCATTCGCTGCCTCCAGGAAACCAAATCATCATTCCTGCACATCGTTCCTCTCGCCACTCGCACCGAAATGCTGTGTATCTGCCACGTGCACGTACGACCACCTGTCAACGTTCATTTTTTCTGCATACTGCCGGAGAATGGAATGCCCTTCCTTCAGATATCGCCCTCATCACTGACATTGCTCAATTCAAAGCTGCCATTGAAGACCATCTTTGAAGTCATGAAAACTAACCTGACCCGCCAGTTTTCTTGTTCGCCCACCCCTCATGTAATGTCCCATGTGGGACCTTTGAGGTATTATGAATAAATGAATAAATAAATAAATGACGCTGTAGAAGACTCAGAACTCGGAAATGCGTAACTCTTTATTTGGCCGAACTCGTGGCCGGGAAACAGAATGTTAAACTACAAGCGAGGAATGCACGCTGTACGTACACTGATAGCGGCGGACAGAGCCGTCGATAAAACTGACAAGTGGTGAAGCGCGTCGGCATTTATACATGCTCCATCGAATATTCCAGCGTTATCGCTAGCGGCCACGTAAGCTCCAGAAAATGTTCGCGTTGTGCGCGTAATCTAATCGGAAGGTTCTAAGATTATCTAGATGGTCTCTAGTCATTTGGCATGATTTGCGCAAGGCAGCAGTTACACGTGTAATGGGGCCGTAACATAAAAATAGAAAGGAAGGAGGGCATGTGGCAGTATTTACGAAATCGAACACAAATACCATGCTCGGCTCAAAAAGTAGTGTCATTTTTGCAAATGACACTAATTTGCCTGCTACGGAAAAATTAACTACAGCCTTAGTCACATGAGCTCATGGCTCCCTAAATAATGCGATTATAGCGTTGCTGAAAACCCCTTAAAAATGGCAATAAAACTAGCGGTATTTAAACTAGTAATAATAAAACTACCAATAAAATAGCGGTGTTTTGTGACTGCAACGTTATACTGCAGAGAAGACGCTACAAGATGGTTGCTACTTTAGCAGACATACTTTTGTTGCTGTGTTTCGGCTTCAAACGTTGCAATAAAAGTCTTTTTTTTTTCAGCGTCCGGGGGATGTTGCCTCCAAGTGCTGGTGGCACGTGAAAGTACTTTTGCGTCACTCGTTACTTTTCAGGCGACGTCCCTATAGCGCTGCCATAGCGACAGACCGTCCAAAATTAAGCAGAACTGTGAACGGTCAGGCTGCTCCCGAAGTTTCTCAATTTTCAAAAGTTTTGAACGCCACGTGCCTGCCGCCTAAAGCCTCCATTTCTTAGAGACAACTGGCACTTTGCAAAATATTGAGCGCCCCAGACAACTGTAAGATTGCTTTCTTCCAAAAATGTTTTCCAACCACTTCTCGTTCTTAGACTGCTTTTCTCCTCTAAGTGAGTCCATCGGTTCCTACCTCCTCATTTTCAGAGAAAGTGCGCGAGCACCAGCATGGCTTTTAGGGGCGAAGCTCCTGAGGGTGTGGGTCTGTCCCTCCTCTGTAGTAGTAGTAGTAGTAGTAGTAGTAGTAGGTAGGTAGGTAGCCACCAGCGGCGTAGCCAGGAATTTTGTTCGGGGGGGGGGGAGGAGGGGGGGGCTCGCATGTCAACACTATATATATATATATTGCCACAAGTGGTTCGACGTTCGCAGAAGACATGTGCAACATACTGCGTTTGTAAAAGCCGCCGCACAACTGACAAGCAAAGCGCGCCATGTAACGCGGGCCCGCGCGCGCGCCACCATGCTACGCCACGGACCGGCACGAGACCCTATGAGTGTGGAAGAAGAGAGCGACGAAGTTCGGAATAGCTAGCGAGGGATATTCTTGCCAGCAATTCAGTTTGAGTTTTCGGGCACAGGTGCGCCCCAAATAAATACTTTTTATAGTAGCAGGCGCTATATTCATTGGTAACAATATATATATATATATATAATATATATATATATATATATATATATATATATATATATATATATATATATATATATATATATATATATATATTGTAAAGAAGCAAGAGCGGCGCTCGGGCACTGGCGCGAGCTCGGCTAGCTCGAAGCAGAGGAGAACGAAGTCAGAATACGAACAGCCGGCCTACTGAACAGGCGTTGTCTCTTGTTCCTCTGTCTAGTTCGTGACAATGGCGCAGTCGACGAAGACGAAGATTTAAGCCCCCCATTCCTCGTCCATGGCACCCGCCAACGTGCAGCAGCAGTAAGTGCTGCTTGAGGACGGCGTCCAGGCCTCCTCGGCACCTGCTCGCCTGCTGCCACTGCCACCACCGTTCGGGGACGGCGTCTAGGCCTCCTCGACGGCTCCACACCACTGCAGTGACGCGGTGATTCATGTTCACCAGAAGGGACGCCGTCCACGCGTCCTCGACCATGGATCTTGCTGCCATGAGCACCGGGACTACCGCGTACTCCGCGATCTCCGCCCATGGCTCATCGGGCGCCTCACCCGACAGCAGCGCACAACTCTTGCGTGCCCTCACGGAACTGTCACAAGAACTCAACCGCTGGGCGTCGGTGAGCTCCGGAGTCCGGCCCGCCGCCTTTCCATGTACCGCTCTTTTGGAAGTGCCGGAGTTCCGAGGCTTCCAGGATGATGCCGATATATGGGTGGCAGCTATTAACGCGCTCGGTTCTTGTCATGCCTGGCCCGACAATCGTAAATGGCAGATAGCCACCGACCGCCTTCGGGGTGGTGCTCAGGCATGGCATAAGTACGAGGGCGTGAAGCAAAAGTCCTGGCGGGAATGGAGCGCCAGGCTCATCACTGTTTTCAGCCGGATCCCGGATACATATTTGCCCAACAAGGCGAATACCGAGGACGAGGTTGAGGGGCACCTCCTCGAGGCTGCAGTTACAGACAGCAGCTCATCCACAGGCAGTTGGGAATCCTACCGTCGCACGATCGCGAACAACGGACTCCGCTTCTCACAGCGAGCGCAGAGAAAGGACCTCCTGCCGTGTTCGGGTGACCAGATCGACGACGCGATATCACCACATGCACGACATCGAGCAGCTCAAAACCGAACGCGGCCGCTTCCTACGGTGCAGGTCCGCGTCGACGGAATCGGTGAGCTCACCGCTGTTGTGCAAACTGGAGCTCCACGTTCGGCGCTGCATCGACGATATGCCCCGGTCGCACTCCAGCCTTGGTCGGAGGCACCCCTGCGCGGCCTCGGCGGGAACGCGTTGCCTGTCGGTACGCTTGGCTTGAAGATACACACCGAAGCCGGCAGCTACTACCTTGCCGACGTTCCCGTCATCGAGGATTTGCACGCGGACATGGTTTTGGGAGCCGACTACCTCCTGTTTGGTGAGGTTCAGCTCATCATAGATGGCGGCCGAGTTAAGCTCCACTGCTTCACACCGAGCATTTCCTCGGCCCCTGTCAACCCAGGCACTACAGCGGATGGGAGCTCTGCGACTCACCACCTCAACCGTGCACCTCTCGGCACTCTATCCCGGGAAGGACATCGTCCCGACGGTGCAGCTTTACCCTCCACCAACCAGCCCTCTTTCGGAGAAAGAGTTTGCGAGGGGAAGTACTTAGATTATCCATCTGTTCCCCGGAGCACCAGCGCAGACGGAATCGCGGACGCGGAAGTAGACGCGCCCGACAGTGATACCGGCCGCGAGCAGGCCTCCATGCCACACATTTCGGATTCCGCGACTCCCGCCCCACCAGGAAAATATCCCACCCACAAGCCCCAGCTGTTGGCGATGCGGCCTCCACGTTCACCAGCGCGTGAGGACATGCACATTCCAGATAGTTCAGTGCCTGACACGCTTCAAGTCATGAAGCCGGTGAAGTCCACCACAACCACCAACGTGCTCTCAGGCCCACCAGGACAGCTACCGCAGCCTCGAGAGCTGTCACCGCCCCAAGGTGTGGACGGTCATCACGTGCTGGTTGGGATCGAGGAATCAAATTCGACCAACGCGACTAAACACAAGCCCATAAATTCTACTCCTCTCTTTGAGACAAGACCACAACTATTGGGTCACTTCGACGTGTCTTTACTGCGCAGCCCTCAAACAGTGGACGCCCCTGTTTCGGCAGCGCCGTACAATTCGCCTTGCTCGCGTGGTGATACTGCATCGACGCGACGAGGATGCACTTCGTCAAAGCTGCGGAGACGCGTCCGGCCACTGACGCGCCCTCCTGAGTCACCATCGGCAGTTCTACATGCCAGATGCCAGCGTGGCCGAGACCAGCAGCCACTACGACATAGTCAATGTCGACCGCCAGAGCGATCATCATCAAATTTCCCAGAGAAGTCGCAACGTGGCCAGGACCTGCGGCTGCAAAGATGCAGTCAGTGTCGGCCTCCTGAGACTTTGACACCTCAGCAAGGCACGCCGTGGCGTGCCGAAGAGAGACCACCCAGGCACAGCCAGTACCGCCCGCCAGAGTCGTTGGCACCTCATCAGATCAAGTCGCTTCGTGGCCGACCGGCACGCAACAGTCAATGCCGCCCTCCAGAGGCGATTTCGCAGCTGGGCTTTCACCGTCGCAGCGTGGCCGAGTGTAAAGAAGCAAGAGCGGCGCTCGGGCACTGGCGCGAGCTCGGCTAGCTCGAAGCAGAGGAGAACGATCGTCAGAATAAGAACAGCCGGCCTACTGAACAGGCGTTGTCTCTTGTTCCTCTGTCTAGTTCGTGACAATATATATATATATATATATATATATATATATATATATATAATACGTAGATTATGAAGAGTCTGGCTTCGGTTGCCGTAGAACAAAATAGGAAAAATATATATACGCTTCTAAAAAACTGTTTATTGGTGACGTTTCGATCGGAGACCGATCTTCATCAAGACAAAATTTACCAGGCGCATTTTGTCTTGATGAAGATCGGTCTCCGATCGAAACGTCACCAATAAACAGTTTTTTAGAAGCGTATATATATTTTTCCTATATATATATATATATATATATATATATATATATATATATATATATATATATATATATATATATATACATATGCAACTCTGGAAACGCAGCACATTCTTTGGGACCCATTCGCAAAAGTGAATGTTGTTTAAGTGGCAGTTTAGTGCTATCGAAACTACATTTCGCGCTTAATTCTACTGACATGACGGAGCTGCATCGCACGTTTCCTGAGAAGAACGCCCTCACAATTTTGCTCTCCAGCTGTTCACCTTGAATAGTTCCACCAGGATCTATCACACACTGCAATCGTCGCGTATTTTTTCATGATTACTGGAAATAAATCTTAGTACGACTTTGGAATATGAAAGCTTCATGTGGGAAAGTTCGTATGCTTACGTTACAATTACTACATAATTTAAGTTGAATCATGTGAAGAAGCCATTCAGAAAACACAAATTTATTACTGAAGATATAACTTATAATAGAAAATAATGCACTAAATTTAAACCCGGCTATATTTTGCTGTACATTCATACGCTCCTGTTTTTCCGCTCGTGTCTGGAGATCCATCTACAGAATCGATCGAGCAGGATTCGCTACAAACGTCACAATTGGTTCGATCACCGTTTTCGACAGATTTTGATCAATTAGCTTCTCGAAACTCTGTGCGCATGTTTACCCGCTGTTGAAAATAAAGAAGTGGGTCAGGGGCTTAGGGGAGGCACGAGAGAGAGGAAGAAGAAGTTGGGGATTCGGAGCTAGCCCTAAGAAAGTAAAGACGTGTTCCTGACCTACGACCACGGGTCCTCGTTATTAACATTTGGTGCCGGGAAACCCGGGAGTGGTCGTTCCAGGATGACGATGACTTCGGTCGAGCGTCTTCGGAAGGTGCGTGGGACTGTCAGGGCCAGCGTCTCAAGGAATATTACGCTCCTGACAGGACTACTGCAGGGTCCCGATACCGAGGCGCGCGAGGTCAACAGGCACGTCGCCGTGTTGAAGACAAAAGAAGCGGAGCTCCGCCAGTTAGATAAGGAGATTCTCGACCTCACTGAAGACGAGGCTATTGAAGGCGAAGTCGAGGGTGCAACCGACTACCACGAGAAGATTCTGCACGCGCTCGCTGACGCACAGTTCTTCCTTTCGCAACGAGAACAGTCGACTCATCTCGGCGACCCATCTAGGAGTGGACACAACGGCGACCGGGTTGCAGCCACCCAGAGCAACATCGGATCTACGGGTGCGCCGCAAGGACCCGTCAGTACGCCGCATTACCGGTCGGTCGCACTTCCGACGCTTCAGGTCCCGACGTATGCCGGCGATTTACGTCAGTGGCAAGAGTTCTGGGACCACTACAGCGCCACAATTCACCATAACAATGAGTTGCCACCAATCGAGAAGTTCAAGTATCTAATGACATACCTGACGGCAGCGGCCAAGCGAGCGATCGAAGGCATCAGGCTGGCCGACCACAACTACGACATTGCCGTCAAGACGTTGAAAGAGCGCTTCGGTCGACAGGAACTACTGGTGAACGAACACATCGACCAGCTTCTTTCACTGTCACCGGTAAAGAGCTCCAAGGAAGCGGAGAAGCTTCGGATGCTGCATGACACCGTGCGCTTCCGCGTCAGTGCGCTCGAAGGCCTGGGTGTACCCCCTGAGCAGTATACGGTGGTCCTTAATCGCGTCATGATGAGGTGTTTGCCAGAAGACCTGGCCATATTGTATAGACAGAAGAAGAAAGAGGAGAGCACCCAGGATGGTGACGCATCAGCTGAGCGCACAACACCGGAAGCAAGAACGCACAAGGCGACTGACATTTTGTCCTTCCTGAAAATCCAAGTCGAAGTGCGCGAGGAAGGAAGGCAAGAAGCACCATCGTCGCATCCCCGCCACTCAACCATTGTACCTAATGACATGGACTCGCCGACAAGATGTTCACCTGACATTCCCTCGGCATCTGCGCTAACGGCGACGGAATCCCTGCAGCAGCGCACTCCGTTTGCGTGCTGTGCAACAGCAGAACTCAAAGCCTTGCGGAATGCACGGCCGACATGTCCGTCGAAGAGAAAAGAGCCAGGTTGCGCAACGCTCGCTGCTGCTACCGGTGCGGAACGCGCAATCATGTTGCACAATTTTGCCGAATTTCCCGGAATCTCACGTGCGACAAGTGTCAACGCCGACACCTAACGATCCTCTGCGAAGTGTCACGTGCCGTCGCAATGACCGCTTCTCCAAGAGCGACCGCCCAGCTTGGCACGTCTGGTACCACTTCGCCGACGCTAACCACGGCTTCAACCGGTGACACAGGAGCAACGTCTGTGCTGCTCCAGACTGGTCGTGTTTGGGCGGAGAGCGGACCACGACTACTCCTGGTTCGTGTGATGCTGGACAGCGGCAGCCAGCGTTCGTTCATCTGCACCGACGAGGCAAAGACTGCAGTGCAGAGCCCTCGGCGTGGAGGAGCTGTCGTTGGTGACGTTCGGGAATGCAAAGCTGCGCCATCATTTGCGCTGTCAACGCGTTTCTGTCACATTGCGGAGTCGATTCAACGACAGCGCAGTTACGTTGGAAGCCCTAGAGGTACCCGAGGTATGCTCCGTGACTAGTCCACCGCTGAACACTGAAGTGCTCGAGCTGTTGTGCGCCAGGAGACACGATGCTGTGGATATGTTCGATCCGGAGACTTGGCACCCAGACGACATCAGCATCTTGATTGGCTCCGACGCTTACTGGAAGGTCGCCACTGGAAGAATTGATCGTCTCAACGAGGTGGAAACATCTTTCGGGTGGACTGTGCAGGGAAGAAGCTCGGGCTACGAACGTACAGCAACTTGTGCCCTTCTCATGTGGGCTGCCGGCGAGTGCGACGAATCGGCTATGTGGCGCCTCGACACTATTGGCATTGAGAGCTTGAGGCCAAGTAAACCACACAACCACCCGGATCTTGAAATGTTCGAGCATTGCCTGAGCAGACACGCTGGCCGTTACCAAGTGCCTTTAATGATTCAGGAGGCTGGTATCCCTATCGGCAGCGACAACAAACAGCTTGCGGCACGTCGACTGAATCTGCAGCTGAACCGATTTCGGGAACAACCAGAACTGCTGCAGCAGTACGACGAAGCCATCACCGCCTACTTCAAAGATGGTCATGCAGAAAAGGTCGCACAAGAGCAGATTCCCGGCCATAACGTTTACTACATGCCGCATCATGCTGTTATACGCCGAGATGCAGTGACCACGAAACTGCGTGTCGTCTTTGACGCTTCGTCCCATGCCGTTGGTAAACCTTGCCTGAATGACGTTTTGTCGAAAGGGGTGAAGCTTGGAGTCGACATCGTGCAGCTACTGCTATCATTCCGTTGCCACCGAATTGTTCTTGCGGCAGACATTAAGACAGCCTATCTGCAAATGCTCATTCGACCAGAAGACCGCGACTTATTACGGTTTCTGTGGGTCCAGCAGTTGCCTACCAAGAATGATCCAAGCCCAACCAACGTTGTCGCATGGCGCATGACAAGAGTTCCGTTCGGAGCGGCATCCAGTCCGTTTCTGATTGCAGCCACTATACGCCATCATTTAGCGTCTTGTCGGGAGAAATTTCCCGTCACGGTGGCCCTCCTGGAAAAAGCGTTTTATGTTGATGACCTCATCATTGGTGTGCCCACGGTGGAGCAAGCTATGACAGTGTACAACGAAGCACGCGCCATTTTCGCAGACGCCTGTATGGAGTTGCGGAAATGGGCATCCAATTCCGACCTGCTGAAGCAACAGTTTCTTCAGGATAATGTTGCCATTGAGAGTGAAGCAGGAGAAGACCATCTCATGAAAGTTTTAGGTGTGCCATGGGAGCGCAAAGGCGACACCCTCGCGTTGACAGCGCACAACGCAGCCTCCTTTGCAACCAGCAGACCGGCCACCAAGCGCAGGATTCTTCAAACAGTCGCCAGAGTCTACGATCCGCTTGGTTATCTTTCTCCGTTCACCGTGAAAGGGAAGCTCCTTTTCCAAGATCTGTGGAAGCAGAATCACGCCTGGGATGACAAGCTGCCGGACGAAGTCCAAGCTGCATGGAACGCGTGGTGCTCCGAGTTAGCCCGATGTCCAGGCACACATTCCTCGCTACGTGTTTCTGCACGATTTCAGCGCGCAGCTATCATGTGAGATGCACGTATTTACGGATGCCAGCCCGAAGGCTTATGGTGCATGCATCTGCGTGCGGGCGCTTTCTGCCGATGGTGCATGCGTCACACGCTTGTTCATCAGCCGAAGTTGCGTCGCACCGCTAAAGCGACGTCCCTTCCTCGGTTGGAGCTTATCGCCTGCGTCATTGGAGCACGGCTGTCTGAGTATGTAAGGTCAGTGCCACGCCTTCAGGCGGCATCTGTTCGTTTCTGGACCGACTCACTCGTCGCGCTACACTGGATCCGAGCCAAAACTCGCAATCGAGATCCCTTCATTAACAACCGAGTGGCCGAGATTACTAAGCTCACCAATCGCCATGAGTGGATGCATTGCAGCAGCGGCGATAATCCTGCCGATCTACTGACTCGCGGCGTGTCTGCAAAGGTGTTCTTAGATAAGTGGTGGCACGGCCCCCTTTGGCTTTCAACACCAGGAGTTGCAAGCTGGATGATGTTCTGGAAGAAATAGGAACCACTGAGCCTCTATTTGAGACAGCCACGACGATCTGTCCATCGATTCTTTCTTCGAGAACTTCAATTGTGCGTGTGGAAGATTTCAGCTCGCTCAATCGGCTGTTGCGTGTTACCGCTCTTGTTCAGCGGTTCGTCCACAATGCGTCTAGAAGGATCCCTCTCCGAAGTGGAATCCTTACAACTTCGGAGCTTCAACAGGCCGAGCATTACTGGCTTCGACTCGTGCAAGACCAGACCTTCAGAGCCGAAATCCAGTTTCTCGAGAAAGGGAAAGGACTGCCAGCAACGTCACCAGTCCTTCGCCTGGCTCCATTCCTGGATTCAGATGGACTCCTTCGTGTTGGTGGGTGTCTCGACCTGCTCAGCGCCAGCCCCGACATTCGGCATACCATTCTTTTGCCGCCCGAACACAAGTTGACAGCACTGATTGTTCAAGCTGCTCATGCCCGCGCAAGATTTTGGGTGTTGAAAGGACGGAAAACCGTAAAGACCGTGATTTCGCAATTTTTGCCTTGCAGAAAACAGCGATTGACAGCGGGGTCTGCCCCAGTAGCACCATTACCACCAGAGAGAATAACCGAGGCTCAAGCTTTTTCAGTTGTTGGTGTGGACTACTGCGGCCCACTTTACGTTCGCACAGCGGGGAAATCAAACAAGTCATACGTCCTGATATTTTCGTGCGCCGTGACACGAGCTGTCCACCTCAAGCTTACGTCCGATATGACAACGGTGACTACAATTCTCGCTTTTCGACGGTTTGTTGCGCGGCGAGGGGTTCCAGCAGTGGTGTATTCGGACAACGCCCAGACTTTTCGGTCTTGCGCACGGAGTTTCAAGGGGGGTCGCCTCTTCCTTGCAAGAGTACGCCGCCACCACTCGTATCCAGTGGAAATTTATTGCGGAACGAGCTCCTTGGTGGGGCGGATGGTGGGAGCGCCTTATTCGAACCACAAAAGACGCCTTGAAGAGGACCTTGGGACGTAGCAGCCTGGATGCAGAGGGCCTCGTGACAATCTTATGTGAAGTTGAAGCCGTTATTAACAGCAGACCCCTGACGTACCTGGAGGATGACCCCAACGAACTGCAGCCTCTGACTCCGGCGCACTTTCTGCTCGGAAAACGAGCAATCGCCATGCCGGAGCCGGGTGTTAACGCAGAGACCTCAACTCACGCTGAACTTCAGCGACGTGTTCAATACCGGAAGCGGATCAGCATGGAGCTTTGGCGGCGATGGAAGAGTGCATACTTGTTACAACTCAGGTCAGCGCACTACCGCCCGGACCAAGCTTCATCACCAATTCACGTAGGCGACGTTGTCATCGTGCATGAAGAAAACACTTCTCCGACGTTCTGGAAACTCGGGCGAGTGTCGTCGCTGCATCCCGGACGAGACGGGGTAGCCAGAGCCTGTTCCGTGCGTTTGGCAACGGGTCACGTGGTGAACCGCCCGCTACAAAAACTCTACATGTTAGAAGAAGCGAAATGACTTTTCTAACGTTCGTCCCCCCCCCCCCCCCCCTCGGAGGATGTTGAAAATAAAGAAGTGGGTCAGGGGCTTAGGGGAGGCACGAGAGAGAGGAAGAAGAAGTTGGGGATTCGGAGCTAGCCCTAAGAAAGTAAAGACGTGTTCCTGACCTACGACCACGGGTCCTCGTTATTAACACCCGCTATACTTCGCACTGTTATAATAAGCTCGCCCGCGAAATCTTCCAGCTTACTATTGAAGAAAACAATAACGAAGATCAGCGTTACGTCTAGCAGACTTACATACATATATGAGCTTTGTCATAGACACAGTGATCAAGTTTACCTTCTGGTAGTGCACACTGTAACGCAATACTACGTAAGTTTGTCTACCTACCAGACAGTTTTATCCACCTTTCCACCTGACGTCCCACTAAAAATATACTGCTACGCTTTCTTATTAGCAAGTGCAACTAATAGCATTTATTTGCATGAAAACTAAGCAAGCGTTCACACTGATTGCGAACCTTAATGTGTGGTGCATGTATTGCTGAGATGAACTGCCGGTGAGCGAAATTATGACCTGTTTCTCTGACCGCAAACGAGTGATTAGAACCAGAAGTGAAATGTAAAATTTCCTTGGGAATGTAAGATGCTACCTGATGCTACTTACACGACGCGATGTTTGTCGAATGAGCCCCTATCATATTGCTTCGTTTGCAGAATTGTATAGACATCCATTCACGTGCTTTATGAGATATTAACTTTGTACGCAGGACCTTTCAACACCACTTATCCCAAAACATTACGCTGCTGAGTCACGAGACAACGTAGCTCACATAGACAGCTGTGGTTCTATGGAATACACATTACATATAAATTTTGTTGACCTCGTGATACTCGCATTTATAAAAGACAAAAAAAATAAAAAGCGAACAAAATTTTCAAAGCCCAAGCCGCCGCGGTGGTACAGTAGTTACGGTGCTCGACTGCTGACGCGAATGATGTGGATTCCATCCCGGCCGCGGCGCTAGCATTTTTATGGAGACGAAATGCTTGAGCCCACTGTAAGTGCGCGAGCCTCCTTGATTTAAGTGCTTGTTAAGGAACCCAAGCGGTAGAAATTTTCGTAGTCCTCCACTACGAAGTGCCTGATAATCATACTGTAGTTCTTGGTGCGTCAAACTCCACAAATAATTATTATTAGTAGTGCAAAACGCCTGGCTAACTGAGCTCGAAATAACAGCGTGGTAGAAATGGAACTATTCTAGCCCGATCATACATATGTGGCGCTTTTCTTCTAAAAATGTCAAGTCCGCTCTAACTGAAACTGAAAAAAAACGCAGTTTTTTTGCTACGGACAATATGGTTGGGCCAGTTCCAACGCTTTTTCGCCACTGCGTTCATGTCACCAAAATACGTCAAATCTATATTGCGGCTAAAATCTATGTAGCCTACTATCGTCAGTATTCCATATTAAAATTTGTATTTGGCTTTTAGAGATTGTAACATTTCATTCGGGCTTGACTTAGCTCGTGAAAGAAGTCTGAATCGGAGCGCATGAACATACAGCAATATTTTGCGACAACATTAGCACCATGCTTGTGCTTTCGTCGTGGCCGCCTTTTCTTGCATTGGCGTAACGATGATAACTAGACTTGTAGAGCGAGTGGTCCTACCAGAGAAAATGCGCACCATTCTGGACTGCCGGCAGCGTTTGGTCGTCCTTCGCATCTTGAGGGCCTTCAGAAAAATGCTGGGTTGTTTCTTTGTTTGTTCGTTTATTTATTGTTTGTTTGTAGCCTGAAAACTGTTTGAGCTCTTCGTCTTCTTCTTAGCTCATTTGATAACACGCCGTTTCGGATCGCTTCTTCTTCAATAATAAAGCGGTGCCCAATATCTTCATTTCAGTTGTCTTCTATTTCAAATATACCGTCTCGGAGTGAAAGAAGGCCATGATATTCAGCGCAAAGGTTGTCGAATGAAAGCAATATAGGAAAACTAGGACCCAAATGAAACAGATTGGACGCGGTCACGTCGGTTGTTTTGGTCGTGTTTGTTGAAGCAGCACTGATTTAATGGATCTGACTGAGTTTGATCCAAGCAGATAAAGGATTTCGCAGATTTTTTTAAAATTGAAAACTGCCTTTTTGAGTTCGCGTTACGATGAGGAATTGTCCCATTTTGATTACAGTTCGTTTAAAAAAAGAAATATATTTTGGCACGTTTTACGCTCCCGTGAAATTTAGCCCTTTTCTGATATGGTTCTTTAGGGAAAAAAAAAGCCATATATATAGCACAAGACAGTCATCATGCTTTGCCCGAAAGAGGGCTGTTCGAAGCACTATCACCGTTAGAAGGAAGTAATTTTGGCAAAGCGGGATTGCTAGCCCATTATAGTCTGCTTAGCAGCGTCGTCGATGTGGATTCGCTTCTCGGACAGGGAAAAAAAATTGGGTGTGTTCCGAAGATTGACCTAAAAAATGTCAGCTCCTGGCAACACTGAATACATCAGAGGAACATTCAGGTCAGAGTGGTCAGTTAAGGAGCAAATCAAGGGTGCTCTTCCTCCGCCCTTACTTATCCACTGGGGGGATGCACCCCTCGCTGATCGGCGCACCCTAGCATCCCAAATTAGTAGATGCCTTTTGTTTTAAAAATATAGTGCATTGCCGGGACAAAACACTCGGCCTGCGGACCCCTTGCTAGCGGCCCGCGCCTTCAGACAGAATAGCCTTGCGAGTTTGCTAAATAGTATTCGCATTATTTTCTCGCCTACTACGTATAATAGCTCTTTGTTCAGGCAAGCTGCAGAGACGGGACTGGTCTCAAGTGTTTTGTGCGTGTGCGCGAGGCACCCCATGCGCTTATGATAAGTTGCAACGTCACCGTGAAACGAAAACTCAGCGCTTCGTGTGTGTGTTCGTTCCTTCCTCCGTCGTCGTTTTTACTGCGCTGTTTTTGCCGTTTCACTATATTTCACAATCGGCGTCCAGATGTTAGTCATTCTGAAAATCAGCATCCATATGTTTTCCGAGACCTGACGTCAAATACCCCTCTGAAATGACCCATGCAGGAAGAATTTTTTACTCTTTCAAGAGGCAACGTTTGGTGACATTCTGATTCAAACTCTCTGCCCCCCCCTCCCCGCCCCCCGGATGCCACCATCTTCACTGTCCTCCCAGCGCTTGTGGGAACAATTCTATATATCTTAATCCAGAGCGTCCTGCGTGTCAACAATAGTTACTCCTTCGCGGTGACACGACCAAAATGGAAATACAGGGCACTGCGCCTTCTTTTGCAAAATATTTCTTACGGTATCATGCGCTGCACAGCCAGGAACAGGACCATCAGGGGTCCGCAATGTTCACATTGAAGTGTCTTTTCAACTGTGAAAGGCAATTGTAGAAAAAATCCAGGATGATTTCCAGCGCAGCTAGCTCTTTTGATCGGCGATACATCACAATAAGGAAAACTTTTGGGGAGGGGGGGGGGGGCTGAAGCCCCCCTGTCTACGCCCCTGGTAGCCACGTATAGTGGAATGTACCCACTCCATGTGATAAAGATGACGATGACGCAGTATAGTGGAATGTATCCACTACCAGTGCCTCCTCTATTTTTTCAGTGCTAGAGTTACTGTATATGCTACCTTTAGGTAGCAGAGTTGCGCATAGGTCCGCCATCTTGCCCGCCGAGGCATCCACGTCATGCAGGAAAGCCACCCCTTTCGAATGTAGGAGCCGGCGCGGCCCAGCGGCTCCGTGCGCTTTCTCGTTCGTTCATAACCCGTCGCTGGCGCAATGACTGGCTTCGAGGAAAAAAAAAAGGAGAACTCGAACAAATAAAGACTTCAGATGAAACTGGTGCTTTAGCTTGTTCGATGGCCGTCACCATCGGAAGTAATATTTTTGTTTTAAATAGCGAACAGGAAAACTCCGACTTCATTTGTCGAGATTTCTCGACAAATTAAGTTCAGCAAATCGCTCGTTTCACGTAGTTTTTGACGCAGCGCTTAGGTGGCTCGAGAAAACAATTGCTAGAACTATCACTCCGTGTTTTACAAATAACGCAAGCAAACGAGAATTTTCCGCATATCTACGTAGCTGTGGCATAAAGTAAACACTCGGTGAGGTTTCGAATGCACATTGCCCGGACTGAATTATACTGTTCTGACAGACCTGTAAGGTGCGTATTCACGCATTCACTCGAGCACAATTTTATCGTTCCGTCTCGTTCGATTTATGTCAACGGCTAGCCAGCCGTTGACCAGTGGGCAGCACTGAGTCACGGCGCTACGCCGCACAGGCATTACCAACACTGACGTTCACTAAAAACGGACAAAGGGGATTCGGTGAAGCTCCAATTTGCCGTGATGCCGGGGTCTCCCATCAAGCGACCCAAGTAGATGTAGGAGTGTCTAGCCAGCTTGCGAAAGAAAGGGCAAAGTGGAAGCGCAAAGAAAGGGACTTGAAAATACAGATAGAACGGCTTCGACATACAGTTGATGGCTACAAAAAGGAACTTGAGAGAATGAAAAATGACTGCAATTTTGGTGACCTAGACTACATTCACGAACACGCAAAAGATAAGCATATTTCGGCGGTGTTCTTATGGGACCAAATTGTTAACTTCCGACGCAAGAACCCGGTATGAACTGAAGATGTTGTGCGACACTGCGTCATACTGCGCCACCTGTCTACGAAGGCCTATGAACATGCAAGGAGGGAGCTGCTGCTCAAACTACCAAGCAGAAGCACTCTACAGAACTACATAGAAAACAGTTCTGGGGAGACGGGTGTCAACAGTTTCGTGCAAGCCAGGCTTAAAGCTGAAGTGGAAAAGCTTGATGCACCTCAGTCAAGGACTTGTTCACTGATAGTTGATGAGATGCAGATAAAGCCCAAACTTCAGTACAACAAGCAAAAAGACTGCTTTGTCGGCCAAGTTGACATGGGCGTAGTGAACGCATCTGGCAGTGATGTTGTGCTGGCGAACTCTATGTTTTGCTTTGTCATCAACGGGCTGTGCACATCTTACAGAATTCCAGTTTCGTATTTTTTTTACAAAAGGTCTCAATGGCTCCCAGTTGTCGAAGTTGCTTGTTTATGTAATGACAAAAGTTGAATAAACTGGGTTCAGAATAGCGCGTGTCGTCACAAATAATCATAAAGTCAACGTAAGTGCTATGAAAGAGCTCTGCGGTGGGTTCTTGACTTATGGAATTCAACATCCATGCGATCCCGAAAGGCTTCTTTTTCTAAGCTTTGAATACTGTCACATAATCAAAAACAATCGGTCCCAGTTTCTTTCACGAGACCTCGGCGAGGCTGGCGAGGTATCTTCTACATACGTTAAGAAGTTATATGAAATGCAAAAAAAACCTGGCTAGTCAAGCCAGTGCGGAATCTAACCAGGAAGCACGTGTACCCGAATGATATCGATAAGATGAACGTCCGAAAGGCTGTGGAAGTGTTAGCCTCGGATGTTTCATCCGCAGTGGAAGTTCTAAAGGAGCAAGCCGGCCACAGCTGCCACCCTTCTTTTGCTTTGCAGGACCCACGATAGTGTTCATGAGAAACATGTATCGGTGGTTTCTATTGCATGACACCAGCAACACGGTGCAACATATCCGGCAACACTTGCCTGATGTCAGGCATTATGATGACGCGAATGATGATCGCCTGGAGTGGCTTGAGGTTACATTTCCTATGTACATAGAGCAACTGAAGAAGGATGCGACATCTCCTCGTGGATTCTTGACAGCAGAGACCTACCAAGCACTCCTGCTCACTACATATTCCACTGTGTGTTGTATTCGCTACCTGCTGTTGACAGAAAGGTTTCATTTTGTCTTAACAAGAAAGTTCAGCAGTGATCCTGTCGAATCACTTTTTGGGACATTGAAGCGATCTGTAGCCTGTAACGACCAGCTGGATGTCCGAGCTGCTATCTCCGGACTTGCAAAAGTTCTGAAGACGGGCATTGCAGCTACATCGCAAGACAGCAATGTTGTCCGCACCGAAGAAGCTGGACCGAGCAAAGGAATTTTACCTGAAAGTACGAAAGCATCTGAGGGCTCAGCTGAACTTCCTGCAGTAGCTGTCAATGTGCTGAAGTGCCTGGAGTTGCCGACTATACCAAAGTTCCCAACACTGCAGCTGTCTGCAGTGGTCTATGTAGATGGCTATATTAAGGCGAAAGCCTTTAATGTCTCATGCTCACGTCCGTCCGGTGTCCGTCCGGTGTCCGTTCATCCGGTGTCCATCCGTCCGGTGTCCGTCCGTCCGGTGTCCGTCCGTCCGTCCGGATGTCCGTCTGTCCGTCCGTCCGGTGTCCGCCCGTCTGTCCGTCCGGATGTCCGTCCGGATGTCCGTCTGTCCGTTCGGATGTCCGTCCGTCCGTCCGTATGTCCGTCCATCCGTCCGGATGTCCGTCCGGATGTCCGTCCGTCTGTCCGTCCGGTGTCCGTCCGTCTGTCCATCCGGATGTCCGTCCGTCCGTCCGTCCGTCCATCCGTCCGGATGTCCGTCTGTCCGTCCGTCTGTCCGGATGTCCGTCCGTCCGCCCGTTTGGATGTCCGTCCGTCCGTCCGTCCGGATGTCCGTCTGTCCGTCCGTCCGTCCGGATGTCTGTCCGTCCGTCCGGTGTCCGTCCGTCCGTCCGTCTGTCCGTCCGTCCGTCCGTCCGGATGTCTGTCCGTCCGGTGTCCGTCCGTCCGTCCGTCTGTCCGTCCGTCCGTTTGGATGTCCGTCCGGATGTCCGTCCGTCCGTCCGTCCGTCCGGATGTCCATCTGTCCGTCCGGATGTCCGTCTGTCCGTCCGTCCGTCCGGATGTCCGTCCGTCTGTCCGTTTGGATGTCCGTCCGTCCAGATGTCCATCCGGATGTCCGCCCGTCCAGATGTTCGTCCGTCCGTCCGTCCGTTTGGATGTCCGTCCGTCCGGATGTCCGTCTGTCCGTCCGTCCATCCGGATGTCCGTCCGTCCGGATGTCCGGATGTCCGTCCGTCCATCCGGATGTCCGTCCGTCCGTCCGGATGTCCGTCCGTCCGTCCGTTTGGATGTCCGTCGGTCCGTCTGTCCGTCCGTCCGGATGTCCTCCCGGATGTCCGTCCGTCCGTCCGTCCGTCCTGTCCGTCCGTCCGTCCGGATGTCCGTCTGTCCGTCCGTCCGCCCGGATGTCTGTCTGTCCGTCCGTCCGTCCGGATGTCCGTCCGTCCATCCGGATGTCCGTCTGTCCGTCCGTCCGTCCGTCCGTCTGTCCGTCCGTCGGTCTTTCCGTCCGTCTTTCCGTCAGTGGAATGGCCACACGCTTTCGCCGAACACACTTTGGAATGTACAAAGTGTCCTTCAATTTTTGCCCGTGTTGTTAGGGAGCATATGGAATGTGAGAGCTGCTGTGCAGTGACATCGAAGCCATTGACCAAGCAACCACTGCAGCAGCTGACTTGGCACCAGGGCCGAGGTGGGTTGCTACACCCGTCCGACAAACTGCTTGATGACTTGGAGACCCTTCGGCGCTTCGTTAAGATGGCTCTTGAAAAGAAACCCCTGCTTCAGAAGCCCTTGAATACTCTTCTAGAAGCGGCTGTTTCAGCTGTTTCGGCAGTCGGGCCTCCTCCACTGCTCTAACGTTCAACACCACCAGGATCTTGCTGAATTAGTGTGCACAAAGTTGATAAAGCCGTTCCTTGTGAACTACGCGTGTACAGCCACAGATAAAAGTGATGTGTACAAAACATTTCTTCAGAAGCCCCTTTCAAGGAAGTATGTTAAACTATAAAATGTGGCTCCACTTGTGATGTTTTTATTTGTCTCTTAACCAACACTGTGAATAAACTCTCTTCGTGTTTTGTGGTACAGAAGCCCTTTTTTTTGTCTAATAAGGACGCCAAGACCCTTTGAGTCATTGCCGTACGCCTGGGAGGGGCATGGGTGGTTCAACTCCTTCCCTTCCCTGAAAGTTTTCATGTGGACTCATACTGTTGGCCTGTGGGCCAACAGCATGAGTGAGTACATAAATAAATTTATATCTATCTATCTATCTATCTATCTATATATATATATATATATATGAGAACTAACAGACAAAGATGCCAAGGAAAGTATAGGGGAAGCTATTAGAAGGAATTGTAATGTAAATGTGAAGAAAGGAAAGTGGACGAAAAGATAACTTGCCACCGGCAGGATCCGAACCTGCGACCTTCGAATAACGCGTCCGATGCTCTACCACTGAGCTACGGTGGCGGTCATCCCTCCGTCCACTTTATAGGGTATATATGTGTACTTAAACGTGGGAGCGTCAGTCAGCGCCGCCTGTTGCCATTACCGCCAGTGTGGAACACTCTTTTTTTTTTTTTGCATGTAGGCGTCACGTAGTACGTGATCACATTTACATTACAATTCCTTCTAATAGCTTCCCCTATACTTTCCTTGGCATCTTTGTCTGTTAGTTCTCATTAATACTGTGTTTAACAAAGCAAACGAGCCCTTAAGTTTACAATTCTTTCCTTCATTCATAACGAGGGTCTCGTTCTGGCAGACTTGATGCCTTCAGGTGGTATGCGAGGGATTATTAGTCAGCTGCCCGCTCGTAATAAGATCACGTACTACGTGACGCCTACATGCAAAAAAAAAAAAGAGTGTTCCACACTGGCGGTAATGGCAACAGGCGGCGCTGACTGACGCTCCCACGTTTAAGTACACATATATACCCTATAAAGTGGACGGAGGGATGACCGCCACCGTAGCTCAGTGGTAGAGCATCGGACGCGTTATTCGAAGGTCGCAGGTTCGGATCCTGCCGGTGGCAAGTTATCTTTTCGTCCACTTTCCTTTCTTCACATTTACATTACAATTCCTTCTAATAGCTTCCCCTATACATTCCTTGGCATCTTTGTCTGTTAGTTCTCATTAATACTGTGTTTAACAAAGCAAACGAGCCCTTAAGTTTACAATTCTTTCCTTCATATATATATATATATATATATATATATATGTGTGTGTGTGTGTGTGTGTGTTTTTTTGTGTGCGCAAAAGCATGCATGGATGTACAAAGGGTGGTTGAACTTCCCCCTCGCCAGAAGATAATTTTGGGGTACGGAGATATCGCAACCCTCGCTTCCGTTCATTGAGCGCATGTTGTTTTCAGTTCCTGATGAAGCGGTTAATGCTCATGCATCGCAAATTTACACGCCTCGAGTGCGTCTCTTCCGAGGTTCGCAGCCCCTTCGGCTCAGTTTACGTAGTGAGCGCAGTAAGCAGATTGCAGAAGTTTAAAGGAGCACTGACATCAAATTTACGCATGTGGATTTTTTTGCATCCGCGAGTAGCTATCGACCCCCAAGTAACGATTCTCGACTCAAAATGCAGCGGAGGGACGAATAAGTACCAGTAATGTTGATTAATATATCGGGTATCGAACGCGATTCAAAACGGGAGGAAAACCCGCCAAATTGTAGTGCTGTTAGCGCTACCACGCGACCACGTCGGGGCCGCTCCCCAGCTGATGCCGCTGCCACGAAAAAAAAAAAAAGGTGACGTCACGTCCAGCTGACATCGCTGACATTTCGTCTGCTAGGAGCACACGTGCAGCCATGTCATTGTCGTCAACATCGTCGTTCTCGCCGTTGTCGCGGTCAACATCGACAAGCGGCCCACTGGCTGCGTTGAGGTTCGAGGCTTGGAAATGCATGAAAGGACACGCACTTTCCGCTTTTTCCGCGCCTCGACGGGCAGGTTCGCACTACGCAGCGGCTCCCCGACATCCTCGCACGTACTGTGTCGCTCCGAATGATCGCACTCGCGCACGACAAATCAGTCGATGCGACACGATGTACCGCACGCACAGATCAACACAGCAAGGAGAGCCACTACTGAGACCATCACCGGGCGTCGGCGCCACAATAAACACACTCAGACCGTCGACGTCATTGTTACTAGCGTATCACTAGCGTACGTCACAAGTGTGATTCTATCACACCTCACACGTCATGTCACACGTTGCACTAGTGTCGATGTCGCAGGGCATTCAGTTTTCCGTTGAGCGTTCATACGCCGTTTGCCCTCGAAATAAAATAACTTCCACCCGACGGACGGCATTAAAATTTGGCCAAGACGACCTATACATACCGAGCAATCGAATGAAGGACACATATCGACTTTGAAATTTAATGTCAGTGCTCCTTTAACTATGCATGTGCTTTCACTTCTCGAGAATCACATAAGTTCCATCCATTGCAAGCTCTCGGGTGCAAAACTTCATTCTTCAAACATGCGTTCTTACAACCCTGCTGGCGAGTATGCTTTAGACGCTGCACAATCGAACCTATCTGCGCAGCAAGCATTCGTACTCTAGCTGCGCGCGAGCAGCGCGTGTTCACGCGCCGTTGACAACAGTCTACGTGAGTGGCGCCCCCCACTAATGCTAAGCGGCGGCGGCGTGCAACTCGAGCGACCCTTTTGTTCTCCCCGCAGCCTAGCAGGCACACTGCCACTACACGTGATAACGATGACGATGACGACCATCAAGTATAAGCGCGTTCCAGATCACATATTCTCTTTCTGCCATGGATGAACACGATCGAGCTTCGCCCACTCATCATCATTCACTTCGTGGATATGGCGTGATTTTTTAAATGCGAAGCATTTCTTAGCGAACTTCGGCGACTTTGAGCGTATCTATCTATCTATCTATCTATCTATCTATCTATCTATCTATCTATCTATCTATCTATCTATCTATCTATCTATCTATCTATCTATCTATCTATCTATCTATCTATCTATCTATCTATCTATCTATCTATCTATCTATCTATCTATCTATCTATCTATCCGCCTACGACTTTGTGCTCTCCTGGCCGTATCGTTAATGGGATTTATACCAAATTTGCTATGGCATAACATGACCGTATTGCGAACATAAATAGCTGGTCATATCATGAAAATCATGACTAGCTTGTCATGAAAAGCACGATTTACCTGCCACGCTCATGGCGCGCTCCCGGCCGTTTGGTTAGCTTGATATACTCCAAATTTGGGATAGAGTGACGTGACTGTATGATGAACATAAATGACCAGTGGTAATATGGAAATTATGACTTGTCATGTGCGACATGACTTGCATGCCACGCTGATGGCGCGCTCGCGGCCGTTTCGTTAGCCTGATATACACCAAATTTGGTATTGAGTGACGTGACTGTATGACGAACATAAATCATCAGTGGTAATATAGAAATCATGACTTGTCATGTGCGACATGACTTGCATGCCACGCTCATGGCGCGCTCGCGGCCGTTTCGTTAGCTTGATATACACCAAATTTGGTATTGCGCGACTTGACTGTATTACGAACATAAATGACAGGTCCTAACATGTAAAACATGACATGCAAATTTTGTAAAGCATGATTTGGCTGCTTCGCATTACATCGATTCCCACAGTGCGTGGGATCTGCCGGTTTTTTTTAAGGAGCACTGACACAAAAAAAATTTGCATCTTTTTTTTTTCTGTTGCAATAGGTAGCTAACGACCAACTTATCTCGGCTGGAAAGCTCATTTGCTCGCCGAGGAAGGCTGGACCCAGAGTGGTTCTCCAGTAAACATAGCTGGCTACGTGAACCGCGTGCACATGAGCACCACGTTGACAAGTTTTTTCAACGAAGGCGTGGTAAATATGCTTGACCCCCCAAAAAATTCGCCGCCGAGGCAAGGACATCAGCCTTTGTACTCCCGTGGAAGTCTGCGCCCTGTTTTCATTGAAAACGTCTGCTAGGAGAGAGTGGTAGCAAGAATAGTGGCACCCATTCATTATGTACAGGAGTCCTGGCATACAGCGAGTAAGGGAGAAACGAAAGAAGTGAAAGGCAGCAGTTAGAAAGAGAACTTGGGAAGCAGTGTTGAATAGAAACAATAGTGTCTGCTAGTCTGTGGTCAAGATTTTTCGTGTAGAAAACAAACCTATTCAAGCATGCGCAGTGTCTGTTTTGCGAACCATCAGATGCAAAGCTTCAAAAAAGGCCTTATGAGTTTCAGGCAGAAACTAGCGGAAAACAATGGATTGGGTCCATTTTTCACAAACAGTCGCGTCTAGCGGCCGCGCCATGAACTAAAGGAGGTTACGCTAGGTATCTGCTACCATGACAAGCGTCGCACGCGTTTCTCAACCAGCTTCGTACGAACGGCCCCTGCAGCGAACAATGCCCATGAATGGGCATTGTTCGCTGCAGGTTCATTGTTCGCCGCATTGTTCGCCCCAAAAAGGAGGAAGGGGGGCGCGTCTCAGCGCTTGGAAGAGGGCGAATGGGATGAAGAGGAGAAGTGGGGAAATGGAAGTAGCAGGGACAAAGCATGCACCCCGCTTCTGCCGTGGGTATGCTTGAAGTCACGGCTGCCAATGCGCTTTGGCAAACAGCCGCCTGCAACTGTTCAGAAATATGCTAAATAACATGTTTATCGGAACAGTCGCGTCTTCCGAAAAGAATTTGGATGTCCTTACGTTTTTTTTTATTTTTGTTCAGTATCGCTTTAAGTACTTAGTAAGGTTTTAACTACTCCAACGCGAACTTTTAATAACGCTTATACAAATCTAAGGTATGGGCTAATCAAATTCAGACAAACAACCATTGTCCGCAGTGAACACAGTTCTTAACTAAAGTACAAGAAATTATGTATTCGTAAATCGCATATTTCCCATCTATGAGGAATACGACACTACAATAAAAAAAAGCTATTCACTGTTCGAAATTTTTCGGGAGGAGAACTTGCAAAAGCAGGAGTGACACATTTTAGTATTTTGCTTTGCCTCATGTAATTTGCCCTTTAATCTGTTCCGACATTTCGGCAATTCTTTGTATAACTGCCTAAAAATTTGGTTCAGATTAAAAGCTTTCTGAAAAAAATTATGTTTTCTATATAAGTGTAGATTATCTCAAGTAATGAAAGGATTTTTGCATGGTTGCTTTTACAAAACGGAGAAACACCCTCTTTCTCTCGCTATATATATATATATATATATATATATATATATATCAGGCCCGAAGCCAGGGGGGGCGGGGGGTCCTGGGGGCCCGGGACCCCCCCCCCGAAATTCGGATGGAAGGGGGGTGGTTTACCGAGGAAAAATAATAAAAATGGGCGTTTTTCATGGCTTTCAACAAGTGCACCCCCCCCCGAAACACATTCCTGGCTGCGGGCCTGATATATATATATATATATATATATATATATATATATATATATATATATATATATATATATATATATATATATATATATATATATATATATATGAGCGCGCATATGTCTGTAGTCCCGCTGCGGCTTATTCAGCTGCAAACGAATTGTGGGGTGTACTTTTCCTATGTAGAATTAAAAAAAAATGGCTTTTAATTCACTACAATTCAAAAACATCAAAAGGCCAAGTAGTGCTTTACGTGGACTGCCTAGATATTTCAAAAGAAGAATTTTAACGTTGAGAAATTGCTGAATTTGTGTTAGAACAATTTACGACAGCTGCTTGCACACTAAAAAAAAAAAAACTACACCAACTGCTTTTGTAAAGATCAAACAATTCTACATGCTAATGTTTTGAACGAAATGTGGGAACTGCCAGAAAGTAAACAAAAATCACAGCATATCCACGGGGTGAATGATGAAGAGTTTGGGGCGAAGCTCGTGAAGCAATCATGGTTACACCGTGAAATCTTGAGTGGTTTCGCCCAGCAGGCACCGAACCGTGTCGGGAGCGCTGATGGGCCCGTTCACCATCTGCCCCTTGATCCCGTACTGACCGCCGCCGTGCGTCAACCGTCGGATGCTCATGAACGGAAGACGAGGCGCGATTAGACGCTCGTCCACGGGATTCATCGGCGGGAGGTGCGCCGGTTTCGGCGGGTAGCGATATCCGTACGACACGCTCATCGGTGGGACCTTTCCCGCCACCAGAAAAGCCCTGCAACTCGAGCACACCTTGTACTCACCGTACTCGGTGTCCGCGGCGGCGGGAAAGTCGCGCCGCAGAACGGCGATGGCGTTCTCACGAGCACTGTCGCTCTAGAATCCAGACACGGGCACCAGATTGTTTGCGAACCACAGTCGATCGCACACGTTAGAGCACTGCACGGGCTCGGGCCTACCCGAAAACCCGGGCCCGGCCCGGCCCGTGGGCCGGGCCGTGCCGGGTAAAGTAGGTTTCACGGCGGGCCCGGGCCGGGCTCGGGCCTGAAGCTCCGGGCTTAGGGCCGGGCCCGGGTTTAAGGTGCCGGGCTCGGGTCGGGCCGGGCCTGGACTTTTCTCGATTCTTAAAGAGGCACGAAAGTGAAACACTGCAGTGGTTTAGACTAATAATGTGTATTCTGAGAATTTGAATAGCATTCCTTTCACCACCGCAAGTTTATTCAGACAGGAAAAAAGCAAGGCCCAAGTTCCATGTTAGAATTTCGTGCTGTAATCTCCGCGCGTGGCGTCACGGATTTCGAACTGTATTCGTCGTATTTTGGGGGGCACATAATCTTCAAAATTTCCTGAAACGTGGTACGTTCAGTCTATGGGCTACTCAGAGGTCAATTTACTTCATTTTTACCGATTAGGATCTACGTAGGCCCCAGTAGACGCCATCAGAATTAGAGCTGTGCACGGGCCTAATTTTCAAGCCCGAGCCCGGCCCGGGCCCGCCTGACTGCGTCGAAAGCCTGCCCGAGCCCGACGCTAAATGGCTTCGAGCCCGTCCGGCCCGGCCCGACGTACAAAAACAGAAACCCGGGCCCGGTCCGGCCCGACACTATAAAAGTTTGCTGCGGGGACAAGATATCACTTTCCGATAATGTGGCATTTTATTCAACATGTCGAAGTTAAACATATGCAAAAGACACACGTTAGTGTGTATACACAGGTTACAAGTTGTGTGAAAATAACAAGTTGTGCAGTGACTCAGACTACAGTGAAGTGCGGCGCTCCTGCATCACACATCCCGCCGAGCTGACGTTTCGCTCGCTGCTAGCTAGCACTGGTAGCCGGAATCGCAAATATCTTTTTCGCAAGCATAGCAAGTTTGGAATAGTTAGTCTGCTTGTTCTTCCAGAAGTTTAGTATCTGAGATACAGGACAGGAGGATGATTGCATGGATAAATAATCACAAAGGTGATCTTGCGTGCTCATCGCTAAGTGCTGGAAAACCATTCCGGCACAATGTCTATATTTTTGGCTTGATGCGGGCTTTGCACCAGGCCCGGCCCACCCGATGCCCGATTTGAGTAGCCCGAGCCCGGCCCGGGCCCGAGATGAGAAGACGTCAGCCTACCCGAGCCCGGCCCGCGGGCCGGGCCGGGCTCGGGCTTTCGGGCTACCCGGAGCCCGTGCACACCTCTAATCAGAATCTATAATGTGACGACTTCTGCTGCGCGAATTTCAAGGTGGCGTCGCCACCCGCATTTCCGCGCTTACGAAGTCTTGTCACGGCGAGCGTGGTTACTTTGGAATTGTAAAACAGTAATTTACTGATAATCAAAAAATTATTCTTCTCTTTAGTGTCCCTTTAAGTTTATTCCAGAGAAATTGCTCATACATATATGTTTCACATTTTATCTCGAAAAAAAATGGTTCTTTTTTGTGGGGCAAGCTATTTGGAGTTCTATGATGGACAAGTACTGAACTTCTTTTGCTTCTTGCATATGGGGCTACTTGATTTATCTGAAACGGGCGAGCTAAAAGTAAATAGGCCAGACGCTTACATAGTTAACATCTGGCTATTCTGGGTTTTATTCGCATTCTTTATTATTTTGTATCCCAAATGGTATTCTGTGATCACAGTAATTAAGGTAATATAATAAATTTATAACTTATCATCGCAAGAGCTCTAAAGCTGGGAAACGATTTTGAATATTCCAGCCCTCCACTAAAACGAAAGGACTGCACGGAGTCTCGTTACATATGATCCCTATTAAGGCATTTGTTTTCCGTGGCTCTGTCACGGCTCCCAGTGGTCATGTCACGCGAGATGTACTACATGCACAGCCTGCCTTGTGCGTCCACATTGTTAGCGTTTGAGCTTTCGTCTTGTTCAGCTATAGCAGGGGTCTCAAACTCGCATCAGCTAACGGTCTGTATTCACGAAAATTTAGTCCCACAAAGGCCAGGGCAAGGGGTAGGAGGGGTGGGGGGTGCGGAATAGGTTGTACCAAATGTCACCTGATATTGTCATTTGAAATACATTTCCCATATCTTATATATCGGTCATTTCTGAAAGGTATTTCGTGGCGAGATTCCAACAACATATTTATACCTATCTCCAAAATGACTAAAATCTGGACGCCGATTCTGAAATATAGACTTTTCTTTCACGGCTATGTATGAACGCATGGTGGACGCATGGGGTGTCTGACAAGAAAATTCTTTAGACCTGTCATGCCTATGTAGCTTAAGGAAGTACTTATAAAGAAAAAAAATCGGACGAAGGCAGCCGTGTGCGGGCCGCGGGCTGCGTGTTTGAGACCCCTGCGCTATATAGTGCGAGAGATACATGATACTGCCGCAACACCGTTGGAATGTGCAGGAATAGCATAGGTCCATTAAACAAGGCCTCAGGCAAAGTATATTTGCTTACGAAATGCCTGGCTTGAAAAAAGGCAATTACGAATTCCGTGCCATGTGATTGATGTCCCTTTACCTCGAACCATATGAGTAAGCGTCGAAAAGCTTATTCGCGCCAGGTATTACCAAACTGGAACAAACCCTGAAAATAGATCGAGATCTCTTCGTCCTCCTCCTGTCAGTCGTATAGTCCAATGACCACCTTCTATACCAGTGCAACATCGTTAGGAAGGCATACACCATTATAATATGGAAAAAAAACAAACAAGAGATATGGAAGAAAAAAAACAAGAGAGCGCGGTGAAAAACATGCATAACATATACACTGCTGAAAACTGCACGGAGAAACCCTCAAAGAGGCGTTTTATAGACGACATTGAAGACCGGCGCGACGTTCGGGAACGACAGAAATGAAGGCAAGAGCTGGACACCTATGTTCATTGTGCAGAAGTCCGCAGATACATCCTAAATTTGCTCCAGGGGTGGAAGTTAAAAGCAACGACTGGCGACGCCTTCACAATTCGCAAGGCAGATGTACTCCCCTGCTAGCGTAAGCAGTGCGAGAAACTTTAGGGCGTCAGTATATGTGATACAACAGCGCATAATTTGATTTTTTGCTGAATGACATGTGAAGAAACAAGCTGTAAAATGTCACAAACAACTGCTAGAGTATATATACTAGCAGAGGTTGGATAGATGAAAAGAATGCTATGACAAATGTTTTTTTCTTCGTTTCAGCTGCTTATACGTATTTCTAAAAGTACACGTGGTGCGCTCGATTCATTATAATTTTTGTCTATGTTAGTGCAGTTACAAGAACGTAACGAATTATGCTTTCCTTCTCTATTTCTCATGCTGTGGCAAGGGGCTACTATGCTGAAGACAGGCGCTATACATATTGTTACGTGACTTAAACAAAAGAAGACAAAGACCTAAATTTCATTTAAGTTACTCGTATTTCAAGTATCATAAATCACTAACTTCCCCAATCAGCCATTTTGACAAATATTGCAGTTTGTTCTGCACTCATGAAAATGTGGAAAGAAAGGAAATGGGCTGGACAGTGCTCTTTGTTATGCAAATGCACAGTGCACTGATAAAAGATGACGTGATTTAATTAAGAGCACGTAAAGACACGGAACAGGAGGAAGACAGGTGGCCATCGGACTTTTGTGCACTTAAGTTGTCACATTTGCACAAACTAGGCCCTCAAAAAGTTGCTTCAAGTCGCACATCAAAGCTTACAGTGGCAATTCTTTACATGAAGGGTGCACGAATATCATGAAGGGTGCACGACTGGCTTTGTCGTTAGAGCATGCTTTAAATTTTAATTCACCGCAATGTAAACAAAGGGAAGAGAGCGTTCTGTTCCTTGTGTCCTCTGGTTTTATTGCGCGATGTATTGAAACTGAACTCATGCTGCAAATCACTTTCCTTGCTACAATATCTGCGGCGAAACGCTCTTGATGATCCCCATCGTTGACGTTTCGGCACCCAGAACGGGAGCCTTGTTCACAATTAACGATTGTGAACAAGGCTCTCATTATGGGTCCCGCAACGTCAACGCATTTTTACTCCATTGTGGTCGGTGTCCTCGTCTTTTTATTCAATGATTCTTCCGGACCAGACGGGTGTTCGTCCAAGCCTTGATTGCATCCATGACAAAGCGTAGCGCGAGGAAGACGAGGCACAGGAAGAAATACACAGGACAGGAGCTTCCTGTGTCTCGTCTTCCTCGCGCTACGCTTTGTCATGAATCTACACCAACTCGCCCAGTACGCTACCTTACTTCATTGCATCCCCTTAGTGTTTGCAGAACAAGTAGGTACAGTGTACCACTGCCAGAAAACATTCATTGCATCAAGTATATCAGCTCAGCTGTTTTCACCGTGAGCCCCTTTTTACAAAAAATAACCATAGGTTAAAGTATAGTTTTTAGCGAAGCATGCACCACCAAAGCGTAGATATATCATATATGTCACTAAAAACACCTTGTCGATTTCGTGTTCGGGCGACACCACATAGATTATTGGCTCGGGCCTCGGTCGGGCCCGATCTGCGGTCGGGCCGGGCCGGGCCGGGTAGGCGAATTTTTTCCTCGGGTACGGGCCGGGCCCGGGTCTCGCTTTGAATCACCGGGCCGGGCTCGGGCGGGTAAGTTTAAACAACTTCCGGGCCCGGGCCGGGCCCGGGCCGAAAATCCCGGCCCGTGCAGTGCTCTAGCACACGTCGCAACTGTGCCCAAACGACACGGCCAGAAAGTCTCGCTGGAAACGCGCGTCCGCGCCTTCGAAACGCGAGCGCTCGAGGCGCTTGGCCGCCGCTTCCCGCGCACGAGCAGAGGCCGTAGAACGAACCGCTATTCCGTATTCCGTTTTGGCCGCCATTAGCGCTCCCTGATTGGTCGTTCAGCCCGTCAATCAAGTGACGTGTCGGAAGCCCAAACTGTGGTGACGTCAAAATGACGAGTCCGCCCTCATTATGCAAAGATAAACGGAATCGGTTCCGCCGAAGCGCGGAACAGCCAGCGAGTGGCCCCGTCGGCAGACGGAATAGGAAAAATGGCAGCGCCGGCGTATTTTCCAGAGGCTTTCGTGTTCTTGGCGGCGATCGCTCGGCAGCACCGTGGGAGAAACGAGCTCGACGACGCGTTCGGTTTGCCAGCTAGTGAAAGGGTTCGGCGTCACCTCGACTGTATCGCCCGGAGAAAGAAAGGTGCGGCGGTTGTGCGACGAAGTGGCCGAGGAAGACGCGCGACCGACGCCGCTGTCTGTGGAGCTTGTGGGTGTTGTGCGGCCGGTGCGGCCTTCCGTTTTTCGCGACTGGCAGCTTTCAAGCCTTTTCGGGAAGCGGGGAGACTGTTGTCACCATGCAACCCGCGGTGAGCAGACTGTGCGTGATGTTGTGGCGGAGGTAATCGTGCGTGCCGGGGTCCGCAAGTGGTTTCACTTCCCGTGGACGCCGGACGAGAAGGGCGCCTTCAA
The DNA here is from genome assembly GCA_030522465.1 of Rhipicephalus appendiculatus. NCBI lineage: Eukaryota > Metazoa > Arthropoda > Arachnida > Ixodida > Ixodidae > Rhipicephalus > Rhipicephalus appendiculatus. The sequence goes on along the minus strand of JALIZH010024993.1, from coordinate 29,717 downwards.
GAACATTTCCTCGGCTGCCGGCGTCATCGGATGCGTGGACGGCAGCGTTGCCGTAATCATAGCACCGAAGGGCGACCATCACAAGGCGGCGTCTTATTGCTGCAAGAAGCATTACGCCGACATCGTCATGCTCGTAAGTATCGATCGATCTTCCTATCCTCTCGTGCACATGTCAGCGTAGCGAAATGTGTCTCATAGTTGTTCACGCTTTCGTCAGGTCTGCGACGAACACATGGGAATCTTGTCGTGAACCACTGCGTCTGGGGTCAGCAGACGACGCCTGCGTCTGGCGGACAACGCGGCTGCGGGAGCGATTCGAAGGGGGCACGGATTGCAGCGGCCATACGTTTTAGGTGAGCAGAATGAAAAAAATGCCCCCCACCTCCCCGAAGGGAATCGTGAGGAAATGCGAATGCATTTCGCGCGCGCTTTACTCCATTTATATATGGTGGTTGTGGTTCGAAGAAGGAAAAAGCGCCAAATTTCTGCAGCCTGGTCGGGAGCACGGCGCAGCGCCCGTTTTTTTTTGCTTTTTTTTCTGTTTTTTTTTCTTCTTTTTTTATTTTTTTTTAATTTTTTCTTAATTTTCTTTTGTTCTTTTTCTTCTTTTTTTTCTTTTTTTTATTTTTAAAATTTTTTTTTCATATATAGCTCCGCCGAGCTCCCGCGATGCGAGCGCCTTCACGCACCAGAGCGCGCTCCTCCTCTCCACTCACTATAACACCTGCCGAGGCCACCGCGGACAACGCCAACGCCGGATTCCTGACATAGCCCGACTAAGAAATGCATTCGCATTTAAAACTGGGGATGCGTAAAGCAAGCAGCGATGGAGCGGTGTTCCCTACTGGAACATACCAATCGCTGCTAATGTGCAATGAGAGACAGAAGACTCCGACTGGACACAGAGACTCGCAGTCCGCTTTTAGTTAAGGCGCACGCTGCGAATTTTTATTGTTCAACAACGCACAGGAGAAATCTCCCACCGGCACCACCTTGGAGGTCAAGATCCATTGCCATATATACGGGGTGGCCAGTGAACGGTTGTGCAGCGCGAGCAGTCGGTTAGCAGACGTTGCTCGCTAGCAGACGCTAGTCTGCTAGCGAGCAGCAGACGCTAGCAGTCACAGGCAGCGTCTGCTAGCAAACTCGCTAGCAGACGCTGCCTGTGTCGGCGTCGCGAGTCGAGAGAGGGAGAGGGGGGGAGCGTAGGAGAGGAGAGAGAGAGAGGGGGGGCACGCATGCGCAGTGGGAGTGTGGACGCTGCGGGCAGAGATGCCTAGAGAAGAGAGGGGGGGAGCGTAGGAGAGGAGAGAGAGGTGGGACGCGCATGCGCAGTGGGAGTGTGGACGGCGCGGGCAGGGATGCCTAGAGGAGAGAGGGGGGAGCGTAGCAGGGGAGAGAGGAGGGGAGGCGCATGCGCAGTGAGGGTGTGGTTGCCGCGGGGAGGGATGCCTAGAGGAGAGAGACGGAGAGAGGAGGTTTTTTATTTTTTTGAAAGGGTTTGCGCATGCGCAGTAAGGGTGGTCACGCCGCACACCACCACCACCGGATTAAGCTTCGCCATAAGATGCTTCACATCTAACACCTGCCGGCGCGCACACCTCCTCAACCTATCCTCCTCCTCCTCCTCCGCGGACAACGCCGCACAACGCCAACGCCGGATGCCTGACATAGCCCGACTATGAAATGCATTCGCATTTAAAAAAAGCTGCGATATTCACGGTTTGAGCTATGGGAATATGTGTTCGCGCTATTGTTGAAGCTCTGTTTCATTAGCTACCCGGGTCATTAGCTACGCCTCCAGAAGCGGACCCGCTCTCGCAGTCCCGGGTCCGCTTCTCACTGCGCAGGTTTCGTAGCAGTAGCACGAGCCCTCAACGCCTCCGGAGCCACTTCTCGCTGCGCACGTTTCGCAGCAGTAGGACGAGCCCTCGACGCCTCCGGAGCCACTTCTCGCTGCGCACGTTTCCCAGCAGTAGCACGAGCCCTCGACGCCTCCGGAGCCGCTTCTCGCTGCGCACGTTTCGGAGCCGCTTCCCGCTCTCGCAGTCCCGGGTGCGCTTCTCGCTGCGCACGGTTCGCAGCCGCTTCCCGCTCTCGCAGTCCCGGGTAGGCTTCCCGCTGCGCACGTTTCGCAGCAGTAGCACGAGCCCTCGACGCATCCGGAGCCGCTTATCGCTGCGCACGTTTCGCAGCAGTAGCACGAGCCCTCGACGCTTTCCGAGCCGCTTCTCCCTGTGCACGTTTCGCCGCCGCTTCCCGCTCTCGCAGTCCCGGGTCCTCTTCTCGCTGCGCACGTTTCGCAGCAGTAGCACGAGCCCTCGACGACTCCGGAGCAGCTTCTCGCTCCGCACGTTTCACCGCCGCTTCCCGCTCTCGCAGTCCCGGGTCCGCTTCTCGCTGCGCACGTTTCGCAGCAGTGGCACGAGCCCTCGACGCCTCCGGAGCCGCTTCTCGCTGCGCACGTTTCGCCGCCGCTTCCCGCTCTTGCAGTCCCGGGTACGCTTCCCGCTGCGCACGTTTCGCAGCAGTAGCATGAGCCCTCGACACCTCCGGAGCCGCTTCTCGCTGCGCACGTTTCCCAGCAGTAGCACGAGCCATCGACGCCTCCGGAGCCTCTTCTGGCTGCGCACGTTTCGCCGCCGCTTCCCGCTCTCGCAGTCCCGGGTCCGCTTCTCGGTGCGCCCGTTTCGCAGCAGTAGCACGAGCCCTCGACGCCTCCGGAGCCGCTTCTCGCTGCTCACGTTTCGCAGCAGTAGCACGAGCCCTCGACGCCTTCGGCGCCGCTTCTCGCTGCGCACGTTTAGCCGCCACTTCCCGCTCTCGCAGTCCCGGTTCCGCTTCCCGCTGCGCACGTTTCGCAGCAGTAGCACGAGCCCTCGACGCCTCCGGAGCCGCTTCTCGCTGCGCACGTTTCGCAGCAGTAGCACGAGCCCTCGACGCCTCCGGAGCCGCTTCTCGCTGCGCAGGTTTCGCAGCCGCTTCCCGCTCTCGCAGTCCCGGGTCCTCTTCTCGCTGCGCACGTTTCGCAGCAGTAGCACGAGCCCTCAACGCCTCCGCAGCCACTTCTCGCTGCGCACGTTTTGCAGCCGCTTCCCGCTCTCGCAGTCCCGGGTCCTCTTCACGCTGCGCACGTTTCGCAGGAGTGGCACGAGCCCTCGACGCCTCCGGAGCCACTTCTCGCAGCAAACGTTTCGCCGCCGCTTCCCGGTTTCGCAGTCCCGGGTCCGCTTCTCGCTGCGCACGTTTCGCAGCAGTGGCACGAGCCCTCGACGCCTCCGGGTCCGCTTCTCGCTGGGCACGTTTCGCCGCCGCTAACCGCTCTCGCAGTCCCGGGTCCGCTTCTCGCTGCGCACGTTTCGCAGCAGTAGCACGAGCCCTCGACGCCTCCGGAGCCGCTTCTCGCTGCTCACGTTTCGCAGCAGTAGCACGAGCCCTCGACGCCTTCGGCGCCGCTTCTGGCTGCGCACGTTTAGCCGCCACTTTCCGCTCTAGCAGTCCCGGTTCCGCTTCCCGCTGCGCACGTTTCGCAGCAGTAGCACGAGCCCTCGACGCCTCCGGAGCCGCTTCTCGTTGCGCACGTTTCGCAGCAGTAGCACGAGCCCTCGACGCCTCCGGAGCCGCTTCTCGCTGCGCACGTTTCGCAGCCGCTTCCCGCTCTCGCAGTCCCGGGTCCGCTTCTCGCTGCGCACGTTTCGCAGCAGTGGCACGAGCCCTCGACGCCATCCGGAGCCGCTTCTCGCTGCGCACGTTTCGCCGCCGCTTCCCGCTCTCGCATTCCCGGGTCCACTTCTCGCTGCGCACGTTTCGCAGCAGTGGCACGAGCCCTCGAGGCCTCCGGAGCCGCTTGTCGCTGCGCACGTTTCGCGGCCGCTTCCCGGCTCTCGCAGTCCCGGGTCCTCTTCTCGCTGCGCACATTGCGCAGCTGTAGCACGAGCCCTCGACGCCTCCGGGGCCACTTCTCGCTGCGCACGTTTCACCGCCCCTTTTCGCTCTCGCAGTCCCGGGTCCGCTTCTCGCTGCGCACGTTTCGCAGCAGTGGCACGAGCCCTCGACGCCTCCGGGTCCGCTTCTCGCTGGGCACGTTTCGCCGCCGCTAACCGCTCTCGCAGTCCCGGTTCCGCTTCTCGCTGCGCACGTTTCGCAGCAGTAGCACGAGCCCTCGACGCCTCCGGAGCCGCTTCTCGCTGCGCACGTTTCGCAGCAGTAGCACGAGCCCTCGACGCCTCCGGAGCCGCTTCTCGCTGCGCACGTTTCGCAGCCGCTTCCCGCTCTCGCAGTCCCGGGTCCTCTTCTCGCTGCGCACGTTTCGCAGCAGTGGCACGAGCCCTCGACGCATCCGGAGCCGCTTCTCGCTGCGCACGTTTCGCCGCCGCTTCCCGCTCTCGCATTCCCGGGTCCACTTCTCGCTGCGCACGTTTCGCAGCAGTGGCACGAGCCCTCGAGGCCTCCGGAGCCGCTTGTCGCTGCGCACGTTTCGCGGCCGCTTCCGGCTCTCGCAGTCCCGGGTCCTCTTCTCGCTGCGCACATTTCGCAGCTGTAGCACGAGCCCTCGACGCCTCCGGAGCCACTTCTCGCTGCGCACGTTTCACCGCCCCTTTTCGCTCTCGCAGTCCCGGGTCCGCTTCCCGCTGCGCACGTTTCGCAGCAGTAGCACGAGCCCTCGACGCCTCCGGAGCCGCTTGTCGCTGCGCACGTTTCGCAGCCGCTTCCCGCTCTCGCAGTCCCGGGTCCGCATCTCACTGCGCAGGTTTCGTAGCAGTAGCACGACCCTCAACGCCTCCGGAGCCACTTCTGGCTGCGCACGTTTCGCAGCCGCTTCCCGCTCTCGCAGTCCCGGGTCCTCTTCTCGCTGCGCACGTTTCGCTGCAGCAGCACGAGCCCTCGACGCCTCCGGAGCCACTTCTCGCTGCGCACGTTTCGCAGCCTGCTTCCCGCTCTCGCAGTCCCGGGTCCACTTCTCGCTGCGCACGTTTCGCAGGAGTGGCACGAGCCCTCGACGCCTCCGGAGCCGCTTCTCGCTGCGCACGTTTCGCCGCCGCTTCCCGCTTTCGCAGTCCCGGGTCCGCTTCTCGCTGCGCACGTTTCGCAGCAGTGGCACGAGCCCTCGACGCCTCCGGGTCCGCTTCTCGCTGCGCACGTTTCGCAGGAGTGGCACGAGCCCTCGACGCCTCCGGAGCCGCTTCACGCTGCGCACGTTTCGCCGCCGCTTCCCGCTTTCGCAGTCCCGGGTCCGCTTCTCGCTGCGCACGTTTCGCAGCAGTGGCACGAGCCCTCGACGCATCCGGAGCCGCTTCTCGCTGCGCACGTTTCGCCGCCGCTTCCCGCTCTCGCATTCCCGGGTCCACTTGTCGCTGCGCACGTTTCGCAGCAGTGGCACGAGCCCTCGAGGCCTCCGGAGCCGCTTCTCGCTGCGCAGGTTTCGCAGCAGTGGCACGAGCCCTCGACGCCTCCAGAGCCGCTTGTCGCTGCGCACGTTTCACTGCCGCTTCCCGCTCTCGCAGTCCTGGGTCCGCTTCTCGCTGCGCATGTTTCGCAGCAGTGGCACGACCCCTCGACGCCTCCGGAGCCGCTTCTCGCTGCGCACGTTTCGCCGCCGCTTCCCGCTTTCGCAGTCCCGGGTCCACTTCTCGCTGCGCACGTTTCGCAGCAGTGGCACGAGCCCTCGACGCCTCCGGAGCCGCTTGTCGCTGCGCAAGTTTCGCTGCCGCTTCCCGCTCTCGCAGTCCTGGGTCCGCTTCTCGCTGCGCACGTTTCGCAGCAGTGGCACGAGCCCTCGACGCCTCCGGAGCCGCTTCTCGGTGCGCACGTTTCGCAGCCGTTTCGCGCTCTCGCAGACCCGGGTCCTCTTCTCGCTGCGCACGTTTCGCAGCAGTAGCACGAGCCCTCAACGCCTCCGCAGCCACTTCTCGCTGCGCACGTTTTGCAGCCGCTTCCCGCTCTCGCAGTCCCGGGTCCTCTTCTCGCTGCGCACGTTTCGCAGGAATGGCACGAGCCCTCGACGCCTCCGGAGGCCGCTTCTCGCTGCGCACGTTTCGCCGCCGCTTCCCGGTTTCGCAGTCCCGGGTCCGCTTCTCGCTGCGCACGTTTCGCAGCAGTAGCACGAGCCCTCGACGCCTCCGGAGCCGCTTCTCGCTGCTCACGTTTCGCAGCAGTAGCACGAGCCCTCGACGCCTTCGGCGCCGCTTCTCGCTGCGCACGTTTAGCCGCCACTTCCCGCTCTCGCAGTCCCGGTTCCGCTTCCCGCTGCGCACGTTTCGCAGCAGTAGCACGAGCCCTCGACGCCTCCGGAGCCGCTTCTCGCTGCGCACGTTTCGCAGCAGTAGCACGAGCCCTCGACGCCTCCGGAGTCGCTTCTCGCTGCGCAGGTTTCGCAGCCGCTTCCCGCTCTCGCAGTCCCGAGTCCTCTTCTCGCTGCGCACGTTTCGCAGCAGTGGCACGAGCCCTCGACGCCTCCGGAGCCGCTCTTCGCTGCGCACGTTTCGCTGCCGCTTCCCGCTCTCGCAGCCCTGGGTCCGCTTCTCGCTGCGCACGTTTCGCAGCAGTAGCACGAGCCCTCAACGCCTCCGCCGCCACTTCTCGCTGCGCACGTTTTGCAGCCGCTTCCCGCTCTCGCAGTCCCGGGTCCTCTTCTCGCTGCTCACGTTTCGCAGCAGTGGCACGAGCCCTCGACGCCTCCAGGTCCGCTTCTCGCTGCGCACGTTTCGCCGCCGCTAACCGCTCTCGCAGTCCCGGGTCCGCTTCTCGCTGCGCACGTTTCGCAGCAGTAGCACGAGCCCTCGACGCCTCCGGAGCCGCTTCTCGCTGCTCACGTTTCGCAGCAGTAGCACGAGCCCTCGACGCCTTCGGCGCCGCTTCTCGCTGCGCACGTTTAGCCGCCACTTCCCGCTCTAGCAGTCCCGGTTCCGCTTCCCGCTGCGCACGTTTCGCAGCAGTAGCACGAGCCCTCGACGCCTCTGGAGCCGCTTCTCGCTGTGCACGTTTCGCAGCAGTAGCACGAGCGCGCGACGCCTCCGGAGCCGCTTTTCGTTGCGAATGTTTCGCAGCCGCTTCCCGCTCTCGCAGTCCCGGGTCCTCTTCTCGCTGCGCACGTTTCGCAGGAGTGGCACGAGCACTCGACGCCTCCGGAGCCGCTTCTCGCTGCGCACGTTTCGCCGCCGCTAACCGCTCTCGTAGTCCCGGGTCCGCTTCTCGCTGCGCACGTTTCGCTGGAATGGCACGAGCCCTCGACGCCTCCGGAGCCGCTTTTCGCTGCGCACGTTTCGCCGCCGCTTCCCGCTTTCGCAGTCCCGGGTCCGCTTCTCGCTGCGCACGTTTCGCAGCAGTAGCACGAGCCCTCGACGCCTCCGTAGCCGCTTCTCGCTGCGCACGTTTCGCAGCAGTAGCACGAGCCCTGGACGCCTCCGGAGCCACTTCTCGCTGCGCACGTTTCGCAGCCGCTTCCCGCTTTCGCAGTCCCGGGTCCACTTCTCGCTGCGCACGTTTCGCATTAGTGGCACGAGCCCTCGACGCCTCCGGAGCCGCGTCTCGCCGCGCACGTTTCGCAGCCGCTTCCCGCTCTCGCAGTCCCGGGTCCACTTCTCGCTGCGCACGTTTCGCAGGAGTGGCACGAGCCCTCGACGCCTCCGGAGCCGCTTCTCGCTGCGCACGTTTCGCCGCCGCTTCCCACTTTCGCAGTCCCGGGTCCGCTTCTCGCTGCGCACGTTTCGCAGCAGTAGCAGGAGCCCTCGACGAATCAGGAGCCGCTTCTCGCTGCGCACGTTTGGCCGCCGCTTCCCGCTCTCACAGTCCCGGGTCCACTTCTCGCTGCGCACGTTTCGCAGCAGTGGCACGAGCCCTCGACGCCTCCGGAGCCGCTTGTCGCTGCGCACGTTTCGCCGCCGCTCCCGGCTATCGCAGTCCCGGGTCCTCTTCTCGCTGCGCACATTTCGCAGCTGTAGCACGAGCCCTCGACGGCTCCGGAGCCACTTCTCGCTGCGCACGTTTCGCCGCCGCTTCCCGCTCTCGCAGTCCCGGGTCCACTTCTCGCTGCGCACGTTTCGGAGCAGTGGCACGAGCCCTCGACGCCTCCGGAGCTTTTTCTCGCTGCGCACGTTTCGCCGCCGCTTCCCGCTTTCGCAGTCCCGGGTCCGCTTCTCGCTGCGCACGTTTCGCAGCAGTAGCACGAGCCCTCGACGCCTCCGGAGCCGCTTCTCGCTGCGCACGTTTCGCAGCATTGGCACGAGCCCTCGACGCCTCCGGAGCCTCTTCTCGCTGCGCACGTTTCGCCGCCGCTTCCCGCTCTCGCGTCCGGGTCCACTTCTCGCTGCGCGACGCCTCCGGAGCCGCTTCTCGCTGAGCACGTTTCGCAGCATTGGCACGAGCCCTCGACGCCTCCGGAGCCGCTTCTCGCTGCGCACGTTTCGCCGCCGCTTCCCGCTCTCGCAGTCCCGGGTCCACTTCTCGCTGCGCACGTTTCGCAGCAGTGGCACGAGCCCTCGAGGCCTCCGGAGCCCCTTGTCGCTGCGCACGTTTCGCGGCCGCTTCCGGCTCTCGCAGTCCCGGGTCCTCTTCTCGCTGCGCACATTTCGCAGCTGTAGCACGAGCCCTCGACGCCTCCGGAGCCACTTCTCGCTGCGCACGTTTCACCGCCCCTTTTCGCTCTCGCAGTCCCGGGTCCGCTTCCCACTGCGCACGTTTCGCAGCAGCAGCACGAGCCCTCGACGCCTCCGGAGCCGCTTCTGGCTGCGCACGTTTCGCCGCCGTTTCCCGCTCTTGCAGTCCCGGGTCCTCTTTTCGCTTCGCACGTTTCGCAGCAGTAGCACGAGCCCTCGACGCCTCCGGAGCCACTTCTCGCTGCGCACGTTTCGCAGCCGCTTCCCGCTCTCGCAGTCCCGGGTCCACTTCTCGCTGCGCACGTTTCGCAGGAGTGGCACGAGACCTCGACGCCTCCGGAGCCGCTTCTCGCTGCGCACGTTTCGCCGCCGCTTCCCGCTCTCGCAGTCCCGGGTCCACTTCTCGCTGCGCACGTTTCGCAGCAGAGGCACGAGCCCTCGACGCCTCCGGAGCCGCTTGTCGGTGCGCACGTTTCGCAGCCGCTTCCCGCTTTCGCAGTCCCGGGTCCGCTTCTCGCTGCGCACGTTTCGCAGCAGTAGCACGAGCCCTCGACGCCTCCGGAGCCGCTTCTCGCTGCGCACGTGTCGCAGCAGTAGCACGAGCCCTCGACGCCTCCGGAGCCGCTTCTCGCTGCGCAGGTTTCGCAGCCGCTTCCCGCTTACGCAGTCCCGAGTCCTCTTCTCGCTGCGCACGTTTCGCAGCAGTGGCACGAGCCCTCGACGCCTCCAGAGCCGCTTGTCGCTGCGCACGTTTCGCTGCCGCTTCCCGCTCTCGCAGTCCTGGGTCCGCTTCTCGCTGCGCATGTTTCGCAGCAGTAGCACGAGCCCTCGACGCCTCCGGAGCTGCTTCTCGCTGCGCAGGTTTCGCAGCCGCTTCCCGCTTACGCAGTCCCGAGTCCTCTTCTCGCTGCGCACGTTTCGCAGCAGTGGCACGAGCCCTCGACGCCTCCGGAGCCGCTTGTCGCTGCGCAAGTTTCGCTGCCGCTTCCCGCTCTCGCAGTCCTGGGTCCGCTTCTCGCTGCGCATGTTTCGCAGCAGTGGCACGAGCCCTCGACGCCTCCGGAGCCGCTTCTCGCTGCGCACGTTTCGCCGCCGCTTCCCGCTCTCGCAGTCCCGGGTCCACTTCTCGCTGCGCACGTTTCGCAGCAGAGGCACGAGCCCTCGACGCCTCCGGAGCCGCTTGTCGGTGCGCACGTTTCGCAGCCGCTTCCCGCTTTCGCAGTCCCGGGTCCGCTTCTCGCTGCGCACGTTTCGCAGCAGTAGCACGAGCCCTCGACGCCTCCGGAGCCGCTTCTCGCTGCGCACGTGTCGCAGCAGTAGCACGAGCCCTCGACGCCTCCGGAGCCGCTTCTCGCTGCGCAGGTTTCGCAGCCGCTTCCCGCTTACGCAGTCCCGAGTCCTCTTCTCGCTGCGCACGTTTCGCAGCAGTGGCACGAGCCCTCGACGCCTCCAGAGCCGCTTGTCGCTGCGCACGTTTCGCTGCCGCTTCCCGCTCTCGCAGTCCTGGGTCCGCTTCTCGCTGCGCATGTTTCGCAGCAGTAGCACGAGCCCTCGACGCCTCCGGAGCCGCTTCTCGCTGCGCAGGTTTCGCAGCCGCTTCCCGCTTACGCAGTCCCGAGGTCCTCTTCTCGCTGCGCACGTTTCGCAGCAGTGGCACGAGCCCTCGACGCCTCCGGAGCCGCTTGTCGCTGCGCAAGTTTCGCTGCCGCTTCCCGCTCTCGCAGTCCTGGGTCCGCTTCTCGCTGCGCATGTTTCGCAGCAGTGGCACGAGCCCTCGACGCCTCCGGAGCCGCTTCTCGGTGCGCACGTTTCGCAGCCGTTTCGCGCTCTCGCAGACCCGGGTCCTCTTCTCGCTGCGCACGTTTCGCAGCAGTGGCACGAGCCCTCAACGCCTCCGCAGCCACTTCTCGCTGCGCACGTTTCGCAGCAGTAGCACGAGCCCTCGACGCCTTCGGCGCCGCTTCTCGCTGCGCACGTTTAGCCGCCACTTCCCGCTCTCGCAGTCCCGGTTCCGCTTCCCGCTGCGCACGTTTCGCAGCAGTAGCACGAGCCCTCGACGCCTCCGGAGCCGCTTCTCGCTGCGCACGTTTCGCAGCAGTAGCACGAGCCCTCGACGCCTCCGGAGCCGCTTCTCGCTGCGCAGGTTTCGCAGCCGCTTCCCGCTCTCGCAGTCCCGAGTCCTCTTCTCGCTGCGCACGTTTCGCAGCAGTGGCACGAGCCCTCGACGCCTCCGGAGCCGCTCTTCGCTGCGCACGTTTCGCTGCCGCTTCCCGCTCTCGCAGCCCTGGGTCCGCTTCTCGCTGCGCACGTTTCGCAGCAGTAGCACGAGCCCTCAACGCCTCCGCAGCCACTTCTCGGTGCGCACGTTTTGCAGCAGTGCCACGAGCCCTCGACGCCTCCAGGTCCGCTTCTCGCTGCGCACGTTTCGCCGCCGCTAACCGCTCTCGCAGTCCCGGGTCCGCTTCTCGCTGCGCATGTTTCGCAGCAGTAGCACGAGCCCTCGACGCCTCCGGAGCCGCTTCTCGCTGCTCACGTTTCGCAGCAGTAGCACGAGCCCTCGACGCCTTCGGCGCCGCTTCTCGCTGCGCACGTTTAGCCGCCACTTCCCGCTCTAGCAGTCCCGGTTCCGCTTCCCGCTGCGCACGTTTCGCAGCAGTGGCACGAGCCCTCGACGCCTCTGGAGCCGCTTCTGGCTGCGCACGCTTCGCAGCAGTAGCACGAGCCCGCGACGCCTCCGGAGCCGCTTCTCGTTGCGAATGTTTCGCAGCCGCTACCCGCTCTCGCAGTCCCGGGTCCGCTTCTCGCTGCGCACGTTTCGCAGCAGTAGCACGAGCCCTCGACGCCTCCGGAGCCGCTTCTCGCTGCTCACGTTTCGCAGCAGTAGCACGAGCCCTCGACGCCTTCGGCGCCGCTTCTCGCTGCGCACGTTTAGCCGCCACTTGCCGCTCTAGCAGTCCCGGTTCCGCTTCCCGCTGCGCACGTTTCGCAGCAGTAGCACGAGCCCTCGACGCCTCCGGAGCCGCTTCTCGCTGCTCACGTTTCGCAGCAGTAGCACGAGCCCTCGACGCCTTCGGCGCCGCTTCTCGCTGCGCACGTTTAGCCGCCACTTCCCGCTCTAGCAGTCCCGGTTCCACTTCCCGCTGCGCACGTTTCGCAGCAGTAGCACGAGCCCTCGACGCCTCTGGAGCCGCTTCTCGCTGCGCACGTTTCGCAGCAGTAGCACGAGCCCGCGACGCCTCCGGAGCCGCTTCTCGTTGCGAATGTTTCGCAGCCGCTTCCCGCTCTCGCAGTCCCGGGTCCTCTTCTCGCTGCGCACGTTTCGCAGGAGTGGCACGAGCCCTCGACGCCTCCGGAGCCGCTTCTCGCTGCGCACGTTTCGCCGCCGCTTCCCGCTTTTCCAGTCCCGGGTCCGCTTCCCGCTGCGCACGTTTCGCAGCAGTGGCACGAGCCCTCGACGCCTCCGGGTCCGCTTCTCGCTGCGCACGTTTCGCCGCCGCTAACCGCTCTCGTAGTCCCGGGTCCGCTTCTCGCTGCGCACGTTTCGCTGGAATGGCACGAGCCCTCGACGCCTCCGGAGCCGCTTCTCGCTGCGCACGTTTCGCCGCCGCTTCCCGCTTTCGCAGTCCCGGGTCCGCTTCTCGCTGCGCACGTTTCGCAGCAGTAGCACGAGCCCTCGACGCCTCCGTAGCCGCTTCTCGCTGCGCACGTTTCGCAGCAGTAGCACGAGCCCTCGACGCCTCCGGAGCCACTTCTCGCTGCGCACGTTTCGCAGCCGCTTCCCGCTCTCGCAGTCCCGGGTCCACTTCTCGCTGCGCACGTTTCGCATTAGTGGCACGAGCCCTCGACGCCTCCGGAGCCGGTTCTCGCTGCGCACGTTTCGCAGCCGCTTCCCGCTCTCGCAGTCCCGGGTGCACTTCTCGCTGCGCACGTTTCGCACGAGTGGCACGCGCCCTCGACGCCTCCGGAGCCGCTTCTCGCTGCGCACGTTTCGCCGCCGCTTCCCGCTTTCGCAGTCCCGGGTCCGCTTCTCGCTGCGCACGTTTCGCAGCAGTAGCACGAGCCCTCGACGAATCAGGAGCCGCTTCTCGCTGCGCACGTTTGGCCGCCGCTTCCCGCTCTCACAGTCCCGGGTCCACTTTTTGCTGCGCACGTTTCGCAGTAGTGGCACGAGCCCTCGACGCCTCCGGAGCCGCTTGTCGCTGCGCACGTTTAGCCGCCGCTCCCGGCTATCGCAGTCCCGGGTCCTCTTCTCGCTGCGCACATTTCGCAGGTGTTGCACGAGCCCTCGACGCCTCCGGAGCCACTTCTCGCTGCGCACGTTTCGCCGCCGCTTCCCGCTCTCGCAGTCCCGGGTCCACTTTTCGCTGCGCACGTTTCGGAGCAGTGGCACGAGCCCTCGACGCCTCCGGAGTATTTTCTCGCTGCGCACGTTTCGCCGCCGCTTCCCGCTTTCGCAGTCCCGGGTCCGCTTCTCGCTGCGCACGTTTCGCATCAGTAGCACGAGCCCTCGACGCCTCCGTAGCCGCTTCACGCTGCGCACGTTTCGCAGCATTGGCACGAGCCCTCGACGCCTCCGGAGCCGCTTCTCGCTGCGCACGTTTCGCCGCCGCTTCCCGCTCACGCAGCCCCGGGTCCGCTTCTCGCTGCGCACGTTTCGCAGCAGTAGCGCGAGCCCTCGACGCCTCCCGAGCCGCTTCTCGCTGCGCACGTTTCGCAGCAGTGGCACGAGTCCTCGACGCCTCCGGAGCCGCTTCTCGCTGCGCACGTTTCGCCGCCGCATCCCGCTCTCGCAGTCCCGGTCCTCTTTTCGCTGCGCACGTTTCGCAGCAGCAGCACGAGCCCTCGACGCCTCCGGAGCCGCTTCTCGCTGCGCACGTTTCACAGCCGCTTCCCGCTCTCGCAGTCCCGAGTCCTCTTCTCGCTTCGCACGTTTCGCAGCAGTAGCGCGAGCCCTCGACGCCTCCCGAGCCGCTTCTCGCTGCGCACGTTTCGCAGCAGTGGCACGAGCCCTCGACGCCTCCGGAGCCGCTTCTCGCTGCGCACGTTTCGCCGCCGCTTCCCGCTCTCGCAGTCCCGGGTCCGCTTCTCGCGGCGCACGTTTCGCAGCAGTAGCACGAGCCGTCGACGCCTCCGGAGCCGCTTCTCGCTGCGCACGTTTCGCAGCCGCTTCCCGCTCTCGCCGTCCCGGGTCCGCTTCTCGCTGCGCACGTTTCGCAGCCGTTTCCCGCTCTCGCAGTCCCGGGTCCACTTATCGCTTCGCACGTTTCGAGGCAGTGGCACGAGCCCTCGACGCCTCCGGGTCCGCTTCTCGCTGCGCTCGGATCGCCGCCGCTTCCCGCTCTCGCAGTCCCGGGTCCACTTATCGCTGCGCACGTTTCGCCGCCGCTTCCCGCTCTCGCAGTCCCGGGTCCGCTTCTCGCTGCGCACATTTTGCAGCCGCTTCCCGCTCTCGCAGTCCCGGGTCCACTTCTCGCTGCGCACGTTTCGCAGCAGTGGCACGAGCCCTCGACGCCTCTGGGTCCGCTTCTCGCGGCGCACGTTTCGCAGCCGCTTCCCGCTCTCGCAGTCCAGGGTCCCCTTCTTGCTGCGCACGTTTCGCAGCAGTAGCACGAGCCCTCGACGCCTCCGGAGCCGCTTCTCGCTGCTCACGTTTCGCAGCAGTAGCACGAGCCCTCGACGCCTTCGGCGCCGCTTCTCGCTGCGCACGTTTACCCGCCACTTCCCGCTCTCGCAGTCCCGGTTCCGCTTCCCGCTGCGCATGTTTCGCAGCAGTAGCACGAGCACTCGACGCCTCCGGATCCGCTTCTCGCTGCGCACGTTTCACAGCAGTAGCACGAGCCCTCGACGCCTCCGGGTCCGCTTCTCGCTGCGCACGTTTTGCAGCCGCTTCCCGCTCTCGCAGTCCCGGGTGCACTTCTCGCTGCGCACGTTTCGCAGCAGTGGCACGAGCCCTCGAAGCCTCCGGAGCCGCTTCTCGCTGCGCACGTTTCGCAGCCGTTTCCCGCTCTCGCAGTCCCGGGTCCGCTTGTCGCTGCGCACGTTTCGCAGCAGTGGCACAAGCCCTCGACGCCTCCGGAGCCGCTTCTCGCTGCGCACGTTTCGCAGCCGTTTCCCGCTCTCGCAGTCCCGGGTCCGGTTCTCGCTGCGCACGTTTCGCAGCAGTGGCACGAGCCCTCGACGCATCCGGTTCCGCTTCTCGCTGCGCTCGGATCGCAGCCGCTTCCCGCTCTCGCAGTCCCGGGTCCACTTCTCGCTGCGCACGTTTCGCAGCAGTGGCACGAGCCCTCGACGCCTCCGGAGGCGCTTGTCGCTCCGCACGTTTCACCGCCGCTTCCCGCTCTCGCAGTCGCGGGTCCGCTTCTCGCTGCGCACGTTTCGCAGCAGTGGCACGAGCCCTCGACGCCTCCGGAGCCGCTTCTCGCTGCGCACGTTTCGGCGCCGCTTCCCGCTCTCGCAGTCCCGGGTACGCTTCCCGCTGCGCATGCTTCGCAGCAGTAGCATGAGCCCTCGACACCTCCGGAGCCGCTTCTCGCTGCGCACGTTTCGCAGATTAGCACGAGCCATCGACGCCTCCGGAGCCTCTTCTGGCTGAGCACGTTTCGCCGCCGCTTCCCGCTCTCGCAGTCCCGGGTCCGCTTCTCGCTGCGCCCGTTTCGCAGCAGTAGCACGAGCCCTCGACGCCTCCGGAGCCGCTTCTCGCTGCTCACGTTTCGCAGCTGTAGAACGAGCCCTCGACGCCTTCGGCGCCGCTTCTCGCTGCGCACGTTTAGCCGCCACTTCGCGCTCTCGCTGTCCCGGTTCCGCTTCCCGCTGCGCACGTTTCGCAGCAGTAGCACGAGCCCTCGACGCCTCCGGAGCCGCTTCTCGCTGCGCACGTTTCGCAGCAGTAGCACGAGCCCTCGACGCCTCCGGAGCCGCTTCTCGCTGGGCAGGTTTCGCAGCCGCTTCCCGCTCTCGCAGTCCCGGGTCCTCTTCTCGCTGCGCACGTTTCGCAGCAGTAGCACGAGCCCTCAACGCCTCTGCAGCCACTTCTCGCTGCGCACGTTTTGCAGCCGCTTCCCGCTCTCGCAGTCCCGGGTCCTCTTCTCGCTGCGCACGTTTCGCAGCAGTAGCACGAGCCCTCGACGCCTTCGGAGCCGCTTCTCCCTGTGCACGTTTCGCCGCCGCTTCCCGCTCTCGCAGTCCCGGGTCCTCTTCTCGCTGCGCACGTTTCGCAGCAGTAGCACGAGCCCTCGACGACTCCGGAGCAGCTTCTCGCAGCAAACGTTTCGCCGCCGCTTCCCGGTTTCGCAGTCCCGGGTCCGCTTCTCGCTGCGCACGTTTCGCAGCAGTGGCACGAGCCCTCGACGCCTCCGGGTCCGCTTCTCGCTGGGCACGTTTCGCCGCCGCTAACCGCTCTCGCAGTCCCGGGTCCGCTTCTCACTGCGCACGTTTCGCAGCAGTAGCACGAGCCCTCGACGCCTCCGGAGCCGCTTCTCGCTGCTCACGTTTCGCAGCAGTAGCACGAGCCCTCGACGCCTTCGGCGCCGCTTCTCGCTGCGCACGTTTAGCCGCCACTTCCCGCTCTAGCAGTCCCGGTTCCGCTTTCCGCTGCGCACGTTTCGCAGCAGTAGCACGAGCCCTCGACGCCTCCGGAGCCGCTTCTCGTTGCGCACGTTTCGCAGCAGTAGCACGAGCCCTCGACGCCTACGGAGCCGCTTCTCGCTGCGCACGTTTCGCAGCCGCTTCCCGCTCTCGCAGTCCCGGGTCCTCTTCTCGCTGCGCACGTTTCGCAGGAGTGGCACGAGCCCTCGACGCCTCCGGAGCCGCTTCACGCTGCGCACGTTTCGCCGCCGCTTCCCGCTTTGGCAGTCCCGGGTCCGCTTCTTGCTGCGCACGTTTCGCAGCAGTGGCACGAGCCCTCGAGGCCTCCGGAGCCGCTTGTCGCTGCGCACGTTTCGCGGCCGCTTCCGGCTCTCGCAGTCCCGGGTCCTCTTCTCGCTGCGCACATTTCGCAGCTGTAGCACGAGCCCTCGACGCCTCCGGAGGCACTTCTCGCTGCGCACGTTTCACCGCCCCTTTTCGCTCTCGCAGACCCGGGTCCTCTTCTCGCTGCGCACGTTTCGCAGGAGTGGCACGAGCCCTCGACGCCTCCGGAGCCGCTTCACGCTGCGCACGTTTCGCCGCCGCTTCCCGCTTTCGTAGTCCCGGGTCCGCTTCTTGCTGCGCACGTTTCGCAGCAGTGGCGCGAGCCCTCGAGGCCTCCGGAGCCGCTTGTCGCTGCGCACGTTTCGCGGCCGCTTCCGGCTCTCGCAGTCCCGGGTCCTCTTCTCGCTGCGCACGTTTCGCAGCAGTAGCACGAGCCCTCGACGCCTTCGGCGCCGCTTCTCGCTGCGCACGTTTAGCCGCCACTTCCCGCTCTAGCAGTCCCGGTTCCGCTTTCCGCTGCGCACGTTTCGCAGCAGTAGCACGAGCCCTCGACGCCTCCGGAGCCGCTTCTCGTTGCGCACGTTTCGCAGCAGTAGCACGAGCCCTCGACGCCTACGGAGCCGCTTCTCGCTGCGCACGTTTCGCAGCCGCTTCCCGCTCTCGCAGTCCCGGGTCCTCTTCTCGCTGCGCACGTTTCGCAGGAGTGGCACGAGCCCTCGACGCCTCCGGAGCCGCTTCTCGCTGCGCACGTTTCACCGCCGCTTCCCGCTCTCGCAGTCCCGGGTCCTCTTCACGCTTCGCACGTTTCCGCAGAAGAGCACGAGCCCTCGACGCCTCCGGAGCCGCTTCTCGCTGCGCACGTTTCGCAGCCGTTTCCCGCTCTCGCAGTCCCGGGTCCGGTTCTCGCTGCGCACGTTTCGCAGCAGTGACACGAGCCCTCGACGCATCCGGTTCCGCTTCTCGCAGCGCTCGGATCGCAGCCGCTTGCCGCTCTCGCAGTCCCGGGTCCACTTCTCGCTGCGCACGTTTCGCAGCAGTGGCACGAGCCCTCGACGCCTCCGGAGGCGCTTGTCGCTGCGCACGTTTCGCCGCCGCTTCCGGCTCTCGCAGTCCCGGGTCCTCTTCTCGCTGCGCACATTTCGCAGCTGTAGCACGAGCCCTCGACCCACCGGAGCCACTTTTCGCTGCGCACGTTTCGCAGCCGCTTCCCGCTCTCGCAGTCCCGGGTTCCTCTTTTCGCTGCGCACGTTTCGCAGCAGCAGCACCAGCCCTCGACGCCTCCGGAGCCGCTTCTCGTTGCGCACGTTTCGCCGCCACTTCCCGCTTTCGCAGTCCCGGGTCCGCTTCTCGCTGCGCACGTTTCGCAACAGTGGCACGAGCCCTCGACGCCTCCGGAGCCGCTTCTCGCTGCGCACGTTTCGCAGCCGCTTCCCGCTCTCGCAGTCCCGGGTCCGCTTCTCACTGCGCAGGTTTCGTAGCAGTAGCACGAGCCCTCAACGCCTCCGGAGCCACTTCTCGCTGCGCACGTTTCGCAGCAGTAGCACGAGCCCTCGACGCCTCCGGAGCCGCTTCTCGCTGCGCACGTTTCGCAGCCGCTTCCCGCTCTCGCAGTCCCGGGTGCGCTTCTCGCTGCGCACGGTTCGCAGCCGCTTCCCGCTCTCGCAGTCCCGGGTACGCTTCCCGCTGCGCACGTTTCGCAGCAGTAGCACGAGCCCTCGACGCGTCCGGAGCCGCTTATCGCTGCGCACGTTTCGCAGCAGTAGCACGAGCCCTCGACGCCTTCGGAGCCGCTTCTCCCTGTGCACGTTTCGCCGCCGCTTCCCGCTCTCGCAGTCCCGGGTCCTCTTCTCGCTGCGCACGTTTCGCAGCAGTAGCACGAGCCCTCGACGACTCCGGAGCAGATTCTCGCTCCGCACGTTTCACCGCCGCTTCCCGCTCTCGCAGTCCCGGGTCCGCTTCTCGCTGCGCACGTTTCGCAGCAGTGGCACGAGCCCTCGACGCCTCCGGAGCCGCTTCTCGCTGCGCACGTTTCGCCGCCGCTTCCCGCTCTCGCAGTCCCGGGTACGCTTCCCGCTGCGCATGTTTCGCAGCAGTAGCATGAGCCCTCGACACCTCCGGAGCCGCTTCTCGCTGCGCACGTTTCGCAGATTAGCACGAGCCATCGACGCCTCCGGAGCCTCTTCTGGCTGAGCACGTTTCGCCGCCGCTTCCCGCTCTCGCAGTCCCGGGTCCGCTTCTCGCTGCGCCCGTTTCGCAGCAGTAGCACGAGCCCTCGACGCCTCCGGAGCCGCTTCTCGCTGCTCACGTTTCGCAGCAGTAGCACGAGCCCTCGACGCCTTCGGCGCCGCTTCTCGCTGCGCACGTTTAGCCGCCACTTCCCGCTCTCGCAGTCCCGGTTCCGCTTCCCGCTGCGCACGTTTCGCAGCAGTAGCACGAGCCCTCGACGCCTCCGGAGCCGCTTCTCGCTGCGCACGTTTCGCAGCAGTAGCACGAGCCCTCGACGCCTCCGGAGCCGCTTCTCGCTGGGCAGGTTTCGCAGCCGCTTCCCGCTCTCGCAGTCCCGGGTCCTCTTCTCGCTGCGCACGTTTCGCAGCAGTAGCACGAGCCCTCAACGCCTCCGCAGCCACTTCTCGCTGCGCACGTTTTGCAGCCGCTTCCCGCTCTCGCAGTCCCGGGTCCTCTTCTCGCTGCGCACGTTTCGCAGCAGTAGCACGAGCCCTCGACGCCTTCGGAGCCGCTTCTCCCTGTGCACGTTTCGCCGCCGCTTCCCGCTCTCGCAGTCCCGGGTCCTCTTCTCGCTGCGCACGTTTCGCAGCAGTAGCACGAGCCCTCGACGACTCCGGAGCAGCTTCTCGCAGCAAACGTTTCGCCGCCGCTTCCCGGTTTCGCAGTCCCGGGTCCGCTTCTCGCTGCGCACGTTTCGCAGCAGTGGCACGAGCCCTCGACGCCTCCGGGTCCGCTTCTCGCTGGGCACGTTTCGCCGCCGCTAACCGCTCTCGCAGTCCCGGGTCCGCTTCTCACTGCGCACGTTTCGCAGCAGTAGCACGAGCCCTCGACGCCTCCGGAGCCGCTTCTCGCTGCTCACGTTTCGCAGCAGTAGCACGAGCCCTCGACGCCTTCGGCGCCGCTTCTCGCTGCGCACGTTTAGCCGCCACTTCCCGCTCTAGCAGTCCCGGTTCCGCTTTCCGCTGCGCACGTTTCGCAGCAGTAGCACGAGCCCTCGACGCCTCCGGAGCCGCTTCTCGTTGCGCACGTTTCGCAGCAGTAGCACGAGCCCTCGACGCCTACGGAGCCGCTTCTCGCTGCGCACGTTTCGCAGCCGCTTCCCGCTCTCGCAGTCCCGGGTCCTCTTCTCGCTGCGCACGTTTCGCAGGAGTGGCACGAGCCCTCGACGCCTCCGGAGCCGCTTCACGCTGCGCACGTTTCGCCGCCGCTTCCCGCTTTGGCAGTCCCGGGTCCGCTTCTTGCTGCGCACGTTTCGCAGCAGTGGCACGAGCCCTCGAGGCCTCCGGAGCCGCTTGTCGCTGCGCACGTTTCGCGGCCGCTTCCGGCTCTCGCAGTCCCGGGTCCTCTTCTCGCTGCGCACGTTTCGCAGCAGTAGCACGAGCCCTCGACGCCTTCGGCGCCGCTTCTCGCTGCGCACGTTTAGCCGCCACCTTCCCGCTCTAGCAGTCCCGGTTCCGCTTTCCGCTGCGCACGTTTCGCAGCAGTAGCACGAGCCCTCGACGCCTCCGGAGCCGCTTCTCGTTGCGCACGTTTCGCAGCAGTAGCACGAGCCCTCGACGCCTACGGAGCCGCTTCTCGCTGCGCACGTTTCGCAGCCGCTTCCCGCTCTCGCAGTCCCGGGTCCTCTTCTCGCTGCGCACGTTTCGCAGGAGTGGCACGAGCCCTCGACGCCTCCGGAGCCGCTTCACGCTGCGCACGTTTCGCCGCCGCTTCCCGCTTTGGCAGTCCCGGGTCCGCTTCTTGCTGCGCACGTTTCGCAGCAGTGGCACGAGCCCTCGAGGCCTCCGGAGCCGCTTGTCGCTGCGCACGTTTCGCGGCCGCTTCCGGCTCTCGCAGTCCCGGGTCCTCTTCTCGCTGCGCACATTTCGCAGCTGTAGCACGAGCCCTCGACGCCTCCGGAGGCACTTCTCGCTGCGCACGTTTCACCGCCCCTTTTCGCTCTCGCAGACCCGGGTCCTCTTCTCGCTGCGCACGTTTCGCAGGAGTGGCACGAGCCCTCGACGCCTCCGGAGCCGCTTCTCGCTGCGCACGTTTCGCAACCGTTTCCCGCTCTCGCAGTCCCGGGTCCGGTTCTCGCTGCGCACGTTTCGCAGCAGTGGCACGAGCCCTCGACGCATCCGGTTCCGCTTCTCGCTGCGCTCGGATCGCAGCCGCTTCCCGCTCTCGCAGTCCTGGGTCCACTTCTCGCTGCGCACGTTTCGCAGCAGTGGCACGAGCCCTCGACGCCTCCGGAGGCGCTTGTCGCTGCGCACGTTTCGCCGCCGCTTCCGGCTCTCGCAGTCCCGGGTCCTCTTCTCGCTGCGCACATTTCGCAGCTGTAGCACGAGCCCTCGACCCTCCGGAGCCACTTCTCGCTGCGCACGTTTCGCAGCCGCATCCCGCTCTCGCAGTCCCGGTCTTCTTTTCGCTGCGCACGTTTCGCAGCAGCAGCACGAGCCCTCGACGCCTCCGGAGCCGCTTCTCGCTGCGCACGTTTCACTGCCGCTTCCCGCTCTCGCAGTCCCGGGTCCTCTTCTCGCTTCGCACGTTTCGCAGCAGTAGCGCGAGCCCTCGACGCCTCCCGAGCCGCTTCTCGCTGCGCACGTTTCGCAGCAGTGGCACGAGCCCTCGACGCCTCCGGAGCCGCTTCTCGCTGCGCACGTTTCGCCGCCGCTTCCCACTCTCGCAGTCCCGGGTCCGCTTCTCGCGGCGCACGTTTCGCATCCGTTTCCCGCTCTCGCAGTCCCAGGTCCACTTCTCGCTTCGCACGTTTCGAGGCAGTGGCACGAGCCCTCGACGCCTCCGGGTCCTCTTCTCGCTGCGCACATTTCGCAGCTGTAGCACGAGCCCTCGACCCTCCGGAGCCACTTCTCGCTGCGCACGTTTCGCAGCCGCATCCCGCTCTCGCAGTCCCGGTCTTCTTTTCGCTGCGCACGTTTCGCAGCAGCAGCACGAGCCCTCGACGCCTCCGGAGCCGCTTCTCGCTGCGCACGTTTCACCGCCGCTTCCCGCTCTCGCAGCCCCGGGTCCTCTTCTCGCTGCGCACGTTTCGCAGCAGTGGCACGAGCCCTCGACGCCTCCGGAGCAGCTTCTCGCTGCGCACGTTTCACCGCCGCTTCCCGCTCTCGCAGTCCCGGAGCCGCTTCTCGCTGCGCACGTTTCGCAGCAGTGGCACGAGCCCTCGACGCTTCCGGAGCCGCTTCTCGCTGCGAACGTTTCGCCGCCGCTTCCCGCTCTCGCAGTCCCGGGTCCGCTTCTCGCGGCGCACGTTTCGCAGCAGTAGCACGAGCCCTCGACGCCTCCGGAGCCGCTTCTCGCTGCGCACGTTTCGCAGCCGTTTCCCGCTCTCGCAGTCCCGGGTCCACTTCTCGCTGCGCACGTTTCGAGGCAGTGGCACGAGCCCTCGACGCCTCCGGAGCCGCTTCTCGCTGCTCACGTTTCGCAGCAGTAGCACGAGCCCTCGACGCCTTCGGCGCCGCTTCTCGCTGCGCACGTTTAGCCGCCACTTCCCGCTCTAGCAGTCCCGGTTCCGCTTTCCGCTGCGCACGTTTCGCAGCAGTAGCACGAGCCCTCGACGCCTCCGGAGCCGCTTCTCGTTGCGCACGTTTCACCGCCGCTTCCCGCTCTCGCAGTCCCGGAGCCGCTTCTCGCTGCGCACGTTTCGCAGCAGTGGCACGAGCCCTCGACGCTTCCGGAGCCGCTTCTCGCTGCGAACGTTTCGCCGCCGCTTCCCGCTCTCGCAGTCCCGGGTCCGCTTCTCGCGGCGCACGTTTCGCAGCAGTAGCACGAGCCCTCGACGCCTCCGGAGCCGCTTCTCGCTGCGCACGTTTCGCAGCAGTAGCACGAGCCCTCGACGCCTCCGGAGCCGCTTCTCGCTGCGCACGTTTCGCAGCCGCTTCCCGCTCTCGCAGTCCCGGGTCCTCTTCTCGCTGCGCACGTTTCGCAGCAGTGGCACGAGCCCTCGACGCCTCCGGAGCCGCTTCACGCTGCGCACGTTTCGCCGCCGCTTCCCGCTTTCGTAGTCCCGGGTCCGCTTCTTGCTGCGCACGTTTCGCAGCAGTGGCACGAGCCCTCGACGCCTCCGGAGCCGCTTGTCGCTGCGCACGTTTCGCGGCCGCTTCCCGGCTCTCGCAGTCCCGGGTCCTCTTCTCGCTGCGCACGTTTCGCAGCAGTAGCACGAGCCCTCGACGCCTCCGGCGCCGCTTCTCGCTGCGCACGTTTAGCCGCCACTTCCCGCTCTAGCAGTCCCGGTTCCGCTTTCCGCTGCGCACGTTTCGCAGCAGTAGCACGAGCCCTCGACGCCTCCGGAGCCGCTTCTCGCTGCGCACGTTTCGCAGCAGTAGCACGAGCCCTCGACGCCTACGGAGCCGCTTCTCGCTGCGCACGTTTCGCAGCCGCTTCCCGCTCTCGCAGTCCCGGGTCCTCTTCTCGCTGCGCACGTTTCGCAGGAGTGGCACGAGCCCTCGACGCATCCGGTTCCGCTTCTCGCTGCGAACGTTTCGCCGCCGCTTCCCGCTCTCGCAGTCCCGGGTCCTCTTCTCGCTGCGCACATTTCGCAGCTGTAGCACGAGCCCTCGACGCCTCCGGAGGCCGCTTGTCGCTGCGCACGTTTCGCCGCCGCTTCCCGCTCTCGCAGTCCCGGGTCCTCTTCTCGCTGCGCACGTTTCGCAGCAGTAGCACGAGCCCTCGACGACCCTCCGGAGCAGATTCTCGCTCCGCACGTTTCACCGCCGCTTCCCGCTCTCGCAGTCCCGGGTCCGCTTCTCGCTGCGCACGTTTCGCAGCAGTGGCACGAGCCCTCGACGCCTCCGGAGCCGCTTCTCGCTGCGCACGTTTCGCCGCCGCTTCCCGCTCTCGCAGTCCCGGGTACGCTTCCCGCTGCGCATGTTTCGCAGCAGTAGCATGAGCCCTCGACACCTCCGGAGCCGCTTCTCGCTGCGCACGTTTCGCAGATTAGCACGAGCCATCGACGCCTCCGGAGCCTCTTCTGGCTGAGCACGTTTCGCCGCCGCTTCCCGCTCTCGCAGTCCCGGGTCCGCTTCTCGCTGCGCCCGTTTCGCAGCAGTAGCACGAGCCCTCGACGCCTCCGGAGCCGCTTCTCGCTGCTCACGTTTCGCAGCAGTAGCACGAGCCCTCGACGCCTTCGGCGCCGCTTCTCGCTGCGCACGTTTAGCCGCCACTTCCCGCTCTCGCAGTCCCGGTTCCGCATCTCCCTGTGCACGTTTCGCCGCCGCTTCCCGCTCTCGCAGTCCCGGGTCCTCTTCTCGCTGCGCACGTTTCGCAGCAGTAGCACGAGCCCTCGACGACTCCGGAGCAGCTGCTCGCAGCAAACGTTTCGCCGCCGCTTCCCGGTTTCGCAGTCCCGGGTCCGCTTCTCGCTGCGCACGTTTCGCAGCAGTGGCACGAGCCCTCGACGCCTCCGGGTCCGCTTCTCGCTGGGCACGTTTCGCCGCCGCTAACCGCTCTCGCAGTCCCGGGTCCGCTTCTCGCTGCGCACGTTTCGCAGCAGTAGCACGAGCCCTCGACGCCTCCGGAGCCGCTTCTCGCTGCTCACGTTTCGCAGCAGTAGCACGAGCCCTCGACGCCTTCGGCGCCGCTTCTCGCTGCGCACGTTTAGCCGCCACTTCCCGCTCTAGCAGTCCCGGTTCCGCTTTCCGCTGCGCACGTTTCGCAGCAGTAGCACGAGCCCTCGACGCCTCCGGAGCCGCTTCTCGTTGCGCACGTTTCGCAGCAGTAGCACGAGCCCTCGACGCCTACGGAGCCGCTTCTCGCTGCGCACGTTTCGCAGCCGCTTCCCGCTCTCGCAGTCCCGGGTCCTCTTCTCGCTGCGCACGTTTCGCAGGAGTGGCACGAGCCCTCGACGCCTCCGGAGCCGCTTCACGCTGCGCACGTTTCGCCGCCGCTTCCCGCTTTGGCAGTCCCGGGTCCGCTTCTTGCTGCGCACGTTTCGAGGCAGTGGCACGAGCCCTCGACGCCTCCGGAGCCGCTTGTCGCTGCGCACGTTTCGCGGCCGCTTCCGGCTCTCGCAGTCCCGGGTCCTCTTCTCGCTGCGCACATTTCGCAGCTGTAGCACGAGCCCTCGACGCCTCCGGAGGCACTTCTCGCTGCGCACGTTTCACCGCCCCTTTTCGCTCACGCAGACCCGGGTCCTCTTCTCGCTGCGCACGTTTCGCAGGAGTGGCACGAGCCCTCGACGCCTCCGGAGCCGCTTCACGCTGCGCACGTTTCGCCGCCGCTTCCCGCTTTCGTAGTCCCGGGTCCGCTTCTTGCTGCGCACGTTTCGCAGCAGTGGCACGAGCCCTCGAGGTCTCCGGAGCCGCTTGTCGCTGCGCACGTTTCGCGGCCGCTTCCCGCTCTCGCAGTCCCGGGTCCTCTTCTCGCTTCGCACGTTCCGCAGAAGAGCACGAGCCCTCGACGCCTCCGGAGCCGCTTCTCGTTGCGCACGTTTCGCCGCCACTTCCCGCTTTCACAGTCCCGGGTCCGCTTCTCGCTGCGCACGTTTCGCAACAGTGGCACGAGCCCTCGACGCCTCTGGAGCCGCTTCTCGCTGCGCACGTTTCGCAGCCGCTTCCCGCTCTCGCAGTCCCGGGTCCGCTTCTCACTGCGCAGGTTTCGTAGCAGTAGCACGAGCCCTCAACGCCTCCGGAGCCACTTCTCGCTGCGCACGTTTCGGAGCAGTAGCACGAGCCCTCGACGCCTCCGGAGCCGCTTCTCGCTGCGCACGTTTCGCAGCCGCTTCCCGCTCTCGCAGTCCCGGGTGCGCTTCTCGCTGCGCACGGTTCGCAGCCGCTTCCCGCTTTCGCAGTCCCGGGTACGCTTCCCGCTGCGCACGTTTCGCAGCAGTAGCACGAGCCCTCGACGCGTCCGGAGCCGCTTATCGCTGCGCACGTTTCGCAGCAGTAGCACGAGCCCTCGACGCCTTCGGCGCCGCTTCTCGCTGCGCACGTTTAGCCGCCACTTCCCGCTCTAGCAGTCCCGGTTCCGCTTTCCGCTGCGCACGTTTCGCAGCAGTAGCACGAGCCCTCGACGCCTCCGGAGCCGCTTCTCGTTGCGCACGTTTCGCAGCAGTAGCACGAGCCCTCGACGCCTACGGAGCCGCTTCTCGCTGCGCACGTTTCGCAGCCGCTTCCCGCTCTCGCAGTCCCGGGTCCTCTTCTCGCTGCGCACGTTTCGCAGGAGTGGCACGAGCCCTCGATGCCTCCGGAGCCGCTTCACGCTGCGCACGTTTCGCCGCCGCTTCCCGCTTTGGCAGTCCCGGGTCCGCTTCTTGCTGCGCACGTTTCGCAGCAGTGGCACGAGCCCTCGAGGCCTCCGGAGCCGCTTGTCGCTGCGCACGTTTCGCGGCCGCTTCCGGCTCTCGCAGTCCCGGGTCCTCTTCTCGCTGCGCACGTTTCGCAGGAGTGGCACGAGCCCTCGACGCCTCCGGAGCCGCTTCACGCTGCGCACGTTTCGCCGCCGCTTCCCGCTTTCGTAGTCCCGGGTCCGCTTCTCGCTGCGCACGTTTCACAGCAGTGGCACGAGCCCTCGACGCATCCGGAGCCGCTTCTCGCTGCGCACGTTTCGCCACCGCTTCCCGCTCTCGCAGTCCCGGGTCCACTTCTCGCTGCGCACGTTTCGCAGCAGTGGCACAAGCCCTCGACGCCTCCGGAGCCGCTTCTCGCTGCGCACGTTTCGCAACCGTTTCCCGCTCTCGCAGTCCCGGGTCCGGTTCTCGCTGCGCACGTTTCGCAGCAGTGGCACGAGCCCTCGACGCATCCGGTTCCGCTTCTCGCTGCGCTCGGATCGCAGCCGCTTCCCGCTCTCGCAGTCCTGGGTCCACTTCTCGCTGCGCACGTTTCGCAGCAGTGGCACGAGCCCTCGACGCCTCCGGAGGCGCTTGTCGCTGCGCACGTTTCGCCGCCGCTTCCGGCTCTCGCAGCCCGGGTCCTCTTCTCGCTGCGCACATTTCGCAGCTGTAGCACGAGCCCTCGACCCTCCGGAGCCACTTCTCGCTGCGCACGTTTCGCAGCCGCATCCGGCTCTCGCAGTCCCGGTCTTCTTTTCGCTGCGCACGTTTCGCAGCAGCAGCACGAGCCCTCGACGCCTCCGGAGCCGCTTCTCGCTGCGCACGTTTCACTGCCGCTTCCCGCTCTCGCAGTCCCGGGTCCTCTTCTCGCTTCGCACGTTTCGCAGCAGTAGCGCGAGCCCTCGACGCCTCCCGAGCCGCTTCTCGCTGCGCACGTTTCGCAGCAGTGGCACGAGCCCTCGACGCCTCCGGAGCCGCTTCTCGCTGCGCACGTTTCGCCGCCGCTTCCCACTCTCGCAGTCCCGGGTCCGCTTCTCGCGGCGCACGTTTCGCATCCGTTTCCCGCTCTCGCAGTCCCAGGTCCACTTCTCGCTTCGCACGTTTCGAGGCAGTGGCACGAGCCCTCGACGCCTCCGGGTCCTCTTCTCGCTGCGCACATTTCGCAGCTGTAGCACGAGCCCTCGACCCTCCGGAGCCACTTCTCGCTGCGCACGTTTCGCAGCCGCATCCCGCTCTCGCAGTCCCGGTCTTCTTTTCGCTGCGCACGTTTCGCAGCAGCAGCACGAGCCCTATACGCCTCCGGAGCCGCTTCTCGCTGCGCACGTTTCGCCGCCGCTTCCCGCTCTCGCAGTCCCGGGTACGCTTCCCGCTGCGCATGTTTCGCAGCAGTAGCATGAGCCCTCGACACCTCCGGAGCCGCTTCTCGCTGCGCACGTTTCGCAGATTAGCACGAGCCATCGACGCCTCCGGAGCCTCTTCTGGCTGAGCACGTTTCGCCGCCGCTTCCCGCTCTCGCAGTCCCGGGTCCGCTTCTCGCTGCGCCCGTTTCGCAGCAGTAGCACGAGCCCTCGACGCCTCCGGAGCCGCTTCTCGCTGCTCACGTTTCGCAGCAGTAGCACGAGCCCTCGACGCCTTCGGCGCCGCTTCTCGCTGCGCACGTTTAGCCGCCACTTCCCGCTCTCGCAGTCCCGGTTCCGCATCTCCCTGTGCACGTTTCGCCGCCGCTTCCCGCTCTCGCAGTCCCGGGTCCTCTTCTCGCTGCGCACGTTTCGCAGCAGTAGCACGAGCCCTCGACGACTCCGGAGCAGCTGCTCGCAGCAAACGTTTCGCCGCCGCTTCCCGGTTTCGCAGTCCCGGGTCCGCTTCTCGCTGCGCACGTTTCGCAGCAGTGGCACGAGCCCTCGACGCCTCCGGGTCCGCTTCTCGCTGGGCACGTTTCGCCGCCGCTAACCGCTCTCGCAGTCCCGGGTCCGCTTCTCGCTGCGCACGTTTCGCAGCAGTAGCACGAGCCCTCGACGCCTCCGGAGCCGCTTCTCGCTGCTCACGTTTCGCAGCAGTAGCACGAGCCCTCGACGCCTTCGGCGCCGCTTCTCGCTGCGCACGTTTAGCCGCCACTTCCCGCTCTAGCAGTCCCGGTTCCGCTTTCCGCTGCGCACGTTTCGCAGCAGTAGCACGAGCCCTCGACGCCTCCGGAGCCGCTTCTCGCTGCGCACGTTTCGCAGCCGCTTCCCGCTCTCGCAGTCCCGGGTCCTCTTCTCGCTGCGCACGTTTCGCAGGAGTGGCACGAGCCCTCGACGCCTCCGGAGCCGCTTCACGCTGCGCACGTTTCGCCGCCGCTTCCCGCTTTGGCAGTCCCGGGTCCGCTTCTTGCTGCGCACGTTTCGAGGCAGTGGCACGAGCCCTCGACGCCTCCGGAGCCGCTTGTCGCTGCGCACGTTTCGCGGCCGCTTCCGGCTCTCGCAGTCCCGGGTCCTCTTCTCGCTGCGCACATTTCGCAGCTGTAGCACGAGCCCTCGACGCCTCCGGAGGCACTTCTCGCTGCGCACGTCTCACCGCCCCTTTTCGCTCACGCAGACCCGGGTCCTCTTCTCGCTGCGCACGTTTCGCAGGAGTGGCACGAGCCCTCGACGCCTCCGGAGCCGCTTCACGCTGCGCACGTTTCGCCGCCGCTTCCCGCTTTCGTAGTCCCGGGTCCGCTTCTCGCTGCGCACGTTTCGCAGCAGTGGCACGAGCCCTCGAGGTCTCCGGAGCCGCTTGTCGCTGCGCACGTTTCGCGGCCGCTTCCCGCTCTCGCAGTCCCGGGTCCGCTTCTCGCTGCGCACGTTTCGCAACAGTGGCACGAGCCCTCGACGCCTCCGGAGCCGCTTCTCGCTGCGCACGTTTCGCAGCCGCTTCCCGCTCTCGCAGTCCCGGGTCCGCTTCTCACTGCGCAGGTTTCGTAGCAGTAGCACGAGCCCTCAACGCCTCCGGAGCCACTTCTCGCTGCGCACGTTTCGCAGCAGTAGCACGAGCCCTCGACGCCTCCGGAGCCGCTTCTCGCTGCGCACGTTTCGCAGCCGCTTCCCGCTCTCGCAGTCCCGGGTGCGCTTCTCGCTGCGCACGGTTCGCAGCCGCTTCCCGCTTTCGCAGTCCCGGTTCCGCTTTCCGCTGCGCACGTTTCGCAGCAGTAGCACGAGCCCTCGACGCCTCCGGAGCCGCTTCTCGTTGCGCACGTTTCGCAGCAGTAGCACGAGCCCTCGACGCCTACGGAGCCGCTTCTCGCTGCGCACGTTTCGCAGCCGCTTCCCGCTCTCGCAGTCCCGGGTCCTCTTCTCGCTGCGCACGTTTCGCAGGAGTGGCACGAGCCCTCGACGCCTCCGGAGCCGCTTCACGCTGCGCACGTTTCGCCGCCGCTTCCCGCTTTGGCAGTCCCGGGTCCGCTTCTTGCTGCGCACGTTTCGCAGCAGTGGCACGAGCCCTCGAGGCCTCCGGAGCCGCTTGTCGCTGCGCACGTTTCGCGGCCGCTTCCGGCTCTCGCAGTCCCGGGTCCTCTTCTCGCTGCGCACGTTTCGCAGGAGTGGCACGAGCCCTCGACGCCTCCGGAGCCGCTTCACGCTGCGCACGTTTCGCCGCCGCTTCCCGCTTTCGTAGTCCCGGGTCCGCTTCTCGCTGCGCACGTTTCACAGCAGTGGCACGAGCCCTCGACGCATCCGGAGCCGCTTCTCGCTGCGCACGTTTCGCCACCG